>VXBL01008805.1:0-82986 GCA_013400195.1 Aramus guarauna
CTGGGGTTAAACCATGACAGAGTTAACATCATTCGAAATGCATCATCTGCTTTTATCCCTGTTCTCAATGTTGGCTAAAAGACACTAGCAACTGATTCTCATTCAGATACATATGTAGAAACAAGTAAGTCATCTGAGCCTAAAATTACAAATTTAAAAGCCCTGATACCAGAGCATACTACTGGCTAACCTCTTTGAAATCTCATTTTTTGATGTTAAAGGTTTGCCTTGGCACCTCAACTTATTTTTCTGTTTTTGTTTAAAACACCTATTCTTGAGCTGTCATCAGTCTCTCGTGATTAAAACACCTATTCTTGAATTCTCATCAGTCAGCATCCAAAAGGGAAAAAAAAATAAATTGTGCTAACCATGCATCCTGACTATGCTTGCAGGATGAAGTTCTTCACTGAATATATTGAGTTTATAGACTTCTTCTAAATGTAAGCGGATGATCCCCTCACATTGCTTTTTATTTAATAGCTCACAGTGCAAGAAGATACAGGACAAGGAGATTCTATTTTGTCTTCTGCCAAAGAGTTATCAAACCCACATCTCGTAAGCTATCATCATCAATCCACTATTCTTTTTTTATACAAGCACTCTTAATCCTTCCTGTTGTAGCAATTCCACTGTAGATGGATAATCAAGGATCATACTGACAGAGAGAATTTAGAATGAGAATACATTTCTAGCTTATTGGCTGAGCTACTCAAATCCATTCCACTATGGTGACTGGTTAAGAAACTTCCACTAGGCACTTATTAAGCAATTGGTAAAATGCATAAACAATTTTTGTAACAAAAATTACAACTAGCAACTTCCCTCACTGTACAGAAACTTTAGCCATTGGAATGGACTTTTATACCCACACTTCTGCATTCTCTGAGCTAATTTATATTCAATTATTTCATGCAAAGTAGAGTATCTGAGCAAAGACAATGGGATCATCCCTATCTTAGGATATTTCATAGGCTGGTACTTACAGCATTGCTCAGAGAGTGGAATACTCACACCTATGTCTATCATCTCCTCAGGACATTTTCTAATCTTTGAATTTGCATACAGAAGGTTATGCTATGCTTTAGCAGAAACTTGGAGTAATTTCCAATTCCAGCTCTCATTCTCCCTTACTAGAAGCTCAGAATACAGTTCAGAAAATTAATTCTATATAATTTGACAATGTTTTAAATCCAGCTATGACGAGGCCCTGATACTTCAGAGGAGACTGGAAATTTGTAGTTCACCTTTAAATAGTGACCCAAAGGAACAGAGTGTTTGGCATGAACCAAATTACTCAGATTCAATTTCACCACTATAAAAGATTTAAGAATATGAGAATATGCTTACCTTCAAATAATGGGAAGAATGCTATTGACTTAAAATAACAGCATGCATTATAAACAGTAACCTCAGGAATAAGGATATACCTTGGCTGCTCAGGCATCTCAGCTGGATTTTAGATTATGTGACCACATAATTAGTCTCTGAAAACTCCTCCAAATCTATAAACCTTGAAGGGTTCTTAAAGTAATATTTTTTTGCTCCCATTGTTACAGATGGCAACCAGAGACACCAAAATAGCCACTCTGAGCCACCTCCACTTTTTCTAGCCAGAGAGAGAATGATGCGATCTTGTTTACTTGCTCCTCTGCAAAACTTTGCTTCCATGTTCATTGCTTGTAATAGAGCACTGAAATATCACAGGTTACTGTGGAGGATTAAGACATTCTTCTCTTCTTCCTTGAAGCTGCTTAATTAACATTTCTACTGAACTGTTTGATTTATCCTACCTAAGGCTGGCTTCCCCTATTACAGCCTTCTAAAAGATGGTGATAAAACTTCATACATCATTTAATGAGAAATATTACATTCATGGTCTCTTAACTGATTTAAAACTATCCCCTGCCTAATAGCAATTTTTAAGATGTTAGGGTTGTTTATTTTTTGAAAGAATGGTCACAGACACTAACCTGCAAAGACAAACTTTAAGGCTGTGAATTCTGAAGAGTCTCCTATCTCCAAATACAATGTACAGAGTCCTGTACAATGTCAGGTTTAGCATAATAAGAATTATGACACATGCTTTCAAATGACATCCACAAACATTAGAATTTATCAATTGGTTTCCAAAAGCAGATAAACATTTTGTATGATGACTTCTGTTGGCTCTCCTTTCAGTATTTGTGAATCCTCTTTGAGGATATTTAACTCTGCATGGATCTGCCCAGGGAATATACAGTCTAGTCAAACATAACAGAGGGGAAACCAAGCTTGAACAGGTGCTGAAAAAATGATCACAGCAATAGAGTACCTATCATGCAAAGGGTGAGTAAAAGTGCTTATCTTCTTTAAGTTAGCAAAAAAATGGCTAAGACAACGTATAGTGGTTAAGAAGACACATAATCACTTTCTATAAATAATTATGTTTGGAAAAGAATTATATGCCATGAAAGGAGAAGGACTACTTAAACTAAAGGGCACTGTTGGCAGAAGAAAAATGTTATAAATTGTCCATGAATAAAATTAGGCTGGAGATTAAAAGTATTCTTAATGATCAGACAGCAGTGAAGATCTGGAACAGCCTCCCGATAGCAATAGTAGGGTGAAGAAAAATAAAGCACTCAGAAGCCAGTTCCCATTAAGATGGAGTCTGATCTGTTTATGAAAGTTATACAATTATATTGAGTAACAGAAATTGGCTCCAGTGAACAAAGAGATACATTTTCTATCCTATTTTTCTGTTTCATCTAATTGCTCTGCTCAGGACTCAAAGTTCAGTATAGCAAGGCTCATTATTTTAGTACTCTGGTTCTTTCCTTGATTTGTCTCTTAGTGCCTAAACAAGAAACTGTTTTGCTAACAGTATTAGTTCCACATTTTTTCTCCCTCTGGATGTAAAGATATTGCATAAGGGAAGACTTTTCAACCTGATTTATTTACCCAGTATGGGAAAATCCCAAAGACTCTAAGTGTATTACTTATGAATATATCTACTATTCCGTAATATGTAGGCTATTTCTGTTATTGTTTCTCTTTTGGAAAAACACCCAAACAGATAGTTAAATGTCACAACTTAAAAAAAAGTAAAAAAAAGAAAAAAAAAAAAAGCTGGCAGCTTTAAACATGAAGTGCTATTAAATTATTTTTTAATGAGAACAGAAATAGTGAAAAAGTGAGACCTAAATTTGTGGCCTGTGTGGCAGAAAATTAGCTCTTGGGAGCTGGGGAAGAGAATGGGGAGAGGAGGTAGAGTGGGATTTTTTTATCTGCATTTTCTACAAAGATCACTGACAAGAATATCTATTAACTGCCGAATTTGCATAAACCTTCTGCAACTGAAGCTTTAGTAAGCCTTAAGCATTTAATTCTGAATCATCTTATTCAGTATTTTTCAGCACCGTATTTACTCTTTCATTCTCTCCCATTTTTTCCAGGCATACTGGTACAGCAATTTCCCTATAACACTGGTTAAGATTACCCCTCATGAAGTTTTCTGGAGTGACTGAGGTAAAAATAAAAATGTTCTGATATTTTCTCCTGGGAGAGTGCGAGTAGTTTCTTTGGCTTAAATAGGCTTTAACTGCATCCCACAGAGTGATGCTTCATAGTGTATTATTAGTGTGATCAAAAAGAATGTTACTAGGAAGAACTGAGGGCTAGCCAATGTTAAGCACTGCATGTATATTTCTCATGTATATTTTACAAATTCAGAAATTTCAAAGTGGAGTCTTTTTTTTCACAACAGTTACTTTGTTCAGTATTATTGCTGGTGTTTTTGCCTTGCTGATTTTTTTTTTTTTAATTACATGTTTTCAATAGTAATCTGTAAGGCTCACATACTACATTTGCATGTTCACAGAACCAGCTGCATGAATTTGCAGATTTTGTGGTAAAAAAGTCAGGGGTCTTCTGTAACCCAAACAGCAGGCCAACTGCAAAAGATTTTGTTATGATTTCTTGGGCTGCTCAGTTTCATAGATTCTGAAGCTATATTCAAAATCTACTAGCAGAATAACTGCATTGTTTCTTGACAGTGAAAATAACTTCCTAAAAAACCCCCAATTCTAGTGAATATTTTGCAAGCATTATACCAATATTTTGCAAGCATTCTGATTACTTTATATGCAAAATAATGAGAATAAAGCTCCTTTTTTTTTTTACTAAACAAAACAAGTGGCCATGGGGTTTGTATTTTGGGACTACAGAGATGAAAAATAGGCATATTTCATTGCAACTCCTAGGCAATTCATCTGTCACCTGGTTTTCCACAGAGGCTCATTGCCACACAGTCATCCTTCTTCTAGTAGTCATACAAACTCTATTAATCCATTTTTTCTCATTATCAAGCTTGATTTCTTGTGGGATTAATTCCCCTACACATTCTTTTAGAGGACTGAATTCCAGGTGTAGTAATTATGTGTGTAATTCTCTGGAATACCTGGAATCAAAATGCACTGGGCCATATTCATCCCTGGAGCAGCTTTACTAGTATCACTGCAGTTAGGCCAAAAATAAATTTAACACTTTAACTTTAGGACTAATACGAGCAAATTCATTACACGTGCTCAACTATTGTTTGAAACAACAATATAACCCACAAATGATCCTTTATTTATATCTTTTCTGCTTGTAGTAAAGTCTCTGAAGTCAATTAGACTATGCTAATCTCATGTCTTCCACTGCCTTCCAGTGAAGGACATGAAGGGTGGCTGTTAGAGCTCTCTTAAATACCATTCTTAAATACCCTAGACGTGTTCACATCTTACAAAGAGATGCTACTCTTCTTGGTGTAAAAGATATCATAGATCTACAGGTCAGTGTTGTTACAAGGGAATGTCTGTTTTAAAATAAAGCTTTATAGCATGATAGTAAATCATTCAATTCTACTGTTTTGAGTGGAACCTGAATTTCAGTTGAATTGCCTAGGAATATAAGGACATAAAATGTCACTCTTTTACAATCATTTCAGTGGCAAAACTTAGAAAACAGAATTTTAGTGGATGCAGTGGAATTTTTGCATTCCAGAGTTGTTGATTGAGTTCTTTCCATATTTCTAAATTAATTTGAAATTAATATAGAACATTGTGATCTAATCACAATTTAGAGTAGCAATTCATTTTCTTCCTTCCATTAGTATTATTCCAGTTATGTTTCAGAATTCTCCAGTCAAATGATTTAATGTTGCATACACACTGGATTGTGGTAGAAAAAGACCTTCAGCTTTTTTCAGCTGTTACTTCTCTGGAGTCTCCCAATCACTGTATTTGAATTGGTTTCAACTACTGAACTCCTGAAGAAAATCATGGACATGCTAGATAAATGGGGTCAATTTCAGTGCCCTTTTTTCTGATTTACATTCGTTTAGATATGAGAAGATTCAGTCTGCCAGACAGTGTTAGCATACTGAGCCTAACAGTCTCACAAATAAGGTATTAAACTTCTTGTTAAAGCTGCTTCTTTTACATTTTTAGCTATTTTAAAATTAAGTTTATTTGTGGAACTTCATTCCAGATATTCTTCACATTTTTCTAGACTCATCTGCTCTATGGGCATTCTCAAGTCCAAACATCCCATACTGGAAACCTTGTTAATGTGATGACACACAGTTAGGGCAGACACTCCTGAATTAAAGTTCTATGTATTTGTTTTCTAGGAAAATAAGATGAGATAAACAGAACATACAGCAAGGAACTGAGGATAAAAAAAAAAAATCAATCTCTCCTGAGACAAACCTAATAACTGGCTCCAAAAGCTCTCATAAATTATTAGCTTTGAAATCACTCAAAGTGTCTGAAACATTGTATGTGTCACTGATGTACTTGAAGTTCACCTAAGAAACTGTATCATCAAAATGTGCCGACAAAAAATGCCAGCAGCTACGCCACCTTGCAATCAATCACATATCTGTTTCAGAGTTATAAAGTGTCAGAGAATGTAATTTCATCTGCTTCTGCTGCATACATTTAAATGTTCATATTCTTACTGAGGAAGGAAGAAGACTAAAAACATTTGTCAGTTCCGTTTCCCTCCATCTGACTGACTGTATTTTTCTCCATAAAGTGTATGTTTTCTTGTAAATTAATACTATGTGTATAGAGATAAATATTTTATATTTTCATTTGAATGTATGAGTGGTGAGGAGTTAGTGTCTTTCACGAAAGTTACATCATCTATCTAGTCAATGAAGAAATAGAGAATGGTCAAAGGTCTGTTCAGGAAGCAATACAGAGCTGAGTACAAGTCTGGAAATTTGGGTTCAGTGCTGAAAGTGGAGAAATACAGTTGGCCATGTAGTGGAAATAAAGGTGAACAGCTCAAGTCAAAGCTGCTGCTGCACTCAGAGGAAGGGTTCCATACTATTCCAAGGAACAACCGTATGATCTAAATTTTATATGTGTCATCAAGTACATACAAAGAAAAAGCTATTTTGTATTTGGAATTTGACATTATATTAACCATTACCTAATTATTGCATCCAGAACAATGCCAATGCTACAAAAGAAAGTAACTAATTGTGAAGGAAACAGATCCACCCCATCTAATAGTAAAATGCTTCATTTCTGTGCTCAGTTTAATATGGAACACCTATTAGTAACCTATGCATTAGACTTTTCTTTCCTTCCTCCTTTCCTTTCCTTTCCTTTCCTTTCCTTTCCTTTCCTTTCCTTTCCTTTCCTTTCCTTTCCTTTCCTTTCCTTTCCTTTCCTTCCTTTCTTTTTTCTTTCTTTTTCCTTTCTTTTTTCTTTCTTTCTTTTTTCTTTCTTTTTTCTTTCTTTCCCATGGACTTTCTCCCTCCTCCCATTTCTCCCTATAAATACAGAATACCAAAGTGCTTCCTGTTCTGAGCTACAGGACACATGCTGGGTACAGCTCTTGAAGTTTGCTCAGCAAGGGCTAGAAGTAGGCAGCACAGTGAGTTAATGGAAGAATAATTTAAAGTGAGCTTGGGTGGTTGAAAAAAGGACCCACACATAGTGGTAATAAGGTTTGCCTTTTTTGTTTCTGTTAGTAGCTGTTGATAATTTCAGATCTTTCCTTTCAAAATCTATTTCAAATCATGTCTGGAAAAGTAAAGTGTGTTTAGCTCTTATCTGTCATTTTTTGATCTTTTCTATTAACCTTACTCTACGTGTATTGATGATAACTATATAAAGAATAATTAAGTGCAGTTAAGAACAGTAATTTGGAATATGTACATTTATTATTGTAGAGATTTCCATAAGTTATTTGAATTTTTCTTCTGCAATAGAGAATATTACATTCATTACAGTTGCTGAATAAATCCAAGGACTAATGATATTTATTTTCTCTCTTTCTTTTAAAGTGACTTTCACCACTACCCTTTGGCCCCCCAAGCATACTTTATCCAAGTGCACCGATGTTCTGATACAATAGTAAAGATGGCATACTTGACATTTCTGTGGTCAGGAACTCCACAGATTCTGCTGCTTTAGCATTTATTTTTTGCACATACAGGTTTCCATTTCAGGAAATTAATGTTTTCATATAGTCACTGAATAGCTCCAGTACAAACGAACCCTCTTTCTTTAGTTGTCTATCCTTTGCTGCTGCTCTTCTACTAGACAAGC
This sequence comes from Aramus guarauna, assembly GCA_013400195.1. NCBI lineage: Eukaryota > Metazoa > Chordata > Aves > Gruiformes > Aramidae > Aramus > Aramus guarauna. The sequence continues at coordinate 7,590 of VXBL01008805.1, forward strand.
CTGCCTTTTTATTCTTCCTTAAGTCTTGCTACTAAAAAAAACCCGCCTATGTAGATTTGTAGTGCAAGTAGAATAGACTAGAAATTCAACTAGCTCCCATGAGGATGGAGATATGCAGCTTACAACTTAAGAAAACAACACCAAATGCAGAGATCTGGACAGGACTCAGAACCAGAGAACCAGTGGATACTACTCAGTGCACTCTTAGCTGGACACATACATTTTTAAGATTGTTAAAACATTCCACAGTGTACAAAACCCCTTCTCCTTCACCATGCTGGGGTGGGGGAAGTTAGCAGGTACCAGGAAGTTAATTATAATGGTCTCAGAATTTTGTTGGTCTTGGGTGAAACAAACATCAGAGGGCAGTCAGAAACTCAACTCAAATTGTGTGGAAAACTGAAGGGGAAATTTCAGCCCTCTGAACAGAGTCTCCAACTTGCAACAAAATATATAAGGAAAGAGCTATAAAGCAAGATTTCTTTGGAAATGCCTGGTCCAGTAAGTTCAAAATAGTTTCAACAAGTCTCACAAAACAGGACGTAATGGATCTCCTTAGTCAGAAACAGAGAATGAAATGATCAAACTGCTAATGAGCAGGTACAAGAGCAGTTGAGTCTTTCACACACTATTGCAATAAACCAGCTCATTTCTTATATGAGAGAGGGACCATGTTTAAGACTGAGGAGATACTGCAGCTATTGACTATTTGTTTCTGCCCTGGAGCTCCAACAATGCTTCTAATTAGCACTGACTTTTGCTGTCCCATCGGTATAGCTGCTTCTCCCTAGGGATCTTGCTTGTGACTGGTTTCAATAGCCAAATGATGCGTACATTACAGTGAACACCTTTGCATGACAGAGAACCTTCTGGCTCTCTTAAAAGCAGTTCTGTGGTTCTGTAATGACAGTACGAAGACCTTTTGCAAATACAGCCTGAGAGAGGTAATGCATGACAACACTAGCGGCAAAGTGGTGGAAGTGTGATTTCAGAACAATTAGCTCAAAACTAGAAAATTTTGTAAGCATATGAAATCGAAAAGAGTAATTTTAGAAGTTAGCAAATTTCTTATAGCATCCAGGAAAGACCAGACAAGGTTGAATTTACTAAGAATCAGAGTGGATGGGGGTATTATTTTATAGAGTGGGCTATCCTGTCTGTAAAAAGACAAGAATCAAGTAGAAGAATGTATTGATCTGAATCTCTCTTAGAACACAGATGGAAAAAAAAATAAAAATCAGGTTCCTCATTTGATTACTTCAGCTCTCAGTTTTCTGAAGTTAACAGCTCTATTGTGTATAACATCATCTCAGATTTTGAACGGGGATCTACTTCTGCTCTAATTAGCTGGATTTTAGTTAAACACGTTATGCCTTTTAACTTGAAATTTCTGACACGCAGACCAGCAGCAATTATTTCTCTAGGGTTTTTTTAAACTTAACAATTAGTCTTTGCAATCTAATCTATATTATGCAAAGCATCAAATAGTCCAGCTGCGCTTTTAGGGTTTCATGCTATTTAATGTATGCTTATTTATTTTTGGTTATATACATGAAAAAATAGATTCTAAAAAATTTTTATGGTAAGGTGCTAATCCAGACTGGAGTAGGATAAATCTTATCCTAAAAGACATCTACAGATCTGGAAGAGGTGATGGCTTTCAAACTAGAAAGACAGGCAAGGGTGTTGAAAGAAATAATCATGTAGGAACATGCAGAATACCAGATCCAGATTAAGGACCAAGGGCCCAAACAGGTAATGAGTTCCCTCCATATTTAAGAGTACAATATTTTCCAGTGATTTATTTGCCTTTCCATTTAGTGTTCAAGTTTTCCAGGAAGATCTTAGAACTGAATTCTTCCAAAGAATATTGCATTTCAAGACAAACTTTTCCTGTTAGCTTCACAGACACCAAAGTTCAATTTCTCTTTCATGTTATGAAAACCTGTACTTACATTGAAATGCTTTTCTTTTTTCTATTAAAAAGAGCATAAAAAGAAGTTAAAAAGTTCAATTTAATCTCAAAATGCATTAGCTGTTGTTTGAATTAGAAAACTGCCAGGTTTTTAAAGGGGCTTTTAATAGCTCATAAGTATTGCTTGTTTGGCTTTGAATGCAACTGAATTTATAGAAATATAGAGCACACAAGAACACAGCAGAGTTAGTACAACTTTAAGCAAAAGTCTAAAATCCTCTCCTGCACTGTGACAGCTTGCTGATGAGAGATTACTTCCCAAGATCATTACTGGAAATAAGTTCTTTAGTAAAAATTAATCTATTGATGCCCGCATAGTACAAGATTTCAATTATTCATCCATCTTATTTATTACCTAATATGTGTAGGGTCATTTAGTCATTTTGCTGTCCTTCCTTAAAGAAGTATGTTTCTCTGGGCACACAGAAAGAAATAATAGTTCAATACACTTTAGCTTCATATTAAGGATGCAGCATTAAAAAAAGTAACCATTATTTATTTCCTATCCACTGGACAAATTAAGGAAACAACTGCACACAATGTTTGCTACAACTTGCTGAGGTTAGTGAACTACTGAAGAGAACAACACTTAATGTACTACTAAGACTAGATGAATGCGGTTCTTTGGATTACAGTATTTTAAACTCTTAAAAGTTTGCTCTTCAATCCTTTATGCTATTTGCCAAATTTTTATAGCTGTTTGGTCTCTCGCTGGACTAGTTTGCCATCAAGAAATGAGGAATGTGAAGGTCCATTCAGAAGCGTTGCATGAACAAAATTTACTTATGTTGCTGGTTTAACTTCAAGGTAAGAGGAATGTCATTTCCCCCCTGGCTTATGCTCCAGGGAGAAGATTAATATAATACAAACCCACTTTTCTCATCCTTATCCTTGTCGTGCTAAACTAGTATTAGACTAAAAAGAAATAGTTGTAAAATACTATTTTTAAGGAAATTTGACTGTGGTGTTACCCTGTCTAGCAACACAGGTTCTTAGCCTGCACCTCTATCCTTGGTAGGAGGGCCTCTAACTAGTCAAATACTAGTCTGGACTTTATCTTTAAGATTTGAAGCCACAACAAGGATGATACAGATAAAATATATTTCCCACTAGTCTGCAATGAGATTAAAAAGTTTAGAGTAAAAAGTCCTGTACTGTTGGCATCTCTGTTGGTCTTCTTAAATCGTCATACAGTTTGATACCATCAGCACTGTGACTTGTAATTTACATTCACTAAAAAAAGAAGGCTGGGAATTTTTTCAGTGTATCAGTATAGATAAATTTCACATCCACATCTGCTAAGATTAGAGGAGTGGAAAAAGCATATTGCCTCAGAAAATGTTTCTGTTTAACAAGCATTATAAATGTGGCCCTTTCCACAGACAGACATGCAATTATAATTTTATTTTTTTATTTGTCCCAGTTAGAAGATCTAGGCTTCTTCTTCCATCTTTCTTTTTCCCCCCCTTCCTTTTTCTTTTTTTTTCTTTTAGTCCTTATTCACTTTCCTGTATTCTTTCTGAACATAACATGGTTTGCATACTTTTGAGCTGCACAGTTTACCGGCAGGACTGAACAGTAGCTCAAAAAATGCCTACTGCTTTTTGGGTTGTTTTTTTTTTTTTTTTTTTTTTTTTTTTTTTTTTTTTTTTTTTTTTTTTTTTTTTTTTTTTTTTTTTTTTTTTTTAGTTCAGTATCAAGTCATTTCCATGTCTATTAAAGGATGTTCTAGCGGCCCTTTTTACCAAGACTCTTTTATTTCTCCTCCTTGTTTGAGGTTAAAAAGTATGGTTTGATCAGAGGACAGCAGTTATGCACGAGAGACTGCTGTATGCTAAATTAGAAGGTTTCTCGTGCCTTGCATTCCTGCCTCTGGATTGGTAGATGTGTGTTTTGATTTATTATTTAGAATCACTTTTCTACTGTATATGAAATTTAAAGTTTTCAAAAATAAAAATTCAATTTAATGTTATTTCAGTCATAAAAATGGTACATGTATAAAAATTCTGTGTACGTATTCATCTGAAAAGATGATTTAAACTCACTCTGGCCAAGGTACCATTTTTCAGTGTGCTGCTTAAAGAGACTTTAATGACAGGACAGAATCAGGTTTTTCATTTATATCAAAAGTCAAAACAACTGTTACATGGTCTATATTAAGGTCAGAGTTGTTGTAACATGGTATTTAGCCATTAGTGTTTCAATAAGCAAGTATATAAATTGATATGAAATGATTCCAAATTCAACTGGAGAATTTTAGATGCCTTCTTCACATCTGTACAATTCAAACAACATCAGATAAAATCCTACAAATATGTGACAATGCTACACTGACAAAAAAAACCCCAAAAGTCAAAAGTTGAGATTGTAGGTTCACAATGAAACTTCAGTACATATGTATTTTAGCTGATTTAACCTCAGTCAGCAAAGGCTGGTAAATACACTCTAGTTTACTAACTTTATCATTTTGTTTGGAGTATGATAGTAGCAGTAATCCACTCAAACATCCACATAGCTAGATTCAGGCACACACATCCTACTTCTCCTGTCTCTTAGTATTTTTGTTAAGGATAACAAAGCATTGGATTCTATGAATTTTGCTTTCAAAGGGCTTCATACTTTTCCGATCTGAACATTAACAGCAGGGATCTGTACAGTAACCTTTATTCTGATCTCACTTGCAATTTTTTACTGTTCAACTCTAATGGGTCTATTTTTCACTCTTAAAATCTCCTTCTTTCACTTAGGCCAAGTTAATTTTGTTTGTACACAGTTTGTACACAAAGTCCCTTTACATGGAGAGAATGGGAGAGTGCTATAGTGTAAATAAGAATCATAGACTTCTGTAGGGATTAGTCCTAATGATGCTTATTTTATACAGATATAAAAGTAATATCAGGCCAGTATCAGGTGACTCAGTATCAGACTCTGTCTCCTACTACACTGTCAGCAGCAACAGAACCTTGCATTAGAAAGAAAATTGTGGAACCATTTTCTTAAAAAAAAAAACCCAAACCAAAACCAAAACCAAACGGGAATAGTGACACAGAAAGAAGATACACATTTTTTAACAAACGGGCAATGAATTTTAACACAGCAGCTGGCCTTTCTTGACATGAATGTTGGAGAGCCATGTTTGAACAGTTTAAGAGGCAGCCTTGCAACTTTGATAACAATAGGGGTCTGCCAAAGTGAGTCATGGCAATTATCCATACACAATCAGTTACTTTTCAACTCTGCTACAAGTCATGGGCATACATGTTTGAACACTTTGCTTCCTGCTCTCCTCTCTCCTCTAAACCAATCTTTAATTAACGGTTCCAATCTTTTATATTTGATGTGCTACACAGAAATAGGCTTTATAAAATATCCTGCACTATATAACTTGGATTACAAGGACCATATAACTTTAAAAATTAAACATCTGCTTTGGGAATATACTTCCTAACATATAAAGTAGAGCTTTCTGAGCCACTGGGAATACACACATCTCTGAGAGCCAAAATGAACACTGATAAACCTTCAAGGTTTGCCAGGTCTGCAGGGCTCCCAATCTGAACAGATGGATTGGTTGGTACAATTTAAGAGACTTGCTTTTTTTTTGCCCTTTTTTTTTTTTTTTTTTTTAAGCAGCATACCCCCTACCTTGTAAACAAGCCTCCAAGCACCGAAAACAAAAAAAATATATTTAATGGCCCCCTGTTCTGTTTCATTATTTACACCCCTCACATGTACTTCCCCAGCTGAGTAATGCTCTTTGATGATTATATCTCCAAAGAACATTGCTGTGATCACGTAATACGCTGTGGAACCATAGATAATCAATCAAAAAGAGAGAAACAGAGAAAGCAACTTTCTGACTTTTTAAAAACTGATTTAGTTCTTATGAAAATGCCAAATTGATGGCTTTGAAATTGAAATAATCTTTTCAAAAGATGAATAGAAATAGTGTGAATTATACAATATTAAACCAATGTGTTCTTCCCCTGAAGGAACCTCTCTAATAAGCTGAAGACATCTGTCTCAGTAGTCCAGTTAGTCAAGGTCCCAATATATTTCTTGATTTTTAACATGGGACCACCTATGATAGTGGTTTTGTGACACTGACGTTAGCAAGCAGGGAGTTCTGTGAATAGAGGCATCACCAATTCATTTCATATACTGTAACTCGGTTTCTTCTTCTCACCTTGAAGCTGGTGAGATCAAAGCTTGTTGTCTACTGTCCTCAAGAGGTGAAAATATTTTTACCATAAAACCATAATTTTGTAAAACAATAAACAGGTTGACAATTTTGTCTATAGTTTAGCTTTGAATGAAAATTTATTTACAAGAATAATTTGTATTACTACTACCAAAACTTATACAAGGCTGTGAAAACACATACCTCGTAGAGTTATTGGAGGAAACATATTATATGAATCATAATGATGATTCATCCTTATAACAATTTAAGTATAAGAATAAAAATAAACATCAAAAGATATTTGCAGAGATGCTTCACACTTGAATAGAGTAACTTAGTCATTATTGTTGTCACTAAGACAACTTACTGAGTTTCATTTAATGGGCATACTTTTGAATATTTGTACTGTTATCAGTACCCAAGTTATATTCTTCTCTTTTCTTCCTTTTCTCCACTCCACCCCTTTAATTGTATTTTGGTCTGCATTGTGTCATGAAGACCTAGAACTGAACAGCCACAGCTGCAGCTGTTCCACAATCCAAAATAAAAGTGGTATATTAATAAAGATGAACTTCTTCCAAGGCTTGACTTGGTTTTATTTTTCTCCATTTATTAACAAGCATGTTAGCATAAACTGGTAGTTTGAATAAATGCCATATTCAAATTTTTTTTTTTTTTTTTCCAGAAATTAAAGCATATGGAAGGTTTTAAGTATATGAATTTAATTCAGCCTTTTGGAACCTCATGGCCAGATGTAGTTTTGGGGCAGTGTTACTTGTCAAGCTGGCTGCTCTTTGAAGGCAATGGTCACTAAGGGCCTAGCTCTGTCAAGGTATGTCAGGGAATTCATGCTCATACAGAGAAAGAGCTACATAATTTGAGATTCACAGAATCATTCCACAGACCTCATCTGTCTTTTAAGAGGGATACTACAGACATTTGTTGTCCTATGACATCTTTACCACTGCAGATTTTACAGGACACATATTGATGTAAAAACTCAATCAATGCTTAAGTTAAAAAGCGATCACCCCACCTCCCCCATTTCTTTGATACAGTCAAGAGTGAACAGTATCCTGCAGGGAAGAGAGGTGGCATAGAGCTCTGCTGCGTGGAGATTCTGACAGTGCTCCGTTTTTACTTTTATGAAATAGTGTTTGTGACTCAATTTGCCTGTTTAATCTTGTGAACTTGTCATCTATGGGGTTAGCTTCTGTCCTGAGACTTTTTAAAAATGGTAAGTACCATCTCTGGTAATCATAGCAATGTCATGTTGTTTCAATGTTTTTGTACCAGCAATAAAATAGATACCATGCAGAGCATGGGCAAAGCAATTAAACTTCTTCTGTTGGGTTGACCTATCAATGGATTTCAAATATGAGTGGGATAAGCAAAAGCATTGATTATCTAATTAGTCTGATTAGTGTATCACTAGACAAAAGAAAATGGAAATATATAAATCTGGATAGGGTTTATGTTTAGAAAAGCCAATTGAAAGAAAGGAAAAATACTGAGTTCCTTAAAGGAATATAATTTTAAATGCAAAATTCTTAAGAAAAGAAGGAAATCTGAGTAGAAGAGTGTTTACCATTATGTGTTCATTATTTTCATGGTATGTCTTTATTGGTTATACGAACTAAGGTGAAACATTTTTTGACAAGTTTTCTGGAACTTACCCAAAGGTCAAATCTCTCTCTCTTTCCACTAACATCTCTGAATAAGTGAGCTAGAAAATCAGAGCTTGTTAGCTATGGAAAGGCTCTATTAAGCTACCTGGGAAGTGCTGAATTGCACCCAGATGTCAGAACCCCCCCGCCCCAGCTTTGCAGGCTCTAGAATCTCATCAGACAGCGTACTTGTGTGCCAGTCAGTGTGCCAGAGAAGTAAAACCTCAGAATTGGTGACTAGAGTCTGCAGAGTTCCAGTGTGCCTTAAAACACACAGGTTCAACATGATGAAATCTGAACAGAGCGTCTGGGTGAATGTCGACCACATTACATTTTTATGTAGGCTATTCAGCCTGTGTGACATTTTGAGTGGGCACGCTATAGATCTTTCCATATCGTTTATCCCCAAGAAGAAATATAATTAAGCCTGAACAGAGTAGTGTGCCTACTTCACTTTTCAAAATCTGTTTTCACAGTACAGTTTATGAATATAAAGAATTTTGTATCCATTGTTTATATGCCAGGTTTTTTCTGAAGAACAAATAGATTCTATGCAGCCTTTATTTCCTTTCATTATATATCTTGTCATACAGGTTTCCTTCTTTTTGAATCAAGTATTTCAAAGTATTATGAGAAAACAATTTCAAACTACTGTTATGTACAATCAAGCGATACATACGTTGTCTGGGTGATGTGTGGCAAGTAAATATTAAAACTATTTATACAATTTATAAGAGATACTGTTGCTGAAAGTAGTAAGTGACATGCTGTTATGCTTTTTGTCTAAAGCAGTAATAAAAAACAAAACAAAACCCACTTGGCATAAGAAAAGCGGGTGCTTTACAACAGGCACACATGACTGTAATTCCCAGTAAGTCCTACAGGACATAGCTTGAGCGCTGCAGAGGCACTGAAGCAGTATATCACCAGGGTCGGAGGCTTAAACGGATGAATCTCACTTTGGCCCGTGGCTGCTCAGATTGTGCCTTTTGATTGAATCTGAAGCATTCAGATAAAAGGCCCAAGTGGCATATGCTTCCCAGTGAAGAAGCCTATTTTTTGAGCTGTTAAGAAATCCAGGGAGACATGGCAACACATGCAGCACATCCTCTGGGATATTTGCTTTCCTACACGTTAATGAAGATTAAAGTATAAGAATGTGCAGACAACACTTTAACGGATAATTAATTATGATTGATTTTTTTTTTATATTAATTTGCAGTGTAACTTTAATTCAGGTTAAAAAAAAAAAAAAAAAAAAAAAAAAACTTAAAAACTATCTGCCACCTTTTCATTTGAGAGNACTTCCTGAGACGCCCAGGGCTTTGGTGTTCAAAATGCACTGACGTAAGTTCAGTATAAATGCAACCTTTGGTGTGCCCAAATTGGCAACGTGTCAAAACAGAGGAAAGCTATTAACATTACATCATTTTTGCACATGCAGCTTTTGAGAAATAGTCTTTTGCCTGTACAATTTTGCTTTACTCTTATCTTTGCTTTTTTTGAGCTAACTGATGCTATCACTTCTTTCAAGGGGTGAATTCCATTGTAGCCGGATTCTTATTTGCTTTTAACTCAGTATGTACAACTGTAGTTGTGGCTGCTTTTTTATCCATGTCTTTTGAGCTACCTGCTCTGTCATTCCACCAAATATTTGTTCTTCACATTTTGCCTTATTACTCGGAGCTGTAATGGAGCTGTTGTGGAGAAGTAGTTTCTTACTGGTAGAAGCATGCCAAAAAACCAGATCATAAAGCCACAGAAGAAAGTGGATGAGCATTTTCTCCTTTCTGCCACCACCACATAATATCAGCCTTTGTAGGTTGCTGTTATGCACATCATGCCTCAGCAGAGGCAGTATTAAGCAAAACATCAGATCTTGTAGTTGTTTATAACTGTTAGATTCTGAGGTCCCAGTTGTTTGACTGAATGATTCTCCCTAAGGATGTCAACTGAATCAAGTCAAATAATTACATTTTACTATTCTTGTGGGAAAGCTGTTTGTCTGCCAAGCGGTAACCAGTCATAAGAACAAACTTAACCAACTCCTGTCCTTAACAGACTCCTGTTCTAGAAGTTATCTTTAGGTGCATGTCTGGGTTTACATCGACTTACATTTACATCTACTCAATCTATTATTTGAATTGGTAATGCTTGATTGAAAGTCTGCACTAAGACGATCCACCCCACCTCCCTCCCCCACATTCTTGGCCATAAACACAAGAACTGTCCTCTCCTTGCCTCATTATCTGTTTTTGTTGTTTCATTATCATTTTATCCTCTGGGAGTGGCAGAGGTTAATGTAGACCACCTCTCCTGATTATATGTGTCAGGCTACCCTACAGATGATGTGCTGAAGACATGGAACAGCACCTCTGCACCCTCTGGTGTCAGACCTTTCTAGTCTGATCTGACATAACCCCTTAGATAGGGATCAAGAACAGATATGGGGAAGAAAAAGCCATGAAATAAGTTTGAGAATAGGTTAAAAAGTGCAATAGAAAGTTACATTCTTCATAACTTTGTTCGACCCGTTTATATATGATTAAAACATTCCAGCTTGCTATGGAACTCTACAGTTTGTAACAAGTTGAATGAAAGGGGCTCCTTTTGTGTATTAAATTTTAACAGTTATTGGAGTAAATACCACCTGGTCTTATGCCTTTAGTTTCTATTGAATAGTTCAGGATTTTTTCAGAAGTATATCTTGTGCTGACTAAGCCCAAGGCCTGTAAAGCAGAGAGGATGTGACAGCTATGGCAATCCATGTAAAAGGGACTATATTGTAAATTCTATTTTGCACTTAGTTTTGAAGAAATTAATATTGGCTTCTGCCTACTCTTTTAATCCTTAAAACAAAAATAATTAAAATAGTGCCAAGGGTGCTTAAACAAATGTCTTATTTCAAAATTAACAAAAATTGTAGAAATGTACTTTTTCACTCATCCAATATGCAGATCACTGCAGATCATTCCATTTATATTTGCTTCTACTTGAAGTTTTGAAAGTAGCATTGCCACTACATCCAGATGAGTGGTGTAGTTTCAACAATTCAAAAATAAGGAAGGGAAGGATTTTTTTAGAATACCTCACAGTCAAGATTTCAATCAAAGAATGAAACCCCAGTATACTAGAAGCAACAGTCTCCTTCCCAGCAAGACATTACTGGACCATGAAACATTTTCATGAAGCAGGGCAGAAGCATTTACCTTCTCCTCTGCCTAGGTTAGTGGAAGGGTAAATAATCTTTTACCATGATTTCTCTTGCCAAACTTTACCTGAAAATGTTTTGTGATAGGATGATGTATTCTCTGGAGGTGCTTGTCTCGGCCTTGACTATAGAAGAAAGACCAGATGCCTAACTTTTGTATGGCTTAAGTTAGGTTAAATCAGTCTTACCCTTCAATACATGTAGAAAGTGAGATTGGGAGATCTGTACGTGATCCCAAATTTGTCACAGATATATTCTATGATCTTGAATTGATATTCTGTTGTCTCCATGTGTAAAATCAGTAAATTAGAGAAATGGAGACAGTCATACTCATCTCATACTCTGGATTACAGTGGGAAATAAATTAATATAGTGTGAAAATAGTAACATTCTATCAAAAACACTGTAGGAGGTTGAAATAAAACTAATGGTTATTTAAAAATGAATGCTTATAACACTCTATGAGACACTCTTATCGAGGCAAACTAAAGGTTCTTATTTGAAGCACATTGTTAGAGACCAATAACAAATGGTAACTACAACCACTTCGCAAACAACTCAGTCATAACAACTTGCCTAGTGCAAAAAGCTTCCTTCTAATGGACAAGGATTTTTTCAAAACATCACTTAAACATGATTCACATTACATAAAAAGCATTTGAGTTTGGTTTTTTTTTTTTGTTTTTTTTTTTTACTTTTATTGGTGTTACTTAAGCAAAAATAAATTGTTGGTATTGAGGGAGAATAGGAGATTAAAACATTAAATCAGCCCACAACACAAGATTATCACAACAAAATGATTTACAATAGCCAAATGGGAAAAAATACCTTTTTCCTTAAACTTCATAATTATACATATATATATAGCGAGGAGAGTTAATATTTTTTAAAGTCTTTGCTGCTTCAGGCTAATGACTTAAGAATCCAATGCTTGTAACCACAGATACAGCTATGATCAATTATTTAAAATGCCTTTCTCTTCTCCCCCACCCTTCCCTTTTTTTGGTAGAATTCACTGTAGCAGTCACTCAGACCCTTCTGGTACAAATCCGTTTTCACAGGGAGGAGGTGGTTTACCACTGGATATGCTTGCCCATCTGCAGTTTTCCAGTCTAAATATTTTCTGCAATTCTCCATTGGCACATCTAGCAAATATTTTATTTCCTTCTATGCTAAATGCATTTGTGGTGTTGCCAGTTAGCCCATCAGTCCGTATCTCCACAAACTGTTATACTGACCTGATGTCACTACTTCCTTATGAGGCATTTTTCCTCTCTACCCATTTAAATGATGACACTTGTAGCAGCAGCCAATTTTCTGGATTAAAAAGAAGCCATTGCTGTGTACTGAGCTACTAGAAATAGAATAAACCCCACAGTTTTAAATTTCGTAGGGTTACACACTGAAAAAGGGAACTTGGTCTGACAGCCCTCAGTTCCAGGGGCTTGCTGCTGCTGGGAAGGGTTAGCAGCAAGAATTGCGGGGGAAATGGGTACAAGAGAGTGCATAGCCTGCAGGTAGGTATGTGGGAAAAGGTGTGGAAATGTGGGTGGACTAGCAACTTGTCAGAGTTTGGTGGAAGAAAGGGAGTAGTATTTCTGTTACCATATGCAAGGATAATTGAATAAAAGACTTCAGTATCGTGCAAGAAGTGAAATGAGAGGATGCAAGAATTGAATTTGCCGCATTCTCTGTTTCAAATTCAATCAGCAATTATCCCTTTATGTAGCCATAGAACCAAGAGAAAGTAGAGATGAGAAGATCATCCATCATCCAAATGAGGAAATGTAAGTTGGTTTTTTGTGGGTTTTGTTTCTTTTTTTTTTTTTTTCGTGTGTGTGTTTGGTTTTTTAGAAGCTCTTATACTCCTACATAAGATCTAAGGGTTAAACAGAGCTCCAGCTGTTACTCTAAAGGTAACTAGCTAGCATCTTCTATATTATACAGAACATACAGCATCCTTAATGTTTACAGTGTATTATTGAGTAAGCAGCTTTGTACTTTTTCTCTATTCTAATTGTCTGGCAAGCAATGCATAGGACCAGAACAACAGATTCCCTAATGTTAATAAAATAATGCCCAGAGTATGGAAAACATTGTTTGTTAATAGGATATGTAACATTTGTATTCAAGTTCCATGTCTAATTATATTTTAGAAGACTTAAAAACATTGACATTTACATTCCTTAGTGAGGAATACCCAGTTTGAAATTTTACCACAAAAGCTAATGACCCTATTAACTCTAATTTGTTTACTCACCAGTCTGGAACAGTTTTTTCCACAGGTACCTCTTTGATGTTCAAAATTAAGCTTCCTAGAGGCTTGAGAAATTAAATGCTAAAGGAGGTCAATTATCCAACAGTTGCCTTAAAGATAAGGACTGCCCCTCCCACATTGTTTTAAAATGATTTTTTCTGATGAACACAAAAACATGATTGCTAAACTCATGTCAGGCTCTCCCACAGGTTTGCTAGGACATAATAGACAGTTCTAAGTTTGGCCATTTAGGAAAGTGCCTAATTATATCAGGCAATATAAATACATGATTTTTTTTTTAACTGAGGTTTAATCTTTAATCAAAGTGCAAATGTAATTAGTTATTATTTCATAGTCCTTATTTTTGAGTTTGGAATTTGCATAATATCTCAAATATGACCTCCAGCAGCTCCTGGTTAGCATGAACCACTTACTATGGCAAGTGTAATTTCTACATTTATACAGAAGTCATAGGCTTAATTTATTCTTTGTTCTATTTGGTATTGTCTATAACTACAGTACATACACTGTTTGTCCATCTTAAAGATATAATAATGTTCTTATTTGTAAGAAAACATGACATAAAAAAAGCCCTGTTTTTCAGCTACAGTGTGAGTTTAATAAAGTTTGTGATAGTCAGCTCAGCTTATTTCACAATTATGGCTCTTAAACTCTGCAACAGTGCACCAAAAAGGGTGGGGGCATGGTTTCAAACCCTGTAGACAGCAGCACTTTTAGCTTCCTAAGACATTGCCCTGAATGAAGCACCGGCTCCCACTGAATTCTTCACTAAAAACTGAACACGAACCCAGAGATTACCACTGAACAGTTCTTGCTAGATACAAGAGGTGAAGGCTGATGCCTCATGCAAAGAGAGAACAACTGTTCCCAGATCCCTGAGGGATCCCAGCATGATTCTAGTCCATACAGGTATCAGCTGCAATTGGGGAGGCAATAATGAGTGCAACTGAGCCCTTGCTGAATGCTCTCTGCAATATGGAGCAGGTTCCTTAACAGGGCATCAAGGATCTTGTAAAGTAGAAACCTCCAGTAAGCTTCTGCTGCCATTAAAAACCCAAAAAACACACCCACAACAAAACCCCCCAAACAGATCCTTAGAAACCTTCAGAAGACAGCTATGCTTTCTCCAGCAAAAATTATCTGTGTTTAAAGAGCCTCGAGAGGTGCCAGATGGCTAGTCCCATTTTTTTATCTTTGTGAAAGAGCATCCAGAATGTTCATCCTTAATTTGGTTCAGAGTTTTCTGGTGGATGGGAGGACTCAGTTCTTCCGTCGTATTTTGATGAGAATATTTATCATCTGACAATATCATGCACTGGTGGGTATGGAGAATCATATCACTTTCTCTTTTCAGAAGAGTTATGAATCCAAATCCAGCTACAACTAGTGGGTGAATGACGTCCTTCTGAAAATGTTAAGCAAATTCTGGGAAATCAGGCATGAAACTGAACTGCAGATAAGGAAACATAAGGTTAAGAGATTCTGAGAAGCCCTTCAGCTCTCATACAGCAGCTGGTGGTTGTGAGAAAGAAACCAGTTCTCTGTAATATCATAGTGCCATGAGGAATGATGTGGGTTGTATCTGTTCCATCCTACAGACTGCTGAAACTAGTGGGACAGGGGTGTGTTCTGTATTAGGTATTCTTTCTTATCAAAAAATCTTTTGTGATAAAATACATAGTTGAAGAAAAAAGGGCTCCATAAAATATTAATAACAAATGGGAGATCCCTAAGCAGTTTTTTGAATTTGAGAGGCAATGATTGTTCCCAGGAAAATGGAACCTTGGATTGACTTCAGAATTTGTTTTCAAATCCTACATTCACTGAGACCTCAGTGAACTTTTGAATACCAAGATTTCGAGGCCTGTTATACCTGTTATCCTTGTGAGAACAATGATAAGTGGTTAATGGTTTTCTTTCACTGTATGAATGGTACAGTGAAGAAACTCTTCCTTACTTGGTCTTCTTGATAATACTTTTAGTTAGAACAGAGTTTTATGGCGCTCTAATACAGAGTTATCTCAATTTTTATTGAGTTCCAAACTTGTGTAATGACAATGTGGAAAAAAAAAATAGTTTGCCTAATTGCATCCCAAGTAGAAGATCAAGTACAACAGCATGTTAGAATGTTGACAATAGAACCAAAATATCAGGGTAATGTGAGGTGAACATCTACAGCATTTATTTGGAATTCAGTAAGAACTCATTTTCATTCCAGATTGGGTACCTTCTGCTTCTTTAGAAAACCCTTAACTAGGAGTGCTTTGAAGTGTGACTATCAGAAGTACAAAATCTCTAGAAACTTCAATATGGTGTGTTTCCTACTGCTTAGATTTAGCTCAACAACATCTTTAAATCTTGGCGGTTCTGGAGCCATACTTTTATATGCCTACCTGTGTGGCAATCTGGAAAATGCCAGAGCATAAAGTGTAAATGGGATAACAACCTGAAAGAAGAATATATATAGAATTTGGCTTTGATTTTCTCTACAGTTTCAATTTAATTCTTTCTTCTTTCTTTCTTTCTTTCTGAAAGGAACAGCTTCATGGCATTGTGTCTTGCACTGGAAGTCTTATAACTAAATACGTTCTATATTATTTATATAATATATTAATATAGACTTATAAACTCCGGCATAATATTGACTTGCTGTAATGTAATATTCAGAGAATGGGAAAGTAAAATAATAATTTGCTGGAGAAGTAAAGAAAAACTGCTGTATTCCTTTGCAGTTCTTCTAGTTATCAGACCAGGGACACTTCAAAACCCCACAGTTTCTACAATATCCACTTGCTTTCAAGGAAGTTGTGACAATCATAAGCACTTCAGGTTGATGCTAAGTCCCTAAGATTATAGCCATCTCTGTCCCTCGCCATTTTAAAAGCTCCAGCATGTGTTTTACAACCTTGGTTGCGAAAAATGTTTGTCCCCATCTTTCTTATAGGCCCCCTTTAAGTACTGGAAGGCTGCTATAAGGTCTCCCCAGAGCCTTCTCTTCTCCAGGCTGAACAACTCCAACTCTGTCAGCCTGTCTTCATAGGAGAGGTGCTCCAGCCCTCTGATCATTTTTGTGGCCCTCCAATTCCTCATCCACTGAACAGTCCACCCGTCAAATCCATATCTTGCCAATTTAGAAAGAAGGATGTTGTGGGGGACCATGTCAAAGGACTTACAGAAGTCCAGATAGATGACATCCATAGCTCTTCCCTTGTCCACTGATGTAGTCACTCCACCATAGAAGGCCACTGGGTTGGTCAGGCAGGACTTGCCCTTGGTGAAACCATGCTGGATGTCTCGAATCACCTTCCTGTCCTCCATGTGCCTTAGCATAGCTTCTAGGAGGATCTGTTCCATGATCTTCCCAGACACAGAGGTGAGACTGACAGGTCGGTAGTTCCCAGGGTCCTCCTTTCTACCCTTTTTAATAATGGGAGCACTATTTCCCTTTCTCCAGTCACCAGGGACTTCACCTGACTCTCATGACTTCCCAAATATTACGTAGAGTGGCTTGGCAACTACATTAGCCAACTCCCTCAGGACTCTGGGATGCATCTCGTCAGGTCCTGTAAACTTCTGTATGTTCAGGTTCCTCAGGTGGTCACAAACCTGATCTTCTCTGACAGTGGGAGGAACTTTGCTCCCCCAGTCCCTGTGAAGTGTGGGCTGGATGAGCAGACAGTGAAGTGGCACTGCTGAGGTCACACTTGGAGTACTGTGTCTGGTTCTGGGCTCCTCAGTACAAGAGAGACATGGATGTACTCCAATGAAGGGCCACAAAGATGATTAAGGGACTGGAACATCTCTCACATGAGGAAGGGCTGAGAGAGTTGGGCTGAGAGAAGAAAAGCCTCAGGGGGATCTCATCAATGTATATAAATATCTGAAGTGAGGGTACAAAGGTGGAGCCAGGCTCCTTCTAGTGGTGCTCGAGGACAGGACAAGAGGCAGTGGGCACAAACTGAAACATAGGACGTTCCATCTGAATGTAAGGAAACACTTTTTTAGTGTGAGACTACTGGAACAGGGAACCCAGAGAGCTTGTGGTCTCTCCATCCTTGGAGTTATTCAAAAGCCAGCTGGATATGGTCCTGGGCAACCTGCTCTAGGTTATCCTGCTTGAGCAGAGGTTTGGGCAAGACGACTTCCAGAAATCCCTTCCAACCTCAACCATCCTGTGATGCTGTAAAATACAGGTGGAAGGACAAATACCCATTTGATATTCCAGAACCAAAAATTAGCAGGCGTTCACAGTAAAGTGAGCATGTCTGTGTTTATCTCAATCTGGAAACTTCAAAATCATAAATATTGAATCATTTCAGAGTACCATGTGTGTGTCTTAGCATGCACCAGCCAGCCAGTAATGTTCTCAGAAAAAAAAAAAAAAAAAAAGCAAATGACAAGCCCAAACCTCATGTGTTCTGCATGCCTCATCGCAAATCACAGGAATTTTCAGCTCTTCAAGCCTTTGCGGAAGACAGGTTAATAGAAGAATACCTCTATAATGTATTTTTCTTTCTACAGTCCCCTGGAAATGTAGAGAGGTGTGACTCAGAACAAAGATGGTAGTTCTCTTAATACTGGAAAGATTGTCAGCGATTTAGGTCCTCAAGGCACTTCACAAGGCTGGGGCGGCTCTTACCCTGGAGAAGGACTGAGTTGCTACAACTTTCCATAGGGGATATATAGAAGCTCTCCTAACGTTACACTGCAGGATTCTCATGCATGCATATGCCTGCACAGTAGCCCTTTATGGGGATTTTTTTGCCTATGCCCAAGCTCTCAGAGATAGTCATGTTGCAATTTGAACTTAGCCTGAATACAAGGCGTGCAAGAGAAAGTTGCAAGGTCCTTTACATGGTAACGGCCAGTTTTTCTGTTTTCTAGCATATAACAGCTAAATACTATTGCTTCTGCTTTGTACTATATTTTCTTTCATAAACTTCCATTGCTCTATTCATGTATTCGTGCACACATGCACACACAAAGCCTCCCCTAAAAATCTTCTGATGAGATTCTCAACAGCTAAGAAGCAATAGAGGCACCTCTATCACAAAGAAAAGAAGAACAGTTTTTATTTTAAATTGTCCCAGGTCTCAAATTTTGGTCAGACTCCTATTCTGGGTGATGATACATGAATATTTCCAGTTTTTGCTCATCTGTTGCAATGCTTGGAAACAGGAGCTGACAATGAAAGCACCTCCTCAATAAAAATTATTGCACCACTGCTCTTCACTTTAACACAAAGAAAAAGATGCTGAGATCAAAAGAATAAAATAAAAGGTTAAAAGGAAATCAAACTTGAAAGAGGGAAAGAGAACAGTTAATTGGAGGGTCTGATTCAGATGTGTTCTTGCAGTGCTCGTTCCTAATTTACTATCTGCTCCTCATCTCTGCACAGCAGTCTAACAAGAATTCCACTGCCTCCTCATTTCCCCCCTGGCTGTGCCCCCCAGCTCAGACCTGCGCTCCAGTGTTACAGCATTCCCCCCGGCTTTTTTCTACTATATTGAGCTTTGGGACCTTTATACATTCACCATCATCCCTGTAATTCTAGGGCACCAGACTTGGATGTCGGCACCGATGGCCTAAGGATTAGAATATTGTATAAGGCAGGTTTTTGACTTCAGCTCTGTGAACTCAGTACTAACACTAGGGAGATACTTACAAAGGCATAAACAAAGGAGACAAATCTACACAAAGAAACTGTGAAATGGAGCGGGTGGGAGGAGAGTGGAAGGAACAAATCAAGGTATTTTAGAATAAGAAAAATGCCAGCTACCTTAAAGGTCTCTAAACAAATGACAAAATATACATAGTAAGATTTCAGCTTGCGAGTAACTTGTTAATGTAGAACATTTTAGAATAGCAGGAGATAAAGCTGTGTTTATAAGGAGAACTGTAATGCAGAGATTTGTTTCACACAGACTAAATTAAAATCCGTATTATCACTTTGTTGAATTATGCAGAATCAGCATCATTTGCTTTCACCAATTTCAGGCTTTATAGATGCTGTATATCTACCTACAAAAAGACTTCCCAGAATGTTTGCTTTGAAAGACAGCATTGCTGTTTTTTTCCAATGCCTCCTTTCTTTAAATAAACAAATCAACAGGGGATGCATTTCCCATTTATCCCATATCCTTCTATTTCTGCATGTTTCCAGTTGACTGCTAAGCTCCTGAATTCCAGAGACTGGTCCGCAATTAAAGCAATACATTCTAAACAAAACAGAATCTACTGACAGAAAGAATAAAAGATTAGATTGCTGATGCTGATTTAACTTTGTCTTCAATTACTTCTTCCCTGTTTTTACTGCTATCCTGTCCAGAAAGGTGTGGAGGTAATCTCCTTGACTGCCCTTGATGTCAAAGGTGCTTTATGACTCACAAAGAAGAATATGCTGGCTGCAAGTGATGTGAATAAGTAGTGGTTTGACCTTCCTGCTATCAGGTGGGCTACATGAAGGCAGGGTAAGCTGCATGCAACATGGCAAAAATAGATTAGAAATGTTACAAAATCAGGGATAGTGCATTATTTGTCATAATTCAGATTTCTCCCTGGGGGCCATTAGCAGTCTAACACTATCCAAGAATGTCACCTTTCCTAACTGGGTAGATACTACAGCATTGCAAAAAGGAAGCGTGTAGCAGATGAAGCGTTATGCACAAAGGCGGTTAAAAACATAAATAGTGAATTAATTAAATGGCAAAATAAACAAATGTGATTTCCGATTGTTTCGCAGCCTTTACCCCACAGTCAACTTTCAAACACCTCGCAAAAGGCAAAATGCCCACTTCAGTCATGTCCGCTGCTGATCATTAATTGCTTCAGAAAAAGACAATATTTTACCCGTCCTCTTTGGAGTTCGAGTATGAATGGTGAAGCAAAAGAGAGTGAAACTGAGTGAAACATGAAAAGCTTGATTTGTTAGGACCCCTGCTGTCTGAAAAGAGATCAAAGCTCAGGAGGAGGCTGTAAAACAGCCGAATGCACTGCACAGAAACATGGCCTGTGGCAGCTGCTCTGGGCAGGCTCTCACAACACAGGTGTACCTCCAAGTCTGCTCTGCCAGCTGAATCATGGGAGCAGGTTACCTCTTCTCCTTCTTCATTATTTCAACTGCAGTCACTGAGGAGATGTGGGTTCCATCCATCACAATGCACAAATTCACAGTGCGCAGATTCAGCACAGGCCTAATTAAAGCTTTTCCTTTCATTTGTGGAGATAATTAGACTTTCATCTCACCAGGAAGCTTCAGAAAGATCTATTTCTTTCTTCAATAAAAGCTACATCAAACAAAAGCAGATTTTAATCGCCTTTTCTTTGGGGCATGAGTCAATAATGAAAGATGTCATGGGTAACAAAAATTGTGTGCAGGGGAAAAAAGGAGGGGAAAAAGCCCAAGCTATGTTCTTTAATTAACATCATGTTTGCAAACACCATTAATTTCTCTCATTAAAATGATTTTTATCTACAACCGATTGTTGATAAAACAATCGATTTGAACATCTCATCTGTTTCACCGCTATGCAGGAACCCATCTGCTGTCCTGTAAAGCAGGAATCATGCAGACTGTTAAGCAACATGTGAGAACAATAAAAAATGCATATGTGTGTGTCAGGGATTTGTGAGGCTCACTGCAGGGCAAGGGCCACCTTTTCTCAGAACATGTATTAAAAATGACTTGGTAGCAGGCCAAAGGACAAAATGTCACAAAGATCAGAAGTGCATAAATAACAAATGAATTAATATGTGCAGGAAGAAAGAGTTCCATCTGCGTTGGGAAGCCCTGGTAAATAGGCTCAGAAAAATAAGGACATTTCAGACATATTTAACGCCACATCATGAGCTGCTGAGATGTAATATTAGATGACAATCATGTCGAACTTACTGCCTTTGCCTTTTTCATTATTATTAGTAGTAGCATCAGAGCACAAGCTTCCTTTCCTATTACCTTCCTCACTGGAGCAAGGGGAGAGTATTTTTGGCTCCAGGCCCATTGCACGTTATTTATTTATTTAACCATTTGACACAGTGCTTCTGCATGGATTGCCTGGCGCGCAGGCTCACAAAGAGGGTGTAGCTGATGTCTGTGGGAATTGCAGTCTGGCAGTCTAGGGGGTGAATAAAGCACAGCTTAAAGCAATCCCAAAGAACTGCTAGGCTTATATCGTTAAGACATTTAGTGAAGAGACAGAGGGAGAGTGACAGCTTGTTTAAGTACCTTTTTAATGATACTTTGCTTTGCAGCAGGCAGGGAGCTGTTTTTAATATTGGAATCAACACTGGCAGTAAGGATGAGGATGCACTGTGGCAATGTGGAGCCCTGTGTCAGTCTGCTTAATGCCTTCCTGGACAGGATAAAGTGTTGTGATTCATCAGAATCTGACCTGAACTTTCTCTAATGGCAAAATATCATCAAACCAAAAGACTAAAGGATTAAATTTGCATTACTGAGCACTCTGCTGCTGTTGTGACCTGCCTGGGAAACTGAGGAAATGGAAAAAATATAATGGAAACTTTCTTGTTTAAATCTACAAACATCTTTAAATCTCATAATGTTGGGGCTTGTTTCATAGTGTCTTTATGCTGTTAGTTCTGGCATATGGCAGTTGTTTAGGAAAGCAAAGTTTGTAAGAGCTTGACAGACATTTCTTCTTGATGCATTGAGCCAGTAAGATCCCTGGTGAGTATCCAGATTCTAACAGAGCTGCACATGTCTGTTCTTGTGACTGTAAGAGATGGAAGTTTTTCCTGTTTGGGTTCCTCTTTCTCTAGTTCACTCAGTCACTTAAAAATAAAAACTGCAAGCTTCTTCTGTGTATCCTACTTTCTTAAGCAGAAGATTTTATGCTAATCCTCTTCCTCCCCCCAATAACTCAGAACTGGTTTTATTTTAAATTAAGACAGAAACAAATGCACATTGCACTGAGTTTATCCATTCTGCTAGGATCTGGTAGTTTAATGTGCTGAAAAAACTTGTATAGCTCGAGCTAGAAGGTTTAACAGAGGATTTTCCCAATTCTTCTTGAAACTCTTAAAAAAAAATAAATTTTATACTTGGTTATGTTTCAGATAATTTTGTCACCATTTCCCAGTATCCTGGGCCAAGATTTGCTTCCATTTATGTCTTTTTGTATCATCTACCTCAATGGAAGTCTTATCTATTCCAAGTTAAGGAGCAGTGAGGAGAAAACTCCAAATAGTAGACACTGATTGAAGATTTTACTAGGGAAAAGGAAATGAAAAACGGTGATGGAGGAAAAAAAGAAAAAAAAGAACTTCTGACAATTTTTGGGGGTGATGTTCCTGGCTGCAAGGGAAGAGAAGCTTGCTCTTTCTTTCTTCCTTCCTTCCTTCCTCTCTCTCTCTCTCTCTTTAAGGAGCATGTTGCATGCAGAAGGAATAATGATTCATGGCCAGAACTCCAAAAGACTCTACAGCAGTGTAGCCTTCCCTCTGTTAAAAAGCATTCACAACTAAAACTTTGCCTAGAATTAGTCACTTCAGAGTGCTTCTCAGTTCTCTGATCAGGATATACACATACTTCTGATCCAGTATTTTTTTATTGGAAGCTATCACCCCACCCATCCCTAAGGAAAACTTAGGGATAATAATCTAAGTAAATTTAGATTATGCAATATAAATACATTGCTTATATTTATACACAGAGGATGCAGCTGATCTTCTTCAAAAGTGAAAAATCCCATAGAAAAAGTGAAAAATCCCATGAAAAGGTGAATCCAAACTGAGATCTTTGCTAACTGTCTAGTTGATACCACCAAACTACAAATTGCTGACATCAGAGGAAACCCCTTAACCAGATACTATGTTTGCTCATCACTTATACTTCAGATATTTTACTTGGTAGGTCCTAATTTTGTGAAAGAGGACAGGGAGCCTGAGGTAGCTGACCTGCCCGAGGAGATGAAGCAGAAGACAAATAGAAAAGATTGTGTTCAGTTTTTAGGGCAAAACTGGGAATGTACTTGCCTTAAACTTGGGTAGGCTGAACTCCCCCACTGCTATCAGCTGCAGAGGAAGAGACAGTTGCCACTGCTTCTATTATTCTCAGCAAGTATAGAGCAATATTTAGTTTCCAAAGAGCCTGTCACCCTGTCAGTGGTACAGGGACTGTGTGGGCACACAGCTGTTGCTAATGAACAGGGAGGCTGGAGGTGGATGGTATCCAAATGTTAAAAAAAGTGGCAGGAAATGATAGGATGCGTGAAAAACTCATTTCCCCAACCTCTTCCCATCAAGACATTATCCCGCATTGCTGTGGCAAAGGGAAACTCATTTCTATTTAACAGATACATGAAATACCATACAGATAGCCCAAAGACTGGACTTTCAGGTTCTTCTAGCAAGAGGAAGGACCTTTCTCAAGTGAAGTGAAATCCATCAGTCAACTACAACAAAACTAGGCTGGAAGCACTATGAATAGATGTGTAATGCATCAAGAAAACTCTCACAGTAGATACTATATTTAATAATAAGATAATAAAGACTTTTATTGCTTCCACTCAACGTCTACGGGAGGGTTTTTGACACTATCTTATGAATGGAGAGCTCTGGAGCAGTGTCAGAGATGTTAGAAAAGATGGGTTTTCAATGAAGTCCTATAATGATCAAGTCATACAAACAAAAGCACCACCTGAGGTTCTCAGTATCAATTTTGAGTGCCTAGATTACCTGAAATGACAACTGCCAAATGTCACTATTTTTCATTTAGCTGCTCTATGACTGTCTTTCTGGGGAAAGGTTTTTAGGCCTGTTTCATACCTCATAGCCGTTACATTTCTAGTAAGAATGGTTTAAGTACAGTATTTTGTTAAACTCCCTGTGTTGATTATTTTATTACTGAGTCTAATAAAACCAGTTTACCACAGCCTACAAATCTTGCCTAATATACTTCTTTCCATAATAAGACAGTTCAAACATTGCTGCTAAGGTAGAGGGAGATAAGGACAGGTTCCCTTAAGCTGGGCAAGGGAAGAGGAGATCTGCCTTACGAAGAAAATAACATCTCTCCCTGTGGCTACGCTGGGATGTGAGCATCAGCGACAGGCTATATTTCAGCCCTCAAGGCTGTGGATGGGGCACTGCTCCTCTCTGGCCTGGGTTCTCCTCTGTCAGTCCTTGACTTGCGCAGGGGGAGTGAAGGAGCTCCCACACCTTTTCCTTCTTTCTCTCCCTATTTGTGACTGCTGTAATTCCTCCATTAAAGGTATATAGCTGTGTTAATAAAATTTAGAGTTCATGTATAAATCTGAATTGTTGCCATTTATATATATACACACACAGAGGAAAATATGGAAATCGAAATGTCCTTTTTGTTATTGGATTTTTCTGTAATCAACAAGTGACAATCTCCATTTGTTAAACACAAATGTAAATATGTAGGAACATAAAAGGTATCAGCAGGTGAAGAATAGGGAGTTTGTGAAATTTAAGAAATACAAAAAGACAGGATAATTTGTCAATTAAAGTTCTCTTTCAAAAGGTAAAGGCCTAATGACAATAAATCTGTTCCTCTACACTAAGAACTCATGTATGTGTGTGCATGTGTTAGATGACATTTTTAACAAAAGTGTAATACTTGGGAATAAAAATATGTAACTTCTTAGTTAATAGTCTGTGAAAAAATGTTTCTCTTTTTCACCTCTCTCTTAAGTTGAGCTCGATTCCTCTCAAGGCAGGGCATATGAAAATATTGGGTAAGTAAACTGGTATGCACTTTCTGAGCTCTGAATGAAAGCATACATTTCCAACAATGGTAGCCTCCTAAAGTTAACAGATCTAAATACCGTAACAACAGCAACAACAACAAAAACTCCTGAAGTAGTCAGACCTACAGATATAATTGCTTAAATACTAGGCAGCAAAATAAATGCCCTGAACAGACCAGAATGTCTACTAGCAAGCGTAAATCACTGGCATATTTCCCAGATGGAGAGCCATATAGAGAAAAACAAAGGGTTTAATTCTTTAATTAAGCTTAATTTTGAACGTGGACCTATAAAACAAAAACTCAACGCTGCTTTAAGAACTCTAATCAAATATAGAAGAAATGGTGTGAGCCTGTTTTAAAGCTAAAATTACTTTCCTGACTGAAAACTAGAAATGAAGATGATCTTTAGTATCCAAGTGTCAATGAAATGTAAGTGCCCACCAGATTGCTGGCCCACCCATAGATTATTAATGCACAATTAATCTACTAGGGCAACTGTAGAGTGTCATTTAGCTTCAGAGCCCATAAGTATAAAACAGCAACACACTGTGAAATTAATGGTAACACTTAAAGGTCCCATTGTTATTAATTCATTTGACATTCACTGTAATCACACTGGTCTTTAATGAATTCATTTGGCATGTGAATATTGCATGTACTTTCAAATGCACTCCAGTGCAAATCAGTGTTAATTGATCTCCTGAATTGAAATAGTTTCTCTCTCTCTCACTTCTTTTTTTTAGCCTACCACACTTTTGTTAAGGGTCTTTTCCCCAGCACAGTTTATACATAGCATATACAAGCACGAGTTTTTATAATAATTACTATTATGATGGATGTCAATACAACGTCCAAAAAGGCCTAGGGATAGTACGGTTAGGGATAGTTACTGAAACTCTGCAAGTGTTTGTTCTAAGGCAATAAACTCTCAACACCATAGAACTTCAGTAACCTCCTAGTGGCACACATCTTATGAATATTTTCAGTTTACTCTTCTCCACAAATTGCCTGTGAACATCTTTGGCTTATGTAAAAGACTGCGGCCATTGGTTGTCATCTTACCCTTACAGCAGCAACTGGCTATATTTTTCCTTGCTCTTCCTACACTCAGTGACTACAGCTGCGCGTATAGAAAATGTCTGTATTTGTGCCAATGGAAATTGTCTCCTTCACTTACATATTAGCACCACTCCCAAGAACTGTGCAGTGCTGAGAAATTCCTCTTTATGTCACCTGCAAGCAGTTAATCTGACAAGATTTAATACATGGGAGGTGCAACAATTCCAACTCAGAATCTTATCCTAGATAAAATACTCCAAACTGGAAAATCCTTCATGCCAATAAAATAGTATTGTTGTTATAATATATAAACTTCCTGACGTACTTCCTTAGCTATCTAGTAACAATCTTCAGATATTCTTGTTTCCCGTGAAATTGAGGGAGTCTCAGGTTGGTCAAAGGAGTCCCTGATGGCAAACTATTTCCTAAGATGAACTGTAAACACTTCTTATGGCCTGTGCATAGTATATCCAGGGATCTTTCTAGTCATGTCTTTAAATTAGAAGCATATCGGACTATGGTGTCTGGCATCATGTTTATGGGAAATTTGGTAGTCATTCTTAAAAACAGCACACAAAACAATATAAATGTGTATTTAGAATCCCCTAGATGTAATTACTCTTAAAGGCAACATCAACAGCAATATGTAAATACTATTCTTGTATTAAACTACAGGCAAACTAAATCAAAGCACATAGAATAAGCATGTACTTACTGAAAAATGCTTAAAAAGTTTTGGTGCCACTAATTTTTGGTTGTCGGAGAGGGCTTGCATTGATTTTCAAGAGATGCAAGATTGTTTTCTTGAATTTCAGACCTTCTTGTGTCTCAAAATTCAAAATCAAACTACTCCAAATTAGTCAGTTTTGAGAACTGCAATGTAAGAAACCATTTCAAGCATCTCTACTTGGGTTGAAAAATAATTAAATTGAGAAGAGGTCCCACTGATTTAATTTGTTAGCTCGATATCACTATCTACTGAGCAATGTACTTAAAATGCACTACTTACATTTTCAACTAGTGTTTCCCTTAATAAGTTTCTAATTTTCTTTTGTATTTTAGGTGAAAGCTAGAGAACATCATTTAAACATATACAACACAGTACACCATTTTTGCGGTACTAACTCAGGGGATGCAGAATGTCGTGAAAAAAGGAAATCTTGTAATTACTTCACAGAAATAGTATCTACTAGACTCTTGCTGCCAATGTGCAAGACTTTTCTGAGATTTGATTGCCAAGGAAGGCCCAATGAATAAAACTATTTTAAGAATGGAGATAGACACATCAATCAGAACCACAAATCAAGAGTGTCTGGCCATGCAGTACCGATTAAAGTTAATAAGTATCTCCCTTCCCTCACTTTCTTTAACACATTCAGAATGATGAACATACTGTAAATGGAAATGCATGATTGCTGAATCTTCATCACTTGTCATTAATATCCTGGAGGTAAAGAACATGTCTTGAGGTCTAACTATATGTTATTCTATTGGGCATTACCTTATTTGAACAATGACTGAGTTCTGGTCCTCTTTAGTTCAAAACTTTCAGTCATCATTTTCTTAATGACTTTTGAGGAAAGAACATTTTAACAAGCTAGCACTTTCCCATTGTTAAAGATCCTTCCCAAAACCCCACAAAATAGATAGCCTTGTTTCCCATCATCATTAAGCAGCGATACATATAATTAGGTTTGTCAGTCACCTCTGAAGTAGGCAATTGAAATCTTAAGGGGCATGCCAGTGAATTTTTGTCATTGACCCTTTGAAAACTGCACAAATTTGGACATGTTACTAGTCTCAGGGAATTTCAATTTGCATAAGCTCAGTAGAGACTTGCTAAGAATTTAGCAGCTGAATCATCTGAAGACTGTAAAGACCAAGAATGTTTTAGCCCAACACTGTAAGAGCTGGAGGATCTTTTGTGTGGTTGGTTGCTTTTCTAACTAGTTAGAGTTGTTCTAGGACCAGGTATGAAGAAGGAAAACAGTTTCATTAGTTCTTGGAGGGGTAGGAAAAGCTAAAGAAACAGTCTGGCATACAGAGGAATCAGAAGGACTCATTATCTCTGCACAAACCACATTGTGCCAAGTGGGCTGGATTGAGGACTAAAATCCCTAATCCCGCAAGTGTTTTCACACTGCTTCCCAACTAGCTTCTACATTGCCAGAGTACAGGATATGTGTAGACCTGTTTGGTGTGTCCTCACCATTACTATAAATCTACATTTCCTTTGTCCTTTCTTGTCTGTCTGGAACTGGCTTTGCAATCTGAGTGCCAGGGTAGATGGGACATCCTTGTAACAGTGTGCAGATGGCTTGGACTCGCCTACATTGCAAACAGATGACGAATGTTGGTGCAGGCGTAAATTTGGAGTGCTAATGAGTTTGCTTAAAGTTCTTGCCTGAGTGACAGGATAATATTTCTACAATGTAGATGTGAAAAGGGTTTGGGATGGAGCAGAAGCATGCTCCAGGCATAATGTATGCTACAGATGCACATCTTCAACACACAGGATTTACAGCACTCTGAAAATGAGTAAGAGCTGTGTAATAAATGTGTGATTTATAGGACTTTTGAATCATTTTGTGTAAAAGATGGGTAAACAATGTTCACTGAAAGGATTTGTACAAAACTTTCTACTCTTTTTAAATTAATAATTGAAAGAAGGTACAAGAAAAACTATCCTGACTTCCCAGAATCTTGAGTAATCAAAATATGAACTTCCCAAATCTTGAAATCTGTACATAATATAAAACCTCACAGATATTAACAGTTATTCACATCAAGAAATCAAGCAAGCATGATAATAATATTTAAGCAATGCTGCACAGTGATAGTCCCAGCCATTCTCCAAACTGAAATGGAAAGATGGTCACCGATTAATGAGATTATAAAATGAATTTAGCAAGCTTATTGTTATCTGAATGTTTATCAGAAACCTCTGAGGTTTTAAGAATTGCATACCTCTGGGACTGGACAAAGTATTCTACATGAAAAAGATATTGGCTTTGATATCTTTGGAGAAAGGTGGATGAAGAAATTGGATTCTTCAATGGCAGAAATCTTCCTGGCTCAGCTGTTAGGAGAATCCTGCCATGCATAGACAACATTTTTCAAGCATGATTATGCTCATGAAATTTTTGCAGCACCTTAACCTGAACCATAAAATGACCATTTTAGGTGTACAGACAGCATAGCATGCAGAGATTCAATCAGCACAGATGCAACAAAAACCAAGGTATTTTCAACACTAGGTCCACTGTTTTCTTCTCATCTCTGCTTAATTAAACATACATTTTGAACTGTGGAAAGACTTTATATAATCACAAATTGCCTACGAATTATTACATATTTGTACTGTGCTAACATCCAGCTATACCAACAATACAAAGTGCTCCACTTTATGTGTATTACCCTTTTCTGCAGTTAGCTGCTGTTCCTATCCCAAAGAGCTAAAAATCCAGATCTGACTAGAGAAGACAGGAAGGACAAATGTCAAGAAGGAGCAAGTAGAAATATCCCCATTTAACAGATGAAAGACCAAGGCACTAGGAGATAAAAATGACTTGCTTAGAGTTATACTGTATGTCTGTGTCAATACTTCAGTATTTAAAAGTTTTCAAACAGAGACAGCGACAGAGCATAAAACTAGTATAAATAGTAAAAAGAACCCACAGATTTTATATAATTAAGTACAGCATACAGTGCTGTCAAGGTTTCTTTCCATTGGAGACCAAATGAACAGTTCCAGATTTCTTCACAGATTCATGTCGATTTGAACAGTGCAGTATCTTGGCAGTACAAACAACTACTAGACGCAATTAGAACACAAATGGAGAGGGAACATTTCCAAAGTAATGATGAAAATAGTCTATTCCCTCTTCGAAAATGAGTTTCAATGAAGACAGAATTTCAATATTGTCAAACGGGACAATTTTCACAAAAGAGTTGATACTAGTCTATAATACTCAGGCTTTCTCAGTTACCCACACTGAGTCATCCAGCTCCTGTCTTACTGTTGCAATACCCTTGCTCTCTCCTTTACTGTAATACTATACTGATTTCTACATCTTCCTTCTTACCTTCCTCCTTACAAGCACCTTGTTCTCCTCCCTCGCCCCATTCCTCTCCACAAACCCCAGTGCACTTTGCAATCCCTCTTCCCAAATACCAGAAAAAGACACAGAGGTTGCTTTGCCAGAAAACTAGGTAAGCGGACAAACAACACATATGAGTAAAAGAAAAGTTTTTCTCTTGTGCACAGGTAATCCTATTATTTTTTCTGCTAGAGTGGGCCAGGAGCCCTACCCAGTGTGGACGGGCAGACAGGCAGGCGACCCTCGCAGCCCCTTGGCCTTCAGAGAACCAGAGCATGCCTCTATCTCCTCAGCTGCTAGTAGAAAAAATGGTTTTCTGACTGGAGCTGGCCTCGAGTCTAAATAGCTTTTCTTAAGGAAACAAACGTGTGAGGTGTCTTGCACCCTAGGGTTTGCGACAGAATAGGGTTCTGTCATTTAGTGACCTATATTGTTCAGCTCTGCAAAATACAGTTCCCTTTCAACAGGTGAAGTGGTTATAGTCGGCCCTCTAATAAAGTAATAATTTCAGAAAAGATCATGTTGAGGAGTTAGACCTGTTATTAACTCCTTAAAATCATTTTAGTTAGATACTATTTTTTTTCTCTTAATAACTGTGGCAGGAGGAATATTTCCATTTTTTAATATTACACCATGCTGGTTTAAATAATTTGTGAATAGGAGGATTACAGTCTTGAAGGGGAACTAGTGACTATTCTGACTTTAGCTGAGAGCAGACTTTAGAAATTCAAGTGAGACAAGTATCTTCCATGTTTACTGAAGAGATCCTGTTGTTTTCAAAAGTTTAACCAGCTTCATACTAGGTAAAATAAGTGAAATAAAATTGAGAAGCAGTTAAATTGTTTAGAGTTTGTAAAAATTATTACATGTTATTTTCACGCCCCCACCCCCCTCCCATTATTATGGTAATAAGAAGGTATTATACAACTGAAGAAAAGTTGATGAAAGAACAAGGAAAAAATCTTTTTGCACAGAGCTTGGATGTTTGACATGAAGATAGTGGATAATAATAAATTACTAATTGTTTTTACACCATCATTGTTAAAAGCATATCTAGAATGCTTTTTAGTACTGTCTTGGGAGGAATGATTTCAGCAATGTTTTATTGTAAAAATAAGTTCTTAGGATTTCACTGTGCGAACCAAAATTCTTCATTAAATTTTAAATACTACAATGTCTTTTTAGCCATTACGCCACTAGAAGAGCAAAGGTACTGGAAATATATGGGAAAATATAAAAATACATACATATATATGTGTGTATATATATCTGGTGGGAATTTATGGAAAATGAAAAAGATGTTCAAAAGCAGCTGACCATTAGCATAAGCCATACAGTGAGCTGCTCTATACTATTTCTACCTCCTTTGCTATTACGTGAATTGAACTTTCAAGCGTGCTGACTCTGCCTTGGGCAGAAGTGGCACAAATTTAAAAATGGAGGGTAAAGCACTCTTATCATTTGATCACATTTATTTCTGGTGCCACTGAAGTAGAAATCTCATGATCTTGTGGAAAGCTTTACACTATTTAACTTAATGTAAGGTTGGGAAAGCATCTATTATGTTTTAAGATAGAGAAGCTGTTAGACTCTCCCTGTCTGACTTGCCATATGCACATACAAGTGGAAAATTCTTGTATTAGAAAAGAAAGAGAATTGCCTAATTATAGATGAAAACTATCACAAGCCAGGAATTATATATCCATGTTCTCTTAACCTATCATATCACATTTCCTTTCGTTCTACTGATGTGTACTTTTGTGGGAAAGACTGGCAGTAGCAGAAGGGCATGTTAGTTTTATTATAATGTTTGTTACTCTAATGATATTTCATGACAACAAAATGATCCATTTATAAAGGAAAAAAATCCTTTCTCCAGTCACACAGCATTGTTCTTGAGAATGTCAACAATATTATGACATCAAGGGCACTTCGCCTCACAGACAGTAGTAAGATTCTAAGTCATAGCAAATAAATTTCCCCTAATGTTCTGTAATAAGCCTGTATATTTTTGAAGGCTAGAACATGAAGGTTTCTGCAGGATACCTCCTTAGAAAACTGCAAAAGTGGTAGAACACAAAAAAAATATTTTTTTTTGGGGGGGGACCCCAAATTTTAAATTTGCATACTTCCCTTCCATGAAGAATTTCAGATAAAATTGGGTTGAAATTTATTAAAATGTAGCTCAAATGCAAGCTGAAGTGAACAGCACTGGCATCTCAGGTTCCCAATGACCTAAAAGCTTTGCAAATTGTAACACAGCAGTGTCTAAAAGGGCCATTTTTTCCTTTTCTTTCAACAGTGTTCTGTTCCTACAGGATCTAGGGTTTCTAAAAAAGCTGGATAATACCAAGGAAATTCTCCTGGTAAATCAATAACATAGGAATGGCATAAATCGCACTGTCTCACCTCTCAGAATTCAGTATAGCTTTGGTGGCTGCTCATACCTAGCCTGAAATTTTACAATAAGTTTGGGATGAGGTTCTTTGGTTTTGCTAATTTAATTACGTTATTTAATTCATTTTAATTTTATATAGGTCAGCTGCATACATTCAGCAACGCAAAATGAAGCCAGTAGCTAAGGCACTCATCTGCAGTCAGTCTGCATTCATTCAGCAGCAGGAACAAAAGCAACAGGTGAAGGTCAAGAGCAACTGACACCAGCAAACTCTGGAGTCAAAGTATTCATCTGGAATGAGCAGATATTTTTTCAGATCTCTTCTGAGCTGGAAGAGAAGGAAATTGAATCGGTTTTCCATAATGTGAGTGAGCAACCTGATGATCAGACCACAGAGGAAAAAATGCAGTTATCTGGAGTGCCTTTCTTTTCCTTACTGCTTTTTTGAATTGTGCATTACACGTTTGAAAGTATCCCAAAAGAAACAGGGCTATTTTGTTTTAGGAAGAATAAGGTTTTTGGCTAGTTTCTGAGCAATTTTTAATTTCTACTAAAAAGTACTTCTGTTTCAGTACAGGTTGGTTTTATACGGAAAAAATGGGTAGTCCTAAGCCCTAAAATCTGAGAGAAAGCAGGATAACACAACCCTTAAGTGTCACATAATATGACTTTTCCCTTCCTTTCAACCTGTATTGGGATGTGATTAACCTTTCAAAACCACAGGGCATGTTGTCATGGCAAGAATTGTGGAAAGTCATGCAGAGTCATGGCATGAATCTTGCTTTTTCTGAGGTGGGAAATCACAAACATTTCTTATGCTGGTTCAAATCATCTTTTTTTTGGTCTGCTATATATAGACAAAAATTTCATTACAGATTGAGCACATAACATGAAATATATTGACAACTTAAGAAGCATATATTTAATTTATATTTTGTGTCTCTATTTCTGCACTTCATAATGACAGAAAGATCTGTTGTTTCCAAAATAATTTACTGTGTTCCCTGACAAAGGCAGCTGTATTCTCCATTCGAGTAAACCTGGAGAGTGAAGAAACAAAAAATGCCTTTAAACGACCTCTGCGCTCTCTTGTTCTGAAAGCCAGACTATCACTTTGGCCATCTGCCAAAATTAATCAAAATTTTGAGCACCTTGTGGTTAATGAAAGTTATCTTCAACTGCCAGTGTTTCCCAAAAAGGCATATTCCAGAAGTTAAGGACCATTAGGACACAGAAATCCTCCAGTTAACTTATTTTTCTTGGGAATATTCATCAGATCAGCCTATGGAGATGTTGGTAATGTGGCTTCTAATTTGACAGTTCTATGCAGGAAAACAAACAAACAAAAAAGGATGAACGTGCCGAGTCTACTGCTGCAAACTGCTAGGCATTACCCACAATATTACACAATACTTTCATTATGTTTTAACTTACTAAAGGGTAAAAGAATGATAGAGTAATAAATATGGCAAGTTTCCATGCTGAAATCAAGCTTATCACACCGACTAGGGAAGCTGCTTTTGCTGATAAGCTGTGCTGACACACCAAAACTAGGAACCTTTGGCAAAAGCAGTGTAGGGGGAGGGTGGTCCTAGGACTCTTCACGTCTTCTACATAAGTGTCCCTTTTCTAGGAAAAATATATCACAGAGAACTACCACTGGGAAAACATGGCTGAGATAGAGTATGTTTAAAGGTGGAACTGGTGACTTTTCTGATGTTAGTTTCCATGTATGTAATTCTTGAAGTTTCACTACGTTATTCGGGCTTTTCCAGTGCTGCTTCCTCTCTATTTTATTTTGCAGTTTTGTGTACCTGATTAGACACCGTACCTCCTTTCCCTTGCCTGCCTCTACTTCTTTCACATGTAGCACAGTACTTGAGGTGGGTTAAAATTCTTCAGGTGATGTATTCCTTTTCCGTTCTTTGAAACCGCCCCCCTCCCCGACCTTTTCCTTGAAATAGCAACATTTGAAACCGATCTCCTTGTTACAGTTGTGATTTTGACCTGTCCAATAAACGGCACATTGACTTCTAGCATTGAGGACTGTTTTTGATGGTGATGTGTGTCACTCTGTTGTAATGCTAATTCAGGCAGAAGCCATTTATCATTTCCGAATATAGAAAGTGTTTGGTGTGACACTGTGCAGACTTATTCATAAAATGACAAAGACCAAGAGAAGCAGCGTAGCTCAGCCTGTAAGGACCAAGACCAGGACCAAAACATCTACTTTCTATTCTTGCTTTACTCAATGACTACAGGAAAGTCAATTGTTTTCATGTATTTTGACGGCTACTTACCGATTAAAAGAATAAAGTAAGATATCTTTGAAATTAAGCAAAATAATTAAAAGTTTTGATAAAACACATAGAGTTTAGTTGAATTCTACAAGAAATATGTTTTTCAGAAGTATACTGAAAAGGAATTTCATACCAGGTCTTGCTCAGCACAATGGCAGCTCAGCAGAGATGTTGTCCAGAGTTGTTAAAAAGTCTTATCATGCAGAAGTGTAGTTCCTGGAACAAAAAAAAATCCAGGGATTTTACATCTCTGATTGCCAGCCTCACTGCTTCTATTCTGTTACATTCTATAAAGTGGGTTAGAGAAGTTAGGTGCTTCAGATTGCTACAGATTGCCTGTGGAACTGGGGAAAAAATTGTCTCTCTGTGCCTCAGTATCATACCTGTAGACTACTTCAAGGCTACGTTATGAGTATTAAGTTACTGCTATATTTATTTTGCTTCACTTTATTATTATAAAGCATATTTCAGACCATTATTTTGGAAAAAAATCATTGTTTTATTTGATCATTGCCTTGTTATCAAGTGTTAGAAAAAAGTGTGATTTTCTGTAGGGATACGTTTCTCAGATTACCTTCCTAGTCTCTTTTCTTTTTTTGTCCCAGAAAACATGCAATTTTGCAAACTATCACAGTTCTATTTTCATACCTGCTACAATAGCTCCCATAGCATCGCCACTGACTGAGCTAGGTCCTAATGGTATTTCACTGAGTGCTCAGAAAATAGGAAGGGAATGGAGGGAGTTTAGGCTAGGTCCTGATCTTCAATTACCTTCACCTTACATTATCTCATTTTACCTACACCTCCTCTGTCCCCTGAATGCACAGTTCTTGGACAGAGCATGCAGTACCAGCAGACACATCCGTCCTCTTGTTATAGGGATTGAGAAGAAGGGAAGTGAATGAACAACCAGGATTACTGGATCAGTTTCTTAGATGCAGAAATTCCCCAGTCCCTTAAAAAAAGGCCTTTAAGGGTCTCCATAAAAAAAGCCTTCAAGAAAGCTGGAGAGGGACTGGTCACAAGGGCATGTAGGGATAGGACAAGGGACAACTGCCTTAAGCTGAAGGAGGCGACATTTAGATTAGATACTAAGAAGAAATTCTTTACTATGAGGGTGGTGAGGCACTGGAACAGGTTGCCCAAAGTTGTGGGTGCCCCTCCCTGGAAGTGTTCAAGGCCAGGTTGGATGGAGCTTTGGGCAACCTGGTCTAGTGGAGGGTGTCCCTGTCCCATGATAGGGGGGGTTGGAAATAGATGGTCTTTAAGGTCCCTTCTAACGCAAACCATTCTATAATTCTATGATTCTATATTTATGGGCCCTTGTTTAACCTTAGTTTGGTCTCTCTCTATATGCAATATAGTATAGTAGTTCTTGGCCGAGTGAACTCTTCTGCTTTCCCCACAAAATCAAGTTTGGGTGCAAACGGGTGATGAATTCAGGTTGATTAGGCAAATATAAAGTAGAATTGTAATTACTGAAATCCATGATGACATTCTAGATGATCCTCTAGGGATATTAAATTTGTGACTCTCTAAAAATTTG
The DNA here is from genome assembly GCA_013400195.1 of Aramus guarauna. Lineage (NCBI taxonomy): Eukaryota > Metazoa > Chordata > Aves > Gruiformes > Aramidae > Aramus > Aramus guarauna. Next base: position 44,041 of record VXBL01008805.1, read on the forward strand.
CATACTAGGACTACCTACTACAAAGTATGTTTACCAGGGGCCAGAAGCATACACACGGGCAGCAAGGCAAAAAGCTATAATGCCACTGCTGCTGTAGGATGGTTTACTAACCAGTAAAAGAGGGGTAAACTTTCTAGCAAGGGCTTTGAGATAAGTGTGTACTGACATGTTGCTGATGAATTGTAATTTGTTCCAATGGCTATACATTAAGCCAAAATATTAATGGCAGATCTGGAGAGCAACAGTCACTTCCAGCTTGTGACTTGGTGTCCATGCTGTACCAAGCCACAGTAACAAAAGAGGGAGAAACAGGAAGAAACACCTACTGTTACCGGTAATTCATTCCTTCTAAATCTGCATACTTATGGGATTGATCTAGCTTGAGTATTTTGTAAATGAAAATATCATTTTCTGTGTATAAAATGGATGTTTACACTCATTTTTTTGTCACATATCTGTTCAGTTATGAATATAAACATATTGGTTTTTATAGTTAGATTTTTTTCTTTATTTCAGCTTCAAGAGGACACCTTCAATATGTAGTAGTCATATATATCATTTTAGATTTTATCTCCTGGGGAAAATTTCTATGAAGAAAATATGACTTTTTTTTTTTTTTTTAAACTCTTTAAATCAATATTTTACCAAGATAGGTAGTCATTTCCAGGATACCTAGCATGGCTTTACCTGAATGCAGGCAGGGTAGGCAATTGCTTTTATTACTTCCTTTTTCTGTTATCCTTTTCAAGGACTGCAAAATTAATTCATCTGTAGGGCTACATGCTCTTTCAAAAAATAGTTCTGATCTTTATATAGTAATGTAATTTAAATTAGTACCTAATTCTCTAAAGTCCACAATTTAGGACAGCGCAGAATCTACTGCAGCAACTAATTAAACACTTACTGTAAGGTTAAGTTTTTCATTAAATCAATAGGCCCCTGGTGTCAGTTACAAAGCCCTAATTACTATGCTGTAAATTTAGATTGAATTTGAATTAAGGACTGATTTCAATCTAACCACAGCATGTAAATATTGTAAATTACCAGAATTACAGTTCAATAAAATTGAATGGATTTCACTTTAGATAAACTAAATGCAAATGAGCCTAAGAAAAAAAAAAAACTGCAGAAATTTCCCAAACATCTGCACAAGAGTCTTACATGTGCAGTATATAATATACTGCTTTGGCAAGGAGCGTGTCAGAACTTCAAAATGCTGCCACCGTTTACTCTAACATGTTTTAAATATTTCATTATCTGTTCTGAAAATGAATAAATTTAATCTCTCCCAAGTGATCAAGTAAAATGATGGCTAATGTGCCCACTTACTGTGTTGCTTTAGTTTGATGACTGTATTGTTGTGCTAAAGCACAGTATGAAATCAGGTTATCAGGTTATAACTGGCAGGGATAAAAAAAAAGCAGTGCTGGGAAACACAAAACAACCCGTTTTCAAGGCATGAATCATGCACTTTGAAGATTCAAAAAAAGTGTAAAAATTACAGACAATAGCACTCTAATCAAACAAGTGCAAAATTGAAAATAATTGGGAGTTTGTGGACTGTCATTCAGCTTCAAACAAGCAATGTATCCACAGGATATTAATAAAATTTGGGAAATGGGCAATATGCTAGGTTACACAGAAAAGGAAAAATCAAAAACTACCTATATTGAGGGTCAGAGATACAATTATTATGAGCTTTCTACTCACCTGCTTACATTATTTCAATATACAACACTAAAAATTACATTAGTAGCCTTAAGATGTCCTTAAAAAGTTCATAAAAACAATGAGGCACTGGAACAGGTAGCCCAGAGAAGCTGTGGCTGCCCCATCCCTGGAAGTGTTCAAGGCCAGGTTGGATGGGGCTTTGGGCAACCTGGTCTTGTGGAAGGTGTCCCTGCCCTATGCCAAGGGGGTTGGAACTAGATGGTCTTTGAGGTGCCTTCCAGCCCAAACCATTCTATGATTCTATGTCTATTTTTTTACACTTCGTTGTTCATTAATACAGTTAACTCAGCAGAATAATAAAAGGTGATTGAAAAATAATAAAAAAAATATTTTCATGATGGCTCAGAAAGGGTTTATACGAAGGACATGAATGACAATTTTTGTGATTTTGTGCTTAACAGATGCAGAGCACAAACTCGAAACTAGAAAAGAATAAAGGGGTAAATAATCCTCCTTCAAGAATAATATCCATTCTCATTTCTATCTGAAATACAATTATGCCACCTGATTCTTTACTACAGTTATGGTTTTGTTTCCTTTTTCAGAACACATTTTATGGGGTCTTCGATGTGTTCATGCCTCACAAAGTTAAACAGTACAAATGTAGTTTGCAGGCACATGCTGTGTGTCTGATAATACACAAGCTGACAGCACCACACTTTCTAGAACTCTTACTTTCTGCAAGTGTTAACATTATATCTCAAACCACAGAGTGGTTTAATGACTTCATGTCATCAAGAAAGGTAATAATACTCCAGCTCAGCTTCATCAGCTGAGCATGGTAGCCATAGGTAGCAAGTAATTTACTACATTTGCCCTACGTAGACATTTCACATTGGGAAAATCAAACCCTTCTCTGAAGTGCTCATCTTACCAGCCCACTGGAATGTTAAATTACTGACCGCAAAGGAAATGATGCTTCACTGAAGTCTGGAGTTTTGCACAAGTGGGATGCATGGGCCAAGCTGCAGAAAGCCACAAAGCAGATAGGAAAAAATGACTCATGACACTCTCCAGATTAGAAAATATGGTATGTTTATACCACCTACAGCATGTATAGTGTATTGCTAAATGTAGGAAATACGGTAGAATGGTTGAGGAGTAGTTTTATAACTGTCCTTCATGTCTCGTAAGGGGCCCTTTTCGTAACAGCTTTCCACCCTCACGTTGTGCCCTAGAGGACAGGTGAAGGTACTCCCTGTTGGGATTCTGCTGCTCGGGCTCCCATGCTTACTCCTTAAGGCTAAGAGAACCATCTCTCCTCTCCAGACTCTGCTGGAGCAAGGGTAAGCAGGAAATATCCTTGACTGATGAAATAAACAGCTACCTGTTCAAATTCACAGAAGTAGTCAATGGCATGACTTGGACTTTACTCTCTAAACCGCAAATGACTTTATATTTTCAGTTCTGGATTTTAGGTGAAGTTAGGAAGTTACAGAAATTTCTGGGGCACAGTTGTTCTGTTTGAGATAATCTGAGTTCTGTAGAATCTGGTTTCCATGAAAAAAGTAGGGTTAAACAGTCTGATTAGCTAACAACTAATGAAATGGCCATGCTATAGGCTTGTACTTTGACAACTGATCAGTTTTTTAATGTAAAAGAAAAAAATTTGAAAACAGTCTTCTGGCGAAATGGGAGCCTTCTTTCAGACAGCAAATGTAGGTAAGATTTGAATTTTAATCTTGCACAGTTTAAAGTTTAATGGCAGTTCACGATCAGCTTGTTAACAAGTCAGCCTCTTGTGAAAATGCTCTGCTGCTTTACATGGTGAAGAGTTTATGTTTTTATCCTGTCCTATGGAACAATGAAATCAAACTGAAAATTTGATTTTTGTTATTCTTCCTAAGGTTAGAGCTGTTAGGAATTGCAGTGTTCAGTTCTGTAATTCATCCAGTTAGATCAAAGGTTGGCTATTCCATACACAAGTTTCAGCTCATGTCTGTCTGAGTGATATGGGAAACATATAATTTTAATATGTTTAGCAGTCAATGGTTTGGACCTATATATGCACAGTTGTCAGGTCACATAGGGCATAGGTAAACATTTGCTTTCCTAAAATTATGCCCATATTTGATATCTGGAAAAATGACTGCCTTATGGAATGTTTGAAGTTTGTCTTTGTATTACTGTATGACATCCATGATAGCTGTGTGTCAAATCATACAATTAGAATTGTACAGACTAGATACCATGAAGATAAATTGTTTACAGTGTGTAGATTGCAGAACAGAAGCATGTAGTTAAAAAGGGAATCAGTAACTAAGACATTCTTAACGGTGTGAATCCTGGAGTGAAAATTTTGGGTTTCAAAGACTTTTCTTAGCAATTTATTTGTGAATGAGTCACAGAACAGAATCTCAGAATACTTTAGGTTGGAAGGGATCTTGGGAAGTTATCTAGCCTAATGCCCTACTCCAAAGTTATAACATGCTTCCCAGGGCTTTGTTCAGACTAGTTTTGAATATCTGAGGCACCCTGTTCCACAGCCTAGCTCTTCCTGCCTGGCGAAAAAAAATTCTTTACATCAGTTGGAACTTCCTTTGCTGTTGACCATTACCACTTATCCTTTCACTATGCATCTCTGAGATGTACGTCCATGTTCTCCAACATGATATAGCCGAAAACAGTAATTAGATCCTCTTTTAGCCTTCTCTTCTGCAAGTGGGAAGAAACCCACTTTCCTCAGCTTCCCTTTGTACGTCATACTCGGTTTGTTATTCTCTCTTGCAGCTGGGGGATGGAAATGGACACAAGTCCGGAATACAAAGGAATAATCACCTCCCTCAACCTGCTGGCTACGCTGCTGCCCAGTATGTGGTTAATCTTCATTGTTACAAGGGCGATAACAAAATTTAAACCTTTGTTATCTGAGAAGCTGGGATTAACGGTCATTTATCTAGATATGGAAAAAATGGCAAGGTAGGTGACAACAGCTTGACCCTGGTCTGTTTCATTTATCAAGCATGTGATTTTAGTTAACAGTGGGAATCAATCCCATAATTTTTTACTGCAGAAGTCCAGAATTTTTTTAGTACTCCATCATTAAATATTGAAATATCTATTGCTAACAGGTAGTTCATAATTTTGTTTTATTATTATAAAGTGAATTGTTTACATTCTATGAAAAAAATCCAGCTCCAAACATGAATCTTCCATGAACAGCAAGCATATAAAAACCCAACTTTCGTTACTGAAAATACTAGACAGCATGCTTGTAATGGCTTTGGAATGCTTCTTGAAAATACTGCTGTTTTAAAAAAACCCAAGCAAACAAGCACCCAGCAGTCTGAGACAAAGGTAGCAACAGAAATACTATTTTTGCAATATATTTCATAGGAATAGTTACTATAGATTCGAATTAAAATTTAGTTTAGGACAGGCATTAATTGAGCACGCAGGCAACATGCACTGATATTCTTTTCTGTCAGCTTTGGGTTATCTATGCTTTTTAACATTTAACTTCACTGCATGCAAAATCCAGAAAAGAAAAGTGTGCATAAAAATATACAGGGCATTACTTATTTATATGTAAAACCTTTATTCTATTTTGTTATTTTAGATTAAATCCCATTTCAATTCTATTCTCTCAGGGAAGCACTAACAGTTTGAGCTCAGCGTGAAAGCCATCAAACACTTGAGCTGAAATTTAGATTGGGCAATTTTGCCTGGTGAAGTAGAAAAGGACATGTGGAATGGCAGAGAACAGAATGGCTTATGGAAAGGCAGATGTTTTAATAACTTGTTGTCTAGTGGGAGCCTCAAATATCTAAATTTAAACACTGCAATATATTAAAGGGCATTGCTGTCAGGGAGGGTATACTCCTTTACCATAAGAATCAGTGTAAATGTGCATATTTAACGTGTATGCAGACTTTAATACAACATTTATTTTACAATTGAAATTAGAATTAGTTGGAAGGTGGTAAAAGAAATTATCTCAGACAGCAAAATTTGGCTCAGGTCTGCATTGCAAAATACAGCAGACCAGAACCCAGGGAATTTTCAGCCTAGAGTTTTGACTTGGACCTGTCTCCCTGCGTGAGTGGGTTGATTAGACACTTGAGATCTCCTGCCTGCTAAGATCCTTTTTGTTTCAACATATCAATCTCCTGTTAATTCACACCGGGTTTTAAAGTATATTTATCCTTAAGCACATTGCTGGAAGTATGCAGCGAATTTACCTAGGAAAATGTCCGGAGAGAAGCTAGAAACCTCCTAGGTTAATTTCTTTTCAGAACAAATCTCTCAGAATGTCTGGAAATAGCAAGTTAACTCTAATTCACTCTGTCTGCATAATTTACAATCTGGCAGAATTAAGATGACTAGGGAAGAAAAATTTTATCAATAAGCTAGCTTCCCATATGTTCATGAACAACTGGGTCCTATTAAAGAACAATGAAGGCCTTGTCACTTGACTTCTGGAGATATGACACCAGTATTTACATACTGTTTGATGACAGAGAACTCCTAATTGACGTCACCTTTCACATTTGTCCTCTCATATGCTGTCCCCTTTTTCTAGAAATTTCAGACTATGTTTTACTTGTGGATATGAAAACATGTTAGGTATACCAAGCAGAAACAGGAAATAAAAGCTATTTTAAAAAGGTATCTAATATTGAGGCCTTCATTTATGGTTTATCAGAGATGTGTATGCATTAAATAAAAGACAGATGCAAATGTTTCTACAGATATGGTGACAAGTGAAATTAGGGGTAATATTTTATGAAAGTTAATGACTTATAGAGTCTACCAGAATGATTTTAAAGGTCATTAGTTTAGCTATAGATTTCACTTTGTGATAGTATTTACTTGAAAGTGATTACTGGACAGATGCAATAAAAATCTGCATAAATGAAAACCAAATAAAGTCTTGCAAGCTTTGTGTCTCTGCACATTTTCAGTGGCATTTTTAATTCTGTTTTAGGGAGTAGATTGCTAGTTAGACACGCTGTAAGAGCTTACACGGGAATCAAATGAGAGGGACAAAAAAGCGACACAGAGCTAGAGCAACGAAAAGCGGGCAAGACCATAGGAGCTGAAAACACATGGGAGAGGGAGCTTGTGACAGGTTGTACGGGCCTTACAAAATCTATCAGAGACAATCCTTGAGGATTTATCTTGCTCTATTAGTAAGAAATCTGTAGAAACTGTGTATTATAAACAGACCTGTCTTATGCCTTTGTTCAAGAGGACAGAGCAAACAAGGTGCTCAATGTTTCTGTAAAATCTTTCTGTACACAGATCACAATCACTTTGTGCTGCATTGCCTACAAGAGAGAAAGCAGTCTAAAATTGCTGCTTGCTGCTGAACAGCACACAGACTGCCACTGCAAAAAAAAAAAAAAAAAAATTCTGCATCTCAAAGCTTCACTCCTTTTTCAAACCTTCTTTTGCTGGATGGGAGTCTAGTTGGAAAGATTACGTTCAATCCTCTTGTTTCAGGAAAAAATCTAGCATTGTTGATCAATTAATAAAAAACTGAAGGAAAGAACTCTGTGACAGGTATTCTGCAATAATAACAACTGTAATTACAAGCACCTTAGTTAAACTCGCTCTGAAATAGTTACGACTGCATTTGGGAGCTGCTTGAATAACATCTGCCCCACTTATCCTCCATTTCAATTTAAATTCGTAGTGCTAGTGTTGCCTATATCATCAATGTCAAAAACTAAAAAGTCTTATCTTCAACTTTCATTCCAATGCTTCAAAAGAGCTTTGAATTTGCATCTTACTCTAGGGAAGATGTAGCTTAAAAACATTTTTGCCCAGCTTGCTCCATTAATTTCTGAGGAAAATGCACCTACTGCTGTGAATATGACAGTTCTCAACCTTGGTGTTTTTACAGGATGTCCCTCCCCAGGGAACGACCAACACCATTCTGACTTACCCTGCTGGAACTGCACCTCCTGCTGGGTAATCAGCTACTGCAGCACTAAGGGAGAGACCTCAGTATGATTAACTGAACGCCCCTTGTGAATGCTAAGGAAAAGGAGAACAGCAAGTTTTCTAGGGGGAAAAAGTGCTTTCAGTAATCATCTATTTTCAATTCAAGCAGCTAATTTACAGTTGCATAGAGTTGCTCAATTACCAGCAGCACTTAGTATTTTATACATCTCAGTAAGCTTTGGCTTAAAATAATATTCATCACACCTATCAAATATATTTTTCTCCCAATTATTTCTGTGAGTCAAGAACAAAATTCATTTTGTAATGATTACCTGACTCAGGTGAAGCTGATTTTCTATTACTCTAGGCCAAAGCCACTGACAAGGGCACAAAAAGGATTATTTTTCAGCAGTTTTCGGCTCAGCTAAATCAGCAGATAATGCCATCTATGATGCAGAGTGATCCTGACCTAAAGCCCTCCTCATTGTTAATGTTTCTCACATCTCAAATATGCCTCAGTGGCAAAAATATATTCTATAGCTATCTTCTGAGCATCAAGACAGACTATTCTTCTAGAATTCTTTGGATTTTATGCTTTTAGTCATTGGTCCCTGAGTCATCTCCCATACTTAATTGCACTATCACATGAAGAAAATACATCTTATATAGTCAGTGGTGGTAACGTGGTGTACTGCTTTATAATATGCAGGCCATCAAATAAAGACTCTTTGTACTCCATTAAAAATAGCAAAAACAAAACCAAAGCACCATACCCAGAACTGAAACACACAAAAGAAAACTACAGCTGCTCTGCTAAAGACCAAATAAAGCAAAAGTTCATTGTTATTGACTGCTATTCACATAAAATGCAGTTTCTCTTCATCATCAGCTGAAAAGCATGTGGACTTTCAAATGAAATTTTCATTTATAGTTGAATTTATTGTTCGAATTTTTATACCATGACATTTAAAGTGAATCGTTCTTTGGTTTAAGAGATTTTCAGTCATTAGTTTAAAGAAAAACTCATTTTCTTTTTAGAAGTGTTAATCAATCATTTAGATACTTTTTGCATTCTATCCTTTTTATACTTAAATATATATTTTAGTAATAGAATACTAGTGCCATGTAGCAGAGACATTATCCATTTTGTCAAGTGTTCTCTTCAACCAAAAGCTGCATAATTTTAAATTTTCACATGAGTTTTGAAAATGCTATATTATGGTGACTGTCATCAAAACCATCTGACAAACAGTGATGAACCACAAGTGTCCCTTAGTCAGTGAAGAACTATCATTCTGTTTTAAACATGAGGAAGCTGAGACACACAGAAGTGCAAGGAGGTTTACAAGGTATTCTGAGGCAGAGCTAAGACCAGAAAACAAACCTTTTTGTAATTCTGTTGGATGATTAATAAAGATGAACTAGATATAAACAGAAATTTTTAGTGTTACAGCATTTTAAAGTCATCTGATTACTCCTTAAATGTAGTTATTTATTGTAAACAAGGCTTTAGATCTCAGTAGGGAGGATTAACTGAACAAGCCCCTTCCCCTTTGGTTGGTTATTTGTGCAAAGAGGAGTTAGTTTTTAAAATGTCATGAACTGCTGTCACACCTTTTGTTCTTTCACTGGGCAAAACAATCTACTCATGAATATGCTCACATTCACTCAGTGAATCTACCCGCTAATGTGCTGAGACCTTTAAAATCATCATCAATGAGGCTGTGGAACTCAGGCCTGTATGACCACCAACCGCCTGCTGCAGTTCTAATAATAAAGAGAATTAAGCTGTCACTGAAGGTTTTAAGATCTATTTCTACAAGAAACAACAAAAATCTGTAGCAACATTACTTTAAAGAGCTGGCAAGGATTTTTTGACAAAATAAGTTTCCTCAAGTAAGAAGGTGGTGTACCAGTCACCCACTTACAGAGGCACTGTTTTTTTGTTTCTTGTATTATTATTCATGTATCACCGCAGCAGGATAGACAGAGAGGCTGTGCAATGGTGGCTGGCTCTACACAGGGGATATACTTTCCAAAAAACTAATATTGAAGGATTCTATCAAACCTTCATGATAATGGATGTTATAAAAATATAGTATAGTTCTTAGAATAAAGAACTGTGGAAATATCCTCAAAGATGTGTAAGCCTTATACACACAATTAAAACTAACTGAATAACATCCAAGGAGCTGCCCAATGGAAAGGTTTTCACCAGACTAGAACAGATGTTGTGTTATAAACAATGTGTGACTTCACTGGAGTCAGGAAGAGCTATCTTTTCAATACACCAGATATGCTAGAAAGGGTGGCAAAGAGAGACACTGAAGGTTTGCTATGTTTGATGTGGCTGGGTTCGGTGAAAGGGTTCAGTACAAAGAGACTGAATAAGAGTTTTAGTTATGCGGATGAATGAGTGTCTTGCAGAGATCTTTCTGCAAGATCAGTAAAACTTTGACATAGCCTCTTCCCACGCTGTTGTCTGCCATGTACTATGAAGATAGACTTTGTCCTTCAAAAATCATGTTTCAAGTATTTCTTTTCTACATTCCATGATATACACAAAAAAAACCCCTTGACAATAGTTAGGTTGCAACTGTCTGAGGCCAGTTCCTATCACACCGACCAACATCATCTCATTGTTCCCTTGAACTTTGCCATCCATCTAACTCTGTCTTGCTTTGACTAGCATGCCTCATTTGTTCCTTGAACTTTCCCATATTTACAGCTCACTCTCTCCATGTCTTGCTTGGTATTCAGTCTAACACATTTTAAGTAATTTAGACATTAAGTAGATAGTAGAAGGAAGGCAGAGAACAGGATATGACATGCCATTTCCTACTTCCTCTATAGCTGATTAACCTGATATATAAAATTGAGTCAGACTCATGCCTTGCTGACTCGCTTTTGGAGCTCAAGAATCTTGCATACCTTGACAGACAACAAACCAGTCTGGCTTAAAGAAGTTTCTTGTGAGATCCTGTATCATTTATACAAAAAAATTGAAAATGAAAAGATCAGTGTAATGTCTGCTAGTTGTCCCATGCAAGGACATCCAGAGGAGCGCCTCATATAAGATGGTAAAGATTCTCTAGACTGTGATAGGAGTAGTACTAGGTCTCATCTTCTGATGTCAGATTATTGTAAACTATTTTATAAATAATTTTAATGAAAATTATTAAAAATGACAATGTGAAATCATAACTGACCCTGCTTTGAGCTGGAGGTTGGACTAGGGCCTCCTAAGGTCCCTTTCTACCTGAATTATCCTATAATTTGAACAAAACTGTATTCTTCATTTCTGAACTTGGCAGATACCAAAGCAGACAGTCACTGCTTTCTTTTTGCACTGTTAGCATGCTCACATTTCCTCAGAGCAGTAAGTACTTCATTTTATTCTGCATACTTTGTTTGTTTGCCTTCCCCAAAAGGAAAGAAATTGTTATTTTTCTCTTCCTTTCTCCTTCCTTATTTTCCCCTCTTGCCTTATTTTACATTTGTTGTTTCTTATCTGTCTGATCTAAATCCTCAGCTCTTTTCTAGTTGCAAACTCCCTTTCACTGAGTAACTTCAGTCAGTCCAAACCACATTACTAAGACCTCTTTCATCATTCCATCCAAGTCACAATTCCTTATTTCTGGTGGCCACTAAATTTCTCTTTTGGTTTTTAATTTTTATCTTATTTACACTTAAACGTGTTTCATCATGTGATTGTCCATTTTTATTTCATTGTTTGTATCTTTGTTTCCACTGAACCTCCTATACAAAAGACATCCTCACAGAAACAGCCTGTGCAGTCCTTGCTGTGCAGTAAATAAAATTCCTGTTCAGAACCCACTTACTGTAATGCTCATGAAAAATTAGCAGAAGATAAAGGGCAAGCTGGTAACTGGTCACGTTTGATTTGTATAATAAAAATAAGGCAGTATTTTCACTAGGTTTTCTCTCTGCTGTCATCATTGGATCAGCCTGTCAGATGTGTTTTTAGCATGTTTTTAAGTTTTCTGGTGTATGGACTTTGATTTTGGAGAATTCACACCACAAATCTGCATTGAAACTTACAGTGACCACTAAACACCACTGCATTACAAAAGCTAATAGCAGCATGGTTCCCAAGGTGAGGAAAAGATGTTAAAACAGATGCAGGCTACATAAGCACATAGGAATTATTATCCTTGGAGATAAGAATGATAGATACAAGTAACTAACCAGTATTTTATGTTGGTCATTGTAAATGAGTCAATAACAAAAAAAACAAAACAAAACAAACAAACAAACAAAAAAAATTAAGTCTAGAGAAGCTGATGGCACAGTGAATTAATATATTTCTTATTCATAGGTAATCTTACACCACTAAAGGAGTATATCATAAAAGGCACTGTCATATCACATTATATCATAAATAAATTTAAAGACAATTATTTAAAGCTCATATATTTGACACTTTCTGTCAACAGAATGCTTGAAAAATCTGAGCCCCACAAATCATGATGGAAATTAAATGTTTGCTCTCTCCTCCTGCTAGATCTAGAAACATAACATATGCTGCCACTTGTCAGTCATTTCAGGGTCAGCCAAAAGGCAGCTGACCTGCTCTGAGATCACCATTAATTTTTAAAAAGTGTTTACTGATTGTCATAAAATGGATTAAAAAAAGCACCAGTGAGCAGATGAGGATAAATTCTTGCAATTAAAGTTTTGAGTTGAGATGAAAATATTCTGATAAGGTTGGATATAGTGGCCTCTGTGGCCTTATATCATTATATCATTTTGCCATTAAGGTGATTATCCACCTGTGAAAATGGTGAGTCGCTTACCTTAAATTAGAAATACGTTTAGTATTTACATGAAACTCCTTCGTAAACTGTTTTTATCCTCATAGCAACTGCTGGATGGGACTACAGGTTTGTTTTGGGTTTTTGACTCCTTGATTAGACTTTTTCGTAACATCACTCTGTTACACAGCATTTAGCATCTCATGCAGGACCATGAGCACAGGTTACTGAAAGTCAGCTTCCCTCAAAAGGGACTGCTGTTCTTGTCACTGACAGCACGCACAGTATATATATATATATATATATATATATAAATATAAATATACACACACACACACACTATAGCTCTCAAGTCACCTGTTGATCTTAGGCATAGTGATATCTGATGATATCACATAATTCCTTCATGTTCATAAACTCTGTATAGTGCTTTGCACTAACGGTTAAGCAGTAAGGACTGTGTAAATAGAGAGACGGTGTTGGCATCCATCACTGTTCTGGAGATACGTCTGCAGTTGCGGCACAGACATTGGATCAAAGTAATGACCAAGAGGGAAAAGCAGCTGAGCTAATGTAACTAAGTCAGGAAAGGAAGGAAAAAAAATCGTAAGGCAAAATCAGAAAACATTCTGAAGTAGTAGAATAAAGTCACAAGATTTCTAAATTGCTGTGGACTACATGATTAAAATATATATATTTCTACTTGCAACAGACATAGCAATAATAGACAATCAGATAGTTAAATCTAAAGTTAAATCTATAAAGTTGTATATAAAGTTAAAATTAAAAGTTGAGGGGGAATTCAAATGCTTGTATTTCATACCACATACATTCATAAATTACCAATAAAGAAATGGAAAGTCCAATAAGGTACTAGAAATGGTGCAGATGGTGCCCCACATCAGGCAGGATCTGTTATGGCTTAAGCTGATTTTAATGCCCAGTTGGAAACAAGCTTTGATGTGTAAGAAAAGTTCATGGATTGACTCAGAACAGTTTAGGAAAATGACTAGTGAAGGCTAGATCTGTGCAAGTGTTTTACACTCAAAGCAGCCCTAACAAAACGTGAACTTCTTGTTAATTCTGATATGAAATATCTAGCATCTTACTTGATTGCACTGCAGAAGCAACAAACATTTTCCTTGGTGTGGAGAGAGAAGCAAAACACCAAAGATGAATCCTAAGCTAGGTGTCACTGCTGAAAATCAAGTCTTTTAATTTTCACAAGTTCATAAAAATAAGATTTTAATAATTTAACTGAGAGAAATGCAATAGCTCATCTCTGCTCAAGTAATGCATTTGACTAAACAACAATTTGGAAAAATTACAGGCTTGTCTGGAGCACCTGTTTATAGAGCATATGTAAATGATTTAAAAAGGGAAAGAAAAAATTTCCACTGACACATTTTAAGCAAAACCAAAAGTAAATTATGAGAGTCTTTAAAACATTTACACCCACAGGAAAAAAAAACCCTCAAAAACCCCTAAGGTCATTAAAATATCTTAACACTATCTTGCTGTAATACTGTTAGTTGTAATTTCCTAAATAAATGGTAAATGCTTTGGTGAAAAAACCCAAAACAAATATAAAAATGTAGGCTATTAATCTGTTTAATTATAGATAATGTTAACAATTTTATTACTGTTTTATCGCTTCTCTCTGTAGTTTATAGCTTCTTGAACTTTTCCAGTAGTTCTGGAAAATGTGACAAAACTGCTGCTTATTTGTGCTCTGCTCAAAGGAAAACCATATGAAATCAGACTGCGTTAAGGAATACAACATACCCATAAGTAATTTTCTGAACTTTCTCCTAAGTTAGATAATAATGATTGAAATTCCCTATAGTCTGTCAAAAGATCAAAGCTATCGCTACACCTATATTTTTCTCTAAAAGTTAAATTTACATGTATTTCCCATTTGCTGTACATGTATGTTCAAATTTAATATATGCACTCAAGGGCTGAAAAAAGAGTATTCAATACATTTTTTCCAGAAAAAAAAAAATTGGGGGCGGGGGGGGGGAAACCCCAACACCTCAGAGATAAACAAAGCACCAAATAAATGAGAGGATGAAAATATAGTTTTGCCCTTGGAGTTTCTAGCTGGTCAGGCTCTTGATGTCTGTATCTATTCTTCTGAAGAGATCCTTACTGAGTTGGTGAAAACGCTTTAACAGTGAAGCATTTTGTTTCCTTCAGGTTATATCAGTGAAAATTAAATTAGGTTTGGTGCTAGCAGTTACTCCTTCCTATCTGCCACATTGCTATGTACTATTATATTGGAAATGGACCAGGAGAAAAAAACCATCAAAACTAGCATCCTAATAAACATGCAGTTATCTTCCACACTGGGTTTTTTTGTTACAATACAATTTCATGTGGTACATCATACTTTTGTGTATCTAGCTTTTATACCGAATGCTAAGAAAACATGAAGATTTCTATAAATTCACATGGCAGGTAAAGGATAAGGAAGCAAATGTACATTGGCTGCTAAACATCCCCAAGAAAAGGGTAAGCATATGGTAGCAAAACAATATGTGGTTTCAAAAAGAGTATTTCAGGCATAAGAAATTACTTACGCTGGGAGGTTAAGGAAGTGGCTATACGTATGTTAGAACTGTGGAAACATTAAATATGAATGAAATGCAGAAATAGCTTAAGGAAAGGTAGTAACAGGCTAGAAGCAAAGGATGTGACAGAAAAGAGCTCTGGGAATGCAGAACAATGGTAATAGAAGAGACAAAGAGATAAACTGACAGAGAGGAACATTTAGGATTTGTAAATGAGCTCTGGCAAAGGAGAAAAGGAATGTTCATCGGAGTGGAATCAGTGAGTGACAGGCAGGAAAGGAAACTTTGGGAAAAGGGCACTATAGAAATCTACAGAACATAGAAAAGTTTAAGGGATTCTAGAACCAAAACATCTTTGTCAGCTATACGCTAGATTATGAATTTCAGAAAATTAAGAAAAGAGACAGAAAATGGAGAGGGGAAAGAACTGACTGAGTCAGAAGAGATGGAGAAGAACAAGGAATGAAAACAGACCATTACGACAATGTTTAGAGTGACTTCTTCGTGTCAAAGAAAGCATTTGGATACCTGAGGAAGAAGTATGCAGTTACAAATGATTGGTTTTATCCCGCAGAAGATAAAAGGACAATAATCTTGACAAAAATTGTTCTCCATTCTGCAGGACAGTACAAACACAGAAGCAAGCTGTGTGCTGAAAGAAGTAGGATAAAAATTCCAGAGGATAAAAATTATGGGCCATGTCCTGTGCTTAAATCAAGACTGAAAAGGTGATATCGAGCCACCAGCTGGAAGTCCCAGTTTGGTCTGCTGAGGGCTTCTTAGCAGCCTCAGGACATTTCTTTCTGATATTGGCCCCCCAGTGATCACTACACCAATGAAAAGACTGAGCTACGAAAAACCATCCTGGCTATGTCCCTCCTACTTAATGAGGAAGAAGTACATAATGGTCACACATTAAATGTCGTTGTTTTTAACAGGACTCGCACAGTGAATGGTACAGCTGATGTGCAAAGAGATTTCAGCATCCTTTTATCATACATTGTGGAGTACTTATATGAGAATGAGACCATTTCTTATGCAGGAAATAGCATACCTGTCATCATTTTTCTTCAAGGTGGAAATTCTTGCTTTTACTATTTTATATTTAGGCCTCGTTTTGCATTTTTGAGCAGTTATGATCACAAACTATCTTAAAATGCGTAATAGTGTATTTAATCTCACCCACAATGAGACCACACAGCCAAATAAAATGCATAAAATAAGTAATTGAAAAGGACTTGTTTTTCTAATGTAAAACAAGCTGAGTGAGTTTAAATAGTCTAAATAGTCATTACAGTCTGACTGTGATGTGTTCTTTCCTCTACACTTGCTGCAGCATTTCTTGTATTATTATAATGGTTTCTAGAGCAATAAATTACAGACACAGAACCAACTGCTGAAAAGTGTAGGCGGCTCACACAGCATGATGCAAATCACACCGTTGGATACTGTTTCTTTGTAACAACAATTCCATTAGGGTCCACGTGATTCTGCCCACCATAATACAATTTCATTACACAGCACAGTGTCTGTTTGAGGCACGGAAGATGGAAGTTTCCATTGCTGAGGCCTGAATTCTGCGGTTACTTTGAACTTTGCGTGCATGTGTAGTATTCTAGTAACTGTGCACATATATAAAGAAAGTAAATACACAAACTCAGTTACCAAAAGACATGGCCATCTGACGGCTGTTTAGCAGATTATAATAAATAAATTGGTGGTTTCTCAGTCTAATTCGTTCGAAACTTCACAAGCCCCCTCCTAATAAGCACCAATTAACAAGCAGAAGACATAGTCTGGGTCACTGAACGAAGAAAAGGATAATAGTAAATGGTTATCTTCTGCACCAAATTTTATTAAATTATGAGAAATGATTGATTCCAAAATGCTACTCTGCCTATTCAAGCAACCCAGATGTTCATATCTGTTAGTTACTCTGTGCTAAGTAAATTTACATGTTCATTTGAGCCAAATGTAATAAAATGTAAAAGGTAACAATATCCCTTTTTGAATGCCATTTGACTTTAATAAAAATATGCTTAAAAAATGGGAGTCAGGATTCATTTTTCTGCTACTCAAACTTAGTATCGTTAAGATTCATACGAAATAGAATTAGAGATGTGACAAAAATGAATGATGAACACCATGTAAAATTTGGCAGCTACATACTAATTTTGAAAAAAAGCCAAACTGACTTCACAAGTTCATCTGGAAAAGATTTCTCTGAGAACATATGGCTTGCAACTGTCCATAAAACTTTTATTTTGCACTACAGAAGATTATATTTATAACATGCATCGTGTGTACATTTAAATTGAAGAGCCAGATGTATCAACCTGTGTCTCAGGGTGTGGGAGAAGTCACAGAAATCCTTGCCTCAGGACCAGCAGGTAGAAATGGAAGTGGGATGTTTACTGTCCATGCTCCAGTGCTATTTGACACCCAATTGCACCTAACACAGTGTACAGGTAGTTTTCCGAGGAGGTAACTAGAATTCTAATAATCAATACTCGCTCTTCTTTTGACGGAACCAAACGCTTTTCTTCTCCCATCCTCCAGAAACCACTTGAAGTTATATACTGAGTTTGGCTTCAGGGAGGTGGTTATACAGTCTCGGGCATTCTACATAAAGGCCCTAATTAACTTAGTTCACAGAGATTAGCGAGCTTTTGTTGATACAATCTTTCCCCTCCAGCAGTGATTCATCAATTTAGCTTTAAATCAAGGAAAACGTGGTTGAAAATGTGGCCTTGTGGCATAAATAATCCCTGTTCTTCTCTTTCTGTTTTACTGACAGAATTGACATGCTTTTACAGTAATGTTGTTTCTGTTTGCTACTAAAGTGAATTATCATAGCAACTCCATGGTTCTGTAGCAGAAGTATCTTCCACATGCTTACAAATTGTCCATCACTGTGCTAGGGGAAGGGGAAGGGAAGATGGTATTTAAAAAAGAGAATTAGGACAAAAGAAAGGTATATTCTGGGAAAGATTATTGACTGAGCCTTCTACATGTTATTCTCAGTCATTCAGCAGATACTTCAGTCCCTCTCTTTTTCTAAGTGCTAATTTTATCAAGTATAACTTCCTGTTAGGTTGTCCTATTTACTAATCTTGTCATAACTGGCATGAATTCTTTTAGTGGCAACACCTCAAAGATACAAACTTCTTATAGTGATGCGTGGTGCTCTACTTTGCTCCTGCTCTCTGAAAATCCTGTATTACCTTCAGAGGCTTATGCTTTACCAGTGTGGAGATACTTGCTAGAACTGGGAAGAATGAAAATGTCAGGATTATTAGTCTGTATCGTATTGATTACAGGTTGTGAGGTATTAGACTGTCTTTTGATTTTTGCTACTTGTTTGGCTTAGTTATCAATTATTATGCAGTTCACCTTCTGTTAAAGACTTTGATGCAAAGCCATAAATATACCTGGAAGAGTTTCTTTTTCATAAGGAAATGATAAATTTCTAAACAGATTTCTTAGTGACACTGAGCAATAGCTAGATATGCTATAACTTGATATGCAACGCACAATAGCTCAATGTATTTCAGTTTAAGTCTAGCTTCTTTTTTGTAATATCATGTAAAATACACATTTGACATGCAAGAAAAAAATCTGTAGAAACAGTTTGCTAAACACTTCAAAGTGTACATTTGAGGAATCATGTCTTTATAACACATAGAGGGTATACATTTATTTATCATCTGCAACTGGTTTGTGTTATCAGAATAATTTTAAAATTATCCTCAAAATCACAGGATTTAATAAGGGTTATGAGAATGAATATGAAAAAATCTTCATCTGTGGCTAAGGAACATGGGTATGAGTAATCGTGATTTTTGCATTTCCCCAGTACTGATCCTGCTGTGGATCTCCTGGTATAATTTATGGCAGGCTGCAGATTACTCGGTTTATGCTGGTTGCTAACAGATTTAAAAGGTTGGTATAGATCAGAAGAATATAAGAAATCTTTCTTTTAACTTCAGCCTTTGCTAGGCTTGAGGAAAGCCTTTAAAATATCTTCAGACTTTCAATTAGGCATCGCTATACTGGGGGGTGGGGTGGGGGATTGAGGAGGGGGAGAGGAGGCACTTTCCATTGCAGTGCAAGCAGCGTAGATGCTTTGTCACACAATAGGAGACGTGTACAGTCTACCATAAACTGCAGCTGCTTATAACAAGATACTCTCTGTTGACAAAAGAAGCAAAGTAGCCACTCTTCTGGGTTAGCTCGTCTGGTTTCACAGCCATAATTGACAAGTGATGAGGCATGAGGCGTTAGCTCTACTCTTGTGAATTTATCACTGTACTATTTCTATGTGTTACAAGGTTAGCAATTTCGACAATGAAAAAGAAAAGAAATATTTATATAAACACATTTAATTAATTTTAAAATGTCAAAAAGCAAATAAAATGGCAGATGAATCTCTCTCTTTTATTATGGATAACTGCCCCAAATATTTATCTTACGATTTCTTGATTTTGATAAGACATAAATGTCAGATTCTGTATTTAAAAAGTAAGCTTTTTATAAAAAAGAAAGAGAAAGGTAATTAAAAAAAAACAAAACTGAGAATAAGAAAAAAACTTGTAAAGGGCCATGTTTAATGCATCTCATTGTCACAAAGGCCTCTAACAAAATTTTATTACACATCAGAATAAATAAAAAATGCTATAAAGATTCTAAAGCATTCATGCTCAAGCTGACAATTTATTGTAATGATTTGGGTACATCAAATACATTTTGCTAAAAAAAATAAGAAAGAAAGTATAAAAAAAAGAGGAACTTTAAAGTGTTTCAGAATCCTTGAAAAGAGCACAACTGCAATCTTGAAGTGATGAATTTTGTCAGATTTCTCTAAAGGGGAAAAATGGAACAGCTTGGTTCCATAGCATTGCAAAGTAAAATACAGTTAAGATATTGCAATATTACAAATCATTATTTTGTTTAAATAAGAAAATTGTTAAATTATTACTGCCAAAAGCAATGGAGACTGAATTGTGAAGACCATATATTATTTATAAATGAGAAATGTTTATATTTGGGGAAAACCCCATAGATTCCTCTATACAGGTTTTTCCTCTCTTAATCATCCAACCTCTAGCAATAATAAAAACAATTTTTAAAGGAAAATACAGTTGCAGACCTATTTTTTTTCTTTTGAAATATTATTATCACTGATTAACACATATAATTCAAACAAAACTAAATGTCTGGGACAATAGTGCAGCAGTTGCCAGTGCTGCAGAAAGAGGCAAAGCAAAAGAAACAGAATTGAAAAAGGGGCAATTTCAATTTTCCCTGTGCTCTGAGGAATCTATGAAATTGCTATGAAAAGATATTAGAGAGACAGGAGGTGAGATGTTGACTTCCAGATGGAAATGCACAAGAAAATATTTGAGACTGCTCAGCACTGACGTACAACAATCTAGAAATGGATTAACTCACCGAGACCATATGGGCAGAAAATAACATGAGTTCTGTACGCCAACATAAATGTAGTCGGGTGAGGAAAGAAACAGAAGGGGTAAGAACTACTGAAAATAACTACGACAGAGAGGTTTATAAAGCATGAGAATAACGAAAGGTCATTATTACGGAAGTGAAGCCAGTAAGATTTTGAAATCCCTACAGACGGGGTGGTTGCACCCCACAAGACCTTAGAAAATTTTCTGCAGTGGAAAGGGTTCTTACTACTAGTGCTGAAAAATCTTTCTTATTTTTTCACAGTGATCATCATTGATCAAAAAAATAGCTAGAAGGGACTTAGAAGGTTGAAAGTTAAATACTGTAATAGTTACTGTTTAGACAACAGGTCTGCATTATGGAATTCATGAGAAACGAAGGCTCCTGATGCAGGATGTGGGAAGTTTCGTTCTTCAAAATGAAGCAAAAGACGATTCAAAGACTGAGCTGAAGGGCACTTAGGGGAAACCCAGTCTATGTGCAGGTATCTGCTAACGGGGAACTGCTGACCAGCTGTTTGAACGTGCTCCGAGAGGCCTAAATCTCAGAGCATAGGAACATAATGAAGTTCTTCCTTCACCCTGGAATCTTAACTCTGAGAACATCTTGAGGCTATAAACCTTTCTTTTTTTTCCTCCCCAAAAATGAGGAAGAGGACAATCTTTTTTTTTTCCTCACAGTGCTATTTCAGGAGGATGCACTCCTGTTTAATACATGTTCTGGGAAGAAGAAAGTGTGTCTGTTTATTTGAGGGAATTGCCCTGGGGAGAGGGAGGAAACAGGAAATATAAAGGTGCTGATATGTAGTACTTTTATGTAGTTATTGCATAGAAGAAAAGAGTGCTGAAAGCCAAGCCTTTTTTTTCCTGCCCTACTGTTTTTGTTCTCAGGCTACAAGTTTAAACTTGTATTTTTGCCATTTTGCTGGCCCAAGGAACTTTGAATTCTGTTCTGCCCAGTGCATAATTTCAGGAGGAGATGAAGAGTGTTTAACTGCGTGTCTCCATCCAGAAATAGCACATAGCATCTAGTGTCTACGGTATTCTTTAAGAAGGCAGATGTAACCCTAGAAGCTTTGCTGGACTGATTGCCTTCTTGGACTTGGACAAAACCACAGGCTCCTTAAAAATGCCTAGGCATGAGCTAGACACAAAGTTGCTCAGTTTCTCAGACCAAGGCACTTCTTTTAAATACAAAAGAACATGAACTTTAGCCATTTTAAACTTCAGGTAAAAATCCAGTGTATCTGCAGTTAAGGTACCTCCAGAGTCAGGCAGTAACTAAGAAAAGATTTTCAGAAATATACATTGTATGCAGGGTCTTAAATATTTTCTAAGGAACATTTTGAGTCCCTTTTCCTGGACCTTGGTCTGATACTTTAACACGCTACAGGTCAAGAAATATGCCCTAAGAAGCATTAGACAAAATTATCTATTCACGTATTTATACCACCAACACCTAGGACAATAATCACATCTGCGAAAGGGCTCAGTTAAGCTTGCAAAGGTTTCGAAGATCCTAACACTACCAGGTACTATGCAGCAGGCATCTAAAAAATTGTAATATCATCTCATTTGTTTAGGGAACAGATACTTCCATAAGGAGCACATTTAGAAAATGCAAGGTTTTCTGCGGCTTGCTGTCTAAATGTCTAATATCTAAGGAATTTCAATAATGTAGTTAAGCTCATTTTACTCCATCTATATAATTGGGACATTAATTTGGATCTCTCCCCTCTGCTCAAACATCTATTTTCAGGGGCTTTTGTGAAAATTCCTTCAGATTTCCATTCCTCTGCTTTATTTGTCTAAAACTGGTCAACAGGGTGAACCATTTTGATGTGTTCAAAGCATGATGTAAAAAGCTAACATAAAAGCAAAAGTTACTTATTATTAGTTATTGGAGGAAGTCTTGTGGATTTTTAATCCATAAAGTGGCAGCATGTTGTCCAAAATCTTGCTTTATTCAGTGTCTCCCATGCATATCAATTAACAGTTCACTGTTAACAAAAGTGTGAAAACACACAAAGCATAAGATAATTTCAGGTGACAGATTTCTCGCTTCAGGGCTGTGCATGAAAAATTTAACAATTCTTAGGTAAGCATTTATCCTAAAAAGCACTTTTCTCTGTAAAGGCTATGCCTTGCTTGCATTTTATAACTTTCATCGTCTTATAACAGTTGGTAACACTCATAATTCTTATTTACACCTAAACTTTCTTAAAAGTACAACCTTTTCATTATTTAGGACAATAAAACATTACTTTTGTGTTATTTAGTGCAAAGAAGTAAGGAGTCTATTATAGATATACTGCTGTTACAGAAAAGGGGTAAATTTTAATTTTTCTGTGAGATTTTTTGCCAATTAAGATACAGCTTTTTATTAGAGATCATGTAAATTTCATCAAAACCCCCTTTTTACTACTACTTATCTTGGGTCTGCTTAAACATATTATAAAATATTCCATGTTTCAAATTATTTCTCCTGTGCGTTAAGTATTCCTTCACTCACTTCAAACCAAAATGTCTAATATGAAATGTTCTAACCTTTGAGCCACATTAGAAAATGCATATGCGGTTAAGAAGAATAAACTGATATTCATTTACCTCTTGTTATTTTAACAACAGTATTTATTCCACTTCTGAAAATACCAGGTGACTGTTTTCATAGGGGATGCCTTTTTCAAATTTCAATTCAAAGTCAAACTGCAATTGCAAAAGCAAAACATAAACAGAACTAGAAGATCAGTCCTTTAACCATATATTTGCAAGGACATACACAGGCTGTAGGATGGGTATCCTCGGGTGAAGGGAGCCTCAGTATTTCAAGCTGCTCTACTGCTTACAGGGAACATATGCCTGGCATGTTTCTTTCTACCAATTAGTTATCCATGCAAGGACCTTCCTTATGTCATGGCTGTTTAATTTCCCTAAAAGCCTTTGACAAGGGGTTTTGTTGAAAGCCTTTTGGAAATCCATATATGCACTATCAACCAGATGAGGCTTACCCAATCAAAAGGCATTTATCCACATACTTGGAATTTTTTTAATTCACAATTAATTAAAAAAAGTTACACTTGCCTAGCAAAAAAATCTATTCAGTGATAAAATTACTGTGTTTTGTAGTAATGATCTGTAAAACCTCTCTTTTAAATTTACAGGCATCATATTTTAAGAAAAAAGTATTTGGTTGCACTGTCAGCTCTAATAGAGGTGTGAATTTAAGAATGTCATCTCCTAAAAGTGACTATAAATAGCTTTTAAAGTAATGCTAACTTCAGTTTAGTGGGGGAAATCTCATCATCATTTTGGTTAGTAAGAATAAGCTTTTAGTATGCAAATTAGTAAGAAAAACGTTTTGAAGAAATGCATCAGGTTAGAGATGTAAATGAGGCCTAAAATGTCTCATTAGGTTTTGAATTGCCCTTTTCTTTTGTTGCATTTTTTTTTCTTTTTGTTTTCTAAGCATTATAAATCTTGTGGGCTTTGGGGGTAATTTTCTTGCTTGACTAAACCAGCAAGGGCTTTTCCAATAATAAATTAGCAAATGCTTCTCCAAATTCAATTCTGCATGAAAATATATAGTGAGTGGAATAGAACTACGTTGTTTCATTTACAGAATATTTCTTGGTTTTGTCTCCTAACATTTTTGTATTATTTCTAATTACTCCAGCACATTCTATAATACATTTGGTATGATTAATAATTTATGATTAAATTGAAACCCAATATCTGAAGCTTACTACAACAAAATATACATACAATTTATCTCCATTTAGAAAAAGACATTTGAAAATTTTTAATGTGAGACTTTATTATAAAATGATTCTTTAGTAAGAAAACCATTTAGGCTACTATTTTAAACAGGAATCCTTACAAAGCTGGCTACATATATCCCCCCCAGTTCATAGTAATGTGATTTACTGTACATAATGCTTTTCTCTGTTAATTTTTCTCAAAATAAAAGTGTTCCAGTGCAATATCCTAATGTTAGCGGGTGTACTCTAGTGTATCCCAAATTATTATGTTGATTTCTGCTTTAAAAACGTCTAATTTTGAGCAGGTTATGTTATTGACATGATATCTTGAGGAGTTTATTACTTATCCTCATTACTCAAAATAACTATGCTTAGGACAGCTTATAAAAAGGTTATAGCATATGCACTTGTTTCCACAATTAATACTCTACTAGACAAATTGAAGTACTTTGAACTAAATACTGGATGATACCACAATAGACAAAAGCTTATTATGTTTCTTACATTTTGTGTTTCAGGGTTCTATGAAATAGTGTTTATAAAATAGCTCTAGATGGCTTACATGACATGACTGTAATATGGTAAATTACTTGCTGCATTTCTTTGCAGAGATAAGAGATTGCCCATATTATTGCAGCTTGCAGAATCAGAGTTTAAGGCATATTGGCTAAGTGAAGACTAAGTTTTTCTTAAAATGAGAGCTTTGTAAGTCAATTGTACCAAAACTCCATTATTGAGCAAAACTTCTGATAGTTCTAACTACTTGTAGCATTGTATTTTATTGCTATGTTTGTATATATATATATATGTGCATTTGCGCTCACAAACACCATACATATGTAACACATGACAGAAAATGTATCTTTCCCAAAATATTTAACCCATGTCCATCATCTCTTTAAATAAAATCAGTCTATTGTGTTATCAGTTCAGATGTTTAATGTAAATATTATTCTTTATTTAGATAGTAGTGGTTGTCTATTTAGTAGACAGGTTGGATTTTGGTGTAATTTTTTTTTCTTTACAGGTACTAATCCTGGTTTTTCAGCAAGCGGAAACTTTCTCTTTGACATATGACACTCAGTGGATTTAAGTTCCTTTTCTTTTTTTCTTCTTCCCTTCATGCTTAGCAAATAACTTTGAGTCTTAAATGAAAAACAGATACGAGAGATTGCAGTAACTTCTATGACTCTGGTGAAGTGATAAGAAATTGATTCTTTTTTCTTTAGCTAATTGCCCACTTCCAAGGAAAATCCCTTCTCCCATGAAATCTTTGCCTGGGGACCATGCTATAGTAGGAATCTAAAAACCACGTGTACTTCTAAATCAACTATATTGAGAATATTTGAGTGATTCTTGAAGGGTAAAATCCTATGATGGTGTAAAATTTTGCAGTTTTTTGACTGAAATCTGCTGTATCACCCCTAGTTACTCTCTCTGTAGGGCCTGTGCTTGTTGCTTGGATATAATGGAATATGAAATTTTAAGAACATAAATTAATCCTTCAATGGTCCTGGAGTTAGAGTTGCTAATGTGGAAACAATCGATACGTACTCTCTGAGCTAGGAAAGAAGATGTAATAAGATTATGGCTCTGCAATCTCTAGCATTTACTTTTGTTCATAATCATATTGTAGTGCAGAGATATGAAAAGAATATGGGAAATCTTGTCAGGTATGTTTTAAAACGTTCCTTTGAAAACTTTAGAAAACTATTTAAAACCAAATCATACATACATTAGCCCTGGACCAGCAAAAAGATTCGGATGAGTAGAACTTTCACCAGTGTAAAATCTTGCCTGAGAGTTAAATGACATTACTCCTGTTTAAACATGAGCACGTCTCCCAGTTATGAAGGGAAACTGAAATATCCATACATGTAATTAACATGGCTCCTAACCACAGAAATAGTTTTCTTAATATGAATTTATAAGTATTCTTCTGCCATGGTCGGTATAGACAACGTCTTCCACAGATGGAGACCTCCTTTCTGTTTCTTTTGCAAAATCAATTGCTGTTGTTCAAAAACTGCTGAACATACTAATTTTTGTCTCAACCCATCACTGGGTATTTCAAGTTATCTTGCCAAGAATTTTGTAGGAGCCTTTTGTTGGGTATGCCCATACTTATTTTCAGATTTTTTTTTTCTCTTTATGAGATTGATCTTGCTACCTACTGAGAGATGTTCAGCATGTTGAAATCTCACTGGCTACAATAGGAGTTGATTTTCTGCAGTATGCCTGAGTAAGCATATTGCAAGATAAAGGCTGAAAAAGAATATGCTTTACAGTGCACATGCTTCCTATGCTTGCCTCCAGTGTCTCTTTTTATAAATTAAAATTGAGTTATGCTTTTAACTAGAGGTTAGAAGTACAGTATAATATTCTGGGATGTGAAAAAGCAATGAATGTTCATTAATTGGGCAGAGGGACTGTTGATTTATTATTATTATATTTTTACAAATTGAAATAATAATAGGAAGATTTCACAATGCATCTCACGGCATCGTGACAACTATTTCTATGTTTCAGCTTGATACATGAAACAGTATAGAAATAAGGAAATAATTAGGAGCAAAATTCCATTTTGCCAATTAGACTACTATAGATACACCTATATTTTCCCAGAAGAATACTCACACCTTTCCCAAAGAGGATACTTAAAGGCCTATGATTCCAAAGCCACAAACCACAATGTGCTTTGGGACCAGAATGTATAGACAAAGGTCTGGAGGCTGCTCAGGTAAAGATGTGACAATCTGAAGGAGACAGCGTTAGTCTGCCAAACACTAACTGCACGGCAAGTGGTAGCTGTGCCTCCAGCCATATCCAGAATGCTTTCCTCGGCCTTTTCCCATATTTCCCATTAAACACCGATGTTTATTATGTGCTGGAAAAAGACATCCACTCCTGTAATTAAAGGAAAATATTCTTTACTGCCACTGAAGCTTACATATCTCAAAAATAGAAATAGGACAGGATAGGACAGGAGCGGATGTGGTGAGATCACATTTACTGTGTCAAATGATGTGTTAATGATAACAACTTGAATTCTGGGGTTAGTGATAAAATATTCTCAGCTGTAGATCCTTACCCCTAGACTTAACACTGCCTGTACTTTCACCAAAACCTAAATACTGGGAACTTCAGCTTGTATTAGACATTTTCTGGTTCCATCTGTTTTTTGGGGTGAACAAAAACATACTAGGTACTCATTTCATACTAGGGAAAGACTTCAGGACTCCTGTAATTTTTGACCAAAAGTACTGTTTTTGTAGAGGCAACACACATATATAGATACACTAATTAATTCAGAAGTGGAGCTCACTCTGTGAATCTGTAGGAAATGAATCACTTAGAGTAATCACAGAGAATATAGTGAGGATGCTCTGTTTTGGATAATAAGAAGCACAGATACATATGAAGGATCCTTCAGGTTGATACATTAATTATACTGAACGTTCCTTGATGCCTGCTGTTTCGGTATTGCTACAGAAGCATGTGAAACTGTTCACAACAATCACACTTCATGGTCTTTGTTCTTGATACCGCCGCCAAGGTCTGCCATGTTAAGTCATGTTTTTAACTTGTCACAAGAAATCAGTTTGTAGGAAACCTCAGACTCGCATGGTTATTAGAATTGCTGGCTGACTGGGTTCCAAATCATTTTATCTATGTCCTTACTAGTACCCATCATTTTCAAGCTATCAAGTGGGAAGGGCACAATGTATTTCTCTCTTGCTCAGAAATTCATCATACCTTACTCTTTTAATAATACCAAATAATACTGAACGCTTTCAATAGCCTCATCTGCACGTCTTTCAAATTATTTTCAAATCCAAGTCTTAGGCATATTGATAATGTTCATCATTGTGTCTTAACTGCCAAAAGCTCTATAATGTTCCTTATTTTTAAAAATCAAATCTTGGAAAACATAATGGATTGGTTTTAATTTAAACCAGTGCAATTATATTAAAGCATGCTAAGAATTGATATAGATATGAACCAATATTTGCAGTCACGGTGATTATTTTTACAAGCTGCTTTGTTTTGCTGTGGACCGACCACACGAAAGTCACTGAAGGGATTTTATTCCAGTATCACAATAAGAAAGTGTTATGTAACTTACAGTAACATTCCCATTCAAATTTAACTAACAGCTACATAAAAATACTTTACTCTAATGAAGTGAAAAATGTATTATAGTCACTGAAGATTATGCATAAACTTAGATATTCAAGATCCTGTCCTGATTGTTCCATACTGATGGCATTTACCTAAATTGCTTTATTCAGTCTACCAAAATCAGCACAGCAGGACTGCCGCAGGAATGTGTGTATATATATATATATATCTCTGTGCATACCAGTTGACAAGATTTAAGAACAGCTGAATGAATTTCTCTTATTTATTTATAAATTTTGAGAAATGTGTATTATCACTAATATTGTAAGGAAACGCTGTTCTTGGTATTTTTATATTAACCCACCCAGTAATTCTGGTTCCTATTTAAAAAATGCAGCCTTAGTATAAACATTAGGATCACTAAATAGATCTTTTTTTAAATGCCCAGCACAAACGGCCAAGTGTCTTTTGAGATAAGCACTCCAGCTGAAATCACTGATATCATTAGGGGTGTGCTATTTAGTAGCTTAAAGAAGGCAGACAAATGCTCAGAGATAGCAACTGGAGTAAGCAGGTGGTCAGATATGAGGTAACTGTGGTGGAGGATTATGGTGAACAAGTGTTAATTTGGTAATATACAGGTCAATCAGCATGGATTTTCTTGCTAGGCACTCTGTGGATTTTCTTCTTTGAACTGTTAGCTTCAAATATTGTAAGGGCAAACACTAGTCAAAAAAGGTATCAGTTAAAAAGGGGGAAAAAAACCCCAATGAATTTTCCTAAAAGCAGATGTTCTTGTAAAACATGAGAATACTCCATTTATTTGAAATAAAATCCCAATCTGAATGCTTTAAGGACGTAGAAGCTACAAGCAGTGGGATTTATTCCCATTTGTCTTCCCCTCTGCCTTTTTCTCCGTAGCAGTACATTACCTATGCTCCAAAAACCGGCAGGAGTTCTAAGTTCAACTACAATTTTGCCCTTCACAACACGACAAAAATGCTACCTGAACCACATCCATAACATCTCACATAAGGTCAAGGATATTCATACATAACAAGCTTTCTTGGAGGGGCTAGTTTGATGTCGTCTAATGTACCTGCTCAAAACAGCGAGTTTGAAACAAGATATCAAATTGATCACTAAGTCAGTAGAAGCTAGACCTTGTAAAGGAAAAGCACAGTCTCTCAGGAAAAGAGTTTGACTGTTGCATTCGTAAGCACCCCTTGCTGGCTACAGTCAGTCAAGAACTTGTCATGAGCTGTAAATGTAGCATGCTTTTACTGACACCATCTCCAGCTGGGGGAAAAATATACTGATGGCCATTCTCAAAGGATGAGATGTTTTAAAAATATTTATAAAAATAAATAAACAATACTACTAGGTTTCTGATGTAAAGTGCCAAATGTTTCAAAAGGGAGTGCAGTTTCAGAGCGTATTGCTCTTGTTTCTTTTCCTAACGTTTTGACAGACTCTTCAAAACTTGGTGATAAAACTCAAACTAAGCTTCATCACAAACAACAGCATGTGAAGTCACAACAGAGGAAGTAATAACATAGTGAGGTACAGATCTCTGGGAAATAAATGAGATTCTCGTCTCGTTAACTAATGAGATGAGAGATCGAGACACTGGGAAAATGAAGTATCGTTCAGGTAGAATTTAGATATTCAGAGCCAAGACAGCTAGCTATTCAGAAGAACCATGCCTCATTCCCTAGACAGTTCAGGGACAGCAAGCACCTACAGTTCTGCTACCCTGTGTGTCCTCAGACACTACTAGCTTACCGGAGTGGAGCATCTCAGTTCACATTTCTGAGGACACGACTATCAAGTGAGGATCTTATTTCCATGGAAAGGAGCCCTGGTTGCCTGAGCTCCACAATATATATGCTTTTTGCATATAAAAGAAAGCAGAAAGGAGAAAGAACTACCTATAAAAGGATTTCAATGTTTTCCCCATAATTATTCCTGAACATTGATGTAGAGCCAGCATAGCATTGGACTCAGGAGACTAGGGTTTTGCTCCAATTTTTTTAGAACTGGCTGATACATCAATCTATTGCTCTGATCCTGCTTTTTTTCTTATCGTGGGAATTTTTATTTTTTTTTTTAAATCTGTGGTGCAATTTTATGTTTCTCCTTGAGCTAAGCTATCA
Source organism: Aramus guarauna (assembly GCA_013400195.1). Taxonomy (NCBI): domain Eukaryota; kingdom Metazoa; phylum Chordata; class Aves; order Gruiformes; family Aramidae; genus Aramus; species Aramus guarauna. The sequence continues at coordinate 74,513 of VXBL01008805.1, forward strand.
TATATAATAAAACTACTTTCAAGAAGCATCAGAATATAAAGATTTGCACACGAGAATGACAATCCCTTCTGTTTCCAAAATCATAATTGCACATGCTTGGCAGTGCTGGTGACTCTGCAAAATGGTTCTTCACATTTGGGACAAGTAGAGTTTCACCCTTAGCACACAGAAGAACTTCTAAAATCCTTTATTCTGGAATCTTAACAGTATAAACTAATTTGAAGAAAAAACCCCAACCTTCCCCCCAAGCCCAAACATCCTACTTCTCTTGTACAGATCACAGTTTTCCCATAGTCAAATAAAACTTACCTGGGCAGTAAAAGGTCTTTATGGTTTCCAGCATCACGTCAGAAGACTTTAGAAATTTAGGGCCACAAAGTGAAAGATTTTGATGACTATTGATTGAGTCAATACTGATGGTTAGGCTAAAATCCAAAGTGAGTCTTCTCAGTAGCATGAGAACAACACAACGTCCATAGTGGTTTGAAGACTTAAGAAGTTTTACTGTTCTAACAGACTCAGTAATAGGTGTTTATTTTTACAAAAAGGGTGATCTTAATGCAGCCCCTAGTTTGGCAGGTGTTATACCAGTATAATAATTATTTATACAAATTTAAGTATAAACACAAGAGTGAAAACTAAGAAAATCTTCACTGGAAATTCCTTAGGGCATCCCAAATGCAATTCAAATATAAATACTGTTAATTCACGTCCTTACAAGTCTTAAATGTAACAAGTGTTTATAATGGTACCACTGTGATGGAAAAGATTCTTTTGGTAGCTATTTATCTACATTACAGCACCTAACATCCATGTAACACTGTTGTATTAGATACAGTACAGGCAAATGATATTACTTGTACAGTGAATGTATAGCTTCATTGAAAACAACACAAAATTAAAACCAGGACATAGCAGTATGGCATAACCACTGATATAACTAAATGTTGAGAGTCATTATAGCACATATCAGTATACTTTTCCAAAAGTGTCTCTATAGCTTACAACTATTAGGAACATTTTGTTCATTTTTTATGGAGGAGGGAGTCAAGTTGCTAACTCTGATAAATCAGCTTAAGTCTACATATTTATAGCAAATTTTGTTCTTCCTTTGACCTTATAGTCAATATTTTGGATGTGACTACAAACCCAGGGAACAAGCTTTCTGTTATATCTCCCACTAGTGTATAGGAACATCAAATGTACTTGTTTCCCAAGCAAAAAGGCTTATATTCCTTTTCTAGGGAAGCAGGTAGGTTGAAAGAAAACTATCTTAAGAATTTACTTCCAAGAGGAGATGAAACTGTCTAGTTAAACTAGGCTTAAGTTAGGTTTGATAAAGGTTTGGAAGCTGATTACAAGATATGTGACAAAAGACTGAATCTCACTGAAATACAAGTTTCCTTTTCACTCTCTATCTCATCAGCTCACCACCAACTAATAAAAGAGGAATTTTGTATAGTACTTTATTATACTCTTCATGGCAGAAGCCCTTGAATTTAAAAGCATAATAATAAGGTTAAAGGTCAGCTAAATCTCACAAATTTTCACCATGATGAGACTTCATGTGAATCACTGAATTTTGCAATTTAGTTTGTTGCTTTGTTATCAAAGGTGAAACAAGGATAAAGAATTACTAAAAGTAGTTCGTGAATTTATTTTTAGCTATATTTCAATTTATGATTTATGATGTACTCTCTTAAAAGGAAATTTTCAGTAGTATATGCTATAAAATTTCAGATCACACTCAGCCTCAATTTAAAAAAGAAAATATTTTTTATAAGTTTAATAATGTAGAGTACAGTTTCAACAACAATCTTTTTGAATAGACTATTATGATAATAAGCACTATTATCTTTAGTATTTTGCTAGTGAGAGGTTGGAGACAATTGATATTAAAACCATACAATTTGCAGTAAATTAAGAAAAATCACAACAGAAATTTTTAGTAGAATTGTCAAATTAACAAGCTTGGGACTGGTATTTAAATACAGAGTCAAACCAAACAGATCATAAAACTATATGGTGTTCCTTATCAACAGCAACTAAAGTCTGTATGGTATGACTGCAAATTTATCCTAAACAAGCATGGATCAACATTTATTGCCTACATTAGTTTGGAAAATTAAAGTACATATTTGCTTCTTCAGGCAGTAATCCTTACCACATTATGCAATTAAAAAAAAAAAATTGTCACAAAATCTTAAACATACCATTTATAAACTTTCAGTAAATCTCCTGAGTTATGCTATACCATGGAGTACGGTAACAGAACTACTAAGACTGAAATTAGTTTTTGGCATATGAGGTAGAACAACGCCTTCAATCTACAATAATTGACTTTACAGCTTAGTTGATTGGATATAGCATTTTAACATCATTTTGGAGGTTTAAGAACTGCAAGAGCGACAACCCTCCGGGTATTTTGATCACTAGCACACAAGCATGTAACATACTTTGTGTTCAAGGGGAACCTTTATCCAGGATGCAAAGCTGGTGCTGAATTATAATCACCTTCAAAAAGATTGCAAGCCTGTGGGTATTAAGCTTTGCACTCACCAAGCTCAACCAAAAAGATTTATGCAATCTACTCTGGGACCTGACACTTATTCATACAGCAGATCTGATAAGTGCATTCTGAGACCTTGAAGTTTATTCTCATCAGAAGTTATGCATTTAAGGACTCAACCAGTAGACCTTTTCCGTGCTGATCAAAAGAGCTTCATTATGAGCTCAAGCACAAACACTGTACAAGCACATAATAAAGTAAAAAAGGAAAGGGAAAGAGAAAGGGGAAAGGGAAGGGGAAAACCTTATACTTCTAAAAATAAAAGTGAATCTTGAAAGCCTAAAAATAATCTCTGATGTTTTAGGTAGCAGTCAAGATTTTCTTTGCTTTTGCTTATCTGAAAATAGTTTGTCAGATATGTTTGCTTTCCAGTGTCAGGCGATATAAATGACAGAAGACATCTGAATCAAAAGACAATGCACTGTATTTTTCTTAACTTTATGGCATTCATTGAATCAGAAAGCTAATTTAGCAAAAACCAGTATTGTTCAAACAAAATGAAGATTAACAATATCATGATTAAACTAAAAGAAAGAATTTTACTGTGCATTTGCAGTTAACCAATCATCCAGGCCTTTAATGAAGAGGTTGAAGAGCCAGTACTGATTGTTGAAGAGCCAGTATGAGCCAGTATTGACCCCTGGGATACATCACTAGTTACTGGTCTCCAACCAGACTTTGTGCCACTGATCACAACCCTCTGGGCCTGGACGGTCAGCCATTTTAAAGTCCACCTTGCTCTACTCATCCAGCCCACACTTCAACAGTTTATCTATGAAAATGTTATGGGATACAGTGTTGAAAGCATTCTTTAAGACAAAGTAGACAATATCCACTGCTCTCTCCTCATCCACCAAGCCAGTTACTTCACCATAGAAAGTTACGAGGTTGGTAATGTCTGACTTCCCCTTGTGCATTAATGCTGACTTGCAATGACATCAGCCACCTTCATCAGCTTTAATAGATGCATCCTATCAGGGCCCATAGAGTTATGTATGTCCAGTTTGCTTAAATATTCCCTGACCTGATCCTTTTCCACCAAGGGTACATCTACCTTGCTCCAGACTTACCCCCTGGTTTCTGAAGGCTCATTTTACTAGTAAAGACTGAGGCAAAGGAGGTATTCGGTACATCAGCTTTGTCCATGCTCTCTGTCACCAGCACCCTTGCCCCAGTCAGCAGTGGGCTCTAGCTGCTTCTCTAGTCTTCCTTTTGCTGCTTAGGTACCTACAGAAGACCATCCCATTGTACTTGACATCCCTCACCTGATTCAACTCCAGCATGAACAATAGCTGTGATGTTTCAGGTTTCATAAATTTAAATATCACAGATATATCTATCTTGTCCAGAATTACAGATTTATTTTTTTTTCCTTGTGGTCACACCCAAAAGGAAAAATTCTGTAGAAATGTGGACTGCTCCATTTCATCCAACTTACACAGCTGATCATATGTGCAAGTTCCCCTGTGAGCAGTTTTTAGACAGATTTGAAAAATCTGTTCAAAAAGCAAAATAAATCTATTGCTAAGGTATGAAATGTATCATGGGAAGTTTTCACTGCTCTGAGCCATAAACTCAGGATGCTGATTTATTTTAAGTGAAGTCTTGAGTTTTTCTACTACCTCTTAAACTGCAATTTTTCCCAGAGCAAAAGTCATTTCTCACCCCTATCTTCATGAATTCACGTTGGTTTTTATGAGAGAAGAAAATCTGTGAGTAATATCAGCTAATTTTTAGAGATGGAGAATACCATTTTTATGGTAACTCTAGCAGAGTCTGCTAAGAGTGTAAGAATTCAAAACAACTACGAAATCTCAATCTCATGTAACAATGCAAGACAGTTGCCATCAAGTTAGCTCAATACTCTAATTCAGTCTTCAAGTTCAAATATTCATTATTTCTGTCAAGTGCTTATTTTGAAAGATACTTTTCCCCCTCTTTGATCTACAGTGCTTGTATTCTTTGTTTTATTGCTTTGATGTTTGGTGAAGAATGATAATTGTTATTGCAGGATAGAGGATGGCCATTTGAAAGAAATACATTTTGATGAATAACCGCTTAAATTAGCCCTATATAGCAATATCGACAGATTTATATTACATATTTGCATTTCTTCTTAAAAAAGGTTTCATCTTTAAAAAAGGTTAATAAAACAACCCAGCAGCTGGTCTGTAATCCCTTATATTACATTTAATCTGTCAATCTGGCTGTTTTTGAGCTTTATTTGGAGTTATTTTGGGAAGGAAACCAAATATTTTTTTTTAGTGGCAGGCCAAAAAGACGGTTTTTGGCATTATGGTAATGTTTTGTATACCAATATCAGTTACAAATGCCATTTCAATACAACACTTTTTCTGTGGAAAGTTGAATGATCACAATGATAACCAATTATCACCTTTACCATTACTCTTGACATGTCAGATGTATGACGTGTGACAGTTGCTTACTATGTAGCAATTCCTTGAGGGTGAGATTACAGAACAGAAATCAACAGTCATTTGCCATTAAATTGAAAAGGGATGCCTAAGTTTTGAAAAGGGATGTTGAAATTTTACTTATATTAGGTGTTTAAAATAAGAAAAACTGTTAGCTGAAGAAGCCCCTAGAAGGCACCAGAAGCAACTAAAAGCACAAATTTATATTAAGGGGGTGGGGGGGGTGGGGGGAGGAATCAGAACAAATACAAAACCAGAGCAAGAACAACAGCCTCCCAAAAACTTCTGAAAAAACCACATGAAAATACTTAAATAAACAAAAAATCCCAAACAATTGAAGAACAGAGGAAATAAAGGGAAAAGAAAAAAATATCTAAACAACTTAGAAATGAAAGGAAAAAGCTCCAACAAAAGACAGAAAATATGAAAAGCAAAAATCCCACCACTGCCAATCTTCCCTATAAAAAAAGTAATTTTTTTTCTCTACCGAAACACACAAAGCCATGTTCTTTTGCACGCTTTTCAAAACATGCAAAGTGAAAACAATCACCCCTCTCCTTGCTGTGCTCTTGGAGTGTATTCCTGCTTGCCAACTAAATAGACAATCTCCTCTTACATTAATTTTAGTCCTACCTGGTGAGTTAAATGCAAATTTGAGCTGGGTGTGCTTTGGCATTGCATGTTGCGTATTTGTGCAAATACATTCAAGGACTGCATCTCCTTTAATTTCCAGAAAGAAACTGTGTTGCACAAAGAGGAATAACATGCATTTTCTACTGCTAAGTCATTATTTGCAACTGATGAGTTCTTTTATTTGATTATTTGATTAAATTATCTTGTTTGTGACAACAACAAAGTACATCTTGATGAGTATATATTAGGGATGAATGATTTACAAGTTAGATAAAAGTTGCCTTTTTGCCAATCATTATTTTGAAGACATGATTATTTATGGAGATATGGAAAACATGATTTGCAGGTACAAGCAGTATTTTTATTCGGCATAGGGAGATTCTGGCTCCAAAAGAGCCGCTGGAGCAATTGAACAACTCATTAAAAATGAGAATTCTTATTCCTCTATTCCACCCTCTGCATTACTGTTAGCACTGCACCCCTCTGAAGGCAAATGGAAATCACTAAAACAGCAGTAAAACTCAACCTGGATAATTTTCTGCTTTTTTAAAGTGTTCAATGGCTCAGAGAAGGATTATAGAGATACTACAGCTAATGAAAGGTCATAGAATTGCAGTCTGGAAGCCAGGAAAGAAAAAAATAAGTGAGGGAAAGCAGGAAGAAAAGAGAGGAAGATGATCCCTCTCTGCAGCTGGGAAAAACACAGACACCTGCATGACATGTACCCTTCTTAAGTTCTGGCAAGCGCCTATTTATTTAACTTCTGTAGTGAAGACTTAGTTATATTTAAACAATATTAGGTTTTCAAACAAATCCACTATTGGAATAATGACATTTTTACTAGTAGCAGGTTACTAAGCCTGTCTCCAGCGAAAAATCTGTTGAATTTGAGGAGATATATCCAAGATCCATCCCCAAAATGCCATATTCTAAATCTGAAACCTCATGTTGATAGGGCCAAAATAAATGGTTCAAAATCAGTCACACCTTAGTGTGGCTGTATACAGCCTGAAGAACTTTAGCAGTTGTTCCTATAAACATAACCTTCTACCTTATTTTTTAAAAAATAACTTTATTTTTGTTGCCTCACTGGTTTATGCCATTCTGGAAGAGCTTGCATTTGGGAAAAGCAAGGAGCTATTTTAAATTGAGAACAGATCAAAGCCAGGAATGTAACAACTTGCCTTGAATTACAACTTACTTTAGGTCCTCAAAAGGAAACACATGACATGACACCATTATTTAAAAGGTCAAATTATACTAAAACACAATGTTATACCCTTAAAGCATCTGAGACATGTCATTCTTTCCTGATGAAAATGAAAAAACCCTCTAATTGAGATCTTTGTAAGGAGATGAAATTCATGAAGAGAGGGAAGGTGGAGTACCTTGTATCTATTCATTCACCTCCCCAGCATATGACAGCTCTTTAAAAGATACTTTGATCAAAAGAAAATATAAATGTGCCATTGAAAAAGCACATTTCTCTGTTCCTGTGATTACCATTTCTACATAATCATATAGATCTGTTTTTTCGGTCTTTGCATATTACATGTCTAATTTCTCTTGTAATTAATTTGTAGCAATACAATAAAGTATTATCTTTTTATAAAATGTACAAAGGTTATTAGCTGCATTTCAAAGAGTAAATTAAACCTTCAAAGAAACAAGTGGAGCTGCATTGAAAAGAAAAAGCATTAAGATGATGCTTGATCCTTTAAGAAATCTGACAACATGGTGATACTATCATTTTTTCTGTCTCTTTTCAAAGTGACTTCTGTAGGATAAGGATCTTACAAACAATAATAGTGTGTATAAAAATAAAGATATACATACCTATATAAAGCTCTGAATGAAACCTTGAATCTCAGAAAACCAACAGAAACTATTTGCAAGTTTTACAGAAGACACAAGTTTCCAAAACAATCTGTAAAATTAGAAAAAATGGCAGTGGCTGGTAATATGATACATTTATACTTTTGCAGAAGTCCTAAGATGAAAGATTAAGCTGAGCATATGCCCTGTCATGATTAAAGTTATTTCTGTGTCTCAGAGCAGAGGCGATAAGATCAGGAAGTTGATCAAATCCTTTGATGGCACTTAGGCAAGAATGACCAACTGTATGACAGGGATTATTTTGCTGATAATTCTGTAGAAAGGAATCTGGGGTCACACAGGATCAGACACTCAACATGAGTCAACAAATATTTTACTGCTATGAAAAAGGCTATCAGATTGGGAACAACAATAGAAAGGTAGCTTGCAAGACCCATGAAATCATTCTTCCATTTTGTCTGGCACTGGTAACACACCAGGTGCTTACTGGGTCAAATTTTAGGAACCCAGCTTTGATAAAGATACAACTCAGAGAGTTATAGAAAGCATGGATTTAGAGAAACAAAAAGACTGAAGGGGAACAGATGAACAAAGGTAAAAGAAATATTCTTCATCTTCCTGTTGGATAGGGTAAGCTTTATTGAATTTAAACTGTAACAAGAAAGACTCGATTTAGACATCAGGGAAAATCTTTCAAATTATAATTATAGAAAGGCATCCTAATAATTTGCCTGAAGAGGTTAGAAGGTCTTTAAGAGCAGGTTAGAAAAATGTTTGACAGGAATGACATAAGCACAGCAGATTCTGCCTTTGGCAGAAGATTAAATGACCTCTTGAGATACCTTCGAGCCCTATTATTCTGAGATTTATATAGCACCTAGAAAGCAAATAGAAAGTTTTCAAGATCGCCTTAGATAAAGTAATTTGTAAGAAACTGTGTGGGCACGGAATCTTTGATAATAAGTAAAAAAAAAAAAAAAAAAAAAAAAGAGGGAGAAAAA
>VXBL01008805.1:82995-112183 GCA_013400195.1 Aramus guarauna
AAAAAAAAAAGAGGCAGAAAAACCCAATAGAAATAAATATAAGGATTACATCAACAATTGCTTGATTATGCTTTATGTGATGATAACATGGGTGACATTGCATTACTATAACAGACTTAGAGTGGAAGAAATAAAAAATTACCACGTGGAATGCAGAACTAGTTAAACAGTCTCGAGAAGTGAGGTACCTTGGAAGCAATGCTTACTAGAATTGCTATCCCAGCTACAGCTCTTCGATCACATCAAAAAGTTAGACTTCTTTGGTAAATCATATTGCACGTACTGGGGCACAGCAACTGTATAGAAAACATGGTTTTGTGTGTGGCTTTGCAACAGTGAATTGTTTTACATTCTCTCTTGAGATAAAAGTTCCATGGGGAGTTGTGTAGAATGTAGTCTAATTTATTTTAATGATCAGAGCAGTCAATTAAGTGCCTACACTTAAAAGAGAAGGACTTTTTATGTCTGGTCATTTTCTTAATAAAGATTTCTCTAAACATTGGACGACTGCATTTGGGAAATGTGAGTAGCCATTATTCTCTTAATGACTAGGAAATTCAATACCGGTATTATTATCATATGTCCTTAAAAAATGAGATTCTTTTAGGATCTCATGATTTTTACAAAATCCCAGTGTTTTGTCCCAGATTTTGTAAACCAGATAGTCTAAATGTGTTCTTAAGTAAGTGCTAGCTATAGTTTATTGAAACAGGAAAATCTATTTCTGAAGAGAGAAAAACAAAACAAAATGCAAATGTTAGTTTTCACCCAAAAGGCCTGGGATTGATCCATTTTGAAAGATTCATGTTTTTCTCCAAGTTTTAATTGAAAGATATCTTTGAGAGAGGGAATGTCTTTTAAATGGTGTTCAATACAATGTTGAAGAAATTATAAAAAGTATAGCATCTTTTGAGAAAATAATGAAAAATGTCACTCTGGAGAATTTGATACTGAATTTGTAAAACTGAGAAAGAGCTACATATGTACGTTGTGCTTCAAGGACCAGATACTTAAAGATTAATTTCATATCATTAAGATGCTGGCACTGATATTGACAGGCAGATGACCTATCACCTACTATGGCAACTGAGCAGATTCACCCCTATAAACCTAGAGAGTCCTTACAGTATATCTCTTGCAGTCATATGAGCTGCAGGATTTAAAAGCAAGCGATCAAAAAACCTGCGAGCCCTCAACAGCAACAGACTTCACCAGCAGTAAACAACTAAGAGCAGCCTTCAGCTGGCAGAAATCACATCTAGCCAAAACTATTTTTAGAAATTCTAAGTATTACTGATTGAGAGTTTACAATTTACAGACTCTCTTTTAGGCATTTTCGAGACTACTCAGTTGCTTTCCTGAACACTTCTTCCATTAGCTCCTGAATTTTGTTACTGTGTTGCTGTAAGAGGAACTTGTGCTTTAGTACAGTAGAGCAGATCCTTCTGCCTCATCAATCTCAGAAAACAGATGCTGACAGGTAGGGAATACGTAGGTGTTACAGAGCAGTCTTCCCCTCATCCTCTTTCCCATGACACTTGCTCTCCCACTTTTTTTGGTGATGCCTTGTCATATCATGTCATATTCTTCTTCCCCCTGTAGCTCTCAACATAAGGTGTGCATCTGTCTTTGATGTTCCCCTGCTCTTTTTTTCCCCCTCTTCTTCCTATTACTGTACCCCACTATTTGTATCTATTTCATCTGTATTTTCATAGAGTAAAATTAGTAGATGGATACTTAAGTAAATATGTTAGTGAAAAATAGACTAGAATTAGCCAGATGTGTTTCAGTTCTTATATTACGCGCTTTTGTGTTTCTTCATAAAACTACCCTGCTTTTTATCTTTCTATGTATTATGTATTGTCCAATCCCTTAGTGTGTTATGATGCCACTGTAATACATGTTACACCAGAAAAACAGAAACCAAATGCATGATTTAACTAGGATTAACAGAGTAATGTCAAAGCACTTGCAACTGCAAATGCCAAAAATTAAGACCAACCTGTAAGTATTTATTCATGCATTTAAACTAATGATAAAATCAAATACCTTTTGAATTATATGAACATTTGCAATACCTCATTCATATGTCTACCTCATTCAGAGAATGGACTGCCATCTGATAAACCATTTTATCTTTCTCAAGCATTTATTATCTGTTCCCTGATTCAAACTGGTTGGAACAGACAACTTGTGCCTGAACAATTTACAACTGTCATAAGTTACAAGGAAATGAAACTAAAGCAATTGGAGGCAATTAACGGTAATGCTATGTGGTCAACCTATAATTAAAAATTTGTCTTAACAGTAACATGGATGTGAATCTATACAGCAGATTCTCACCACGTTTCTCTTCCGCATGAGTCTTAAAACCAGCCCCCCTTATAATGAAAAGAGAAACATATGGGAAATTAACTGACTTGGGCTGCAGAATTGAATACTCCGCTTTTTCTAAATGTTGAATGAAACTTTCCTTTGCACATCTCCGTGGTCTCTATTGCAGAATACATTGCTCCGGGGGTGCAATGCTGTACAACGGGGGTGTAGTTCTGTCAAATTACAGATGAATATATTTTTGTTTGCTGGGGGGGGGGGGGGGGAGGAAGTGTAATAGCTAATCTTAAGGCTAAATCTCAAACTACATATCCAAATGCCTTGGGTCAGTATGGAAGAGGCTGTAAGGTCTATGGTTTTTTTAGGATTGTGTCAAGTTCAAATAACTTGGTAATTTTCAGTTGACATAAGTGTATAAAGGTGGATTATTTCCTAAAATATACAACATGGAAAAGCTACTTACTTCTGGAAGGTAGCAGTGCAACAGTTTTAAAAATAATTCAAATATATAACATAATAAGATATTTAAAACAAAGAATAATGCTTTTAAATGTCATGAAAATATTCTTCTTATATAGACTAAATTGTAACCAATGTAGAAGCAATAATAATTTTAAACCTAAACATGCCTATTACAAATGCACACAGCCTCCATAAAAGAAAAATTATTCTTTGGAAAATGGATTTTACTCATTAGTGAATTTTCACTCATTAAAATTTACTCTGCAAAGCAATGATAAATCAGCAAGTTCATTTTTCTTAATGAGACATTTAACCGACCTAAAATATTGCAGAGCAACACCATTACATACTGCACCACCGAAGTAGGAAGGAATTTAATTTTTTCAAATATAATACAATGATTCAAAAATTTTTTTTTATTTTAGCATTCCTTTTATGCAACGTTATTCAACCATATTAACAATAATCTAATTCATTTTTAATTGATCAGATTCTGGGTTGTCATACAATTTTAAGTCCCTGAAGTCAATGGGATGATGATGGTATTACTATGCAGAAATGAATTTGTTGCATATTTGGTCATAATTATAACAGTTGTTTACATTAAACTGTACTACTAATAAATAAAAAAACAGAAAGATTACTGTTTTCATTGCCTTTTAAATATATTCATGCAAAATTTAATTTTTTAATGAAAAAGTTAACAGAACAGAAATTCATGGTAGTAATTTTGTCAGGTATCTTGGACATTACTGAAAAATGTATTTTATTCCATATGCACAATGGAAAGAACAACAGCAACTAGTTGATGATGTACTTCCCAGTCATAAATCAGGCAAAATCTTGCCTTAAGGACCTTATTCTGTGGTCTCACTTCTGTAGCTTACTCTATGCTGGCAGACCAAAAGAAATTAAAGTTAGAAAAGAAATACAGATAACCAATGAGCATTTACATAAGACCACATTCTTTAACAAAAGCCCACTATTGTATCAAATAAGGTACAAAAGGGTGCATTCCAAAAGATATGAAAGGGGATGGGGCTGCATTCAGCACACAAAGGGCAAGGGGAGCACAATGAAAGCTAAGAGGAAATAGGGAAAGGAAGTCACTAAACGGAAGAAAGATTTGAAAAAGAGAGTTTTTGTTTCAGTCTGGACTGAAAATAATAATGGAAAATAGATTCTAATAATGGTAACAAATGAGAAATGGAGTAATGAGCAGCCTTGGGAAGGGCAGTACATTAAAGACTATTTAGACAAATGTATTAAAATAGCAGACCACATAAATTCAGCCTATTGTACTAAAAAAAATTAGCATTACCAGTATCCAAATGTTTAGCAGTTACATGAAGTATCAGAAGAGTAACTGGTAAATGAAGGTATGTGCTGCTGGGAAAAGAGCAAGAACAACTTAGGAATAGTGGATTGCTTACAGTGCCTCTGAAATTGCTGGAATAATAAACCTTTTTATGATTAATTTAGACAAAAGTGAAATATTAAGTGGTATTGGTTTATACAATACAGATTATGCAAAACTAACTCAATTTCTTTCTCAAGAAAATTTTTAGAAAAATAAACTTAGGAAGGCTTAGAGTTCAACTTTGTTTATGCACGTAAAACTCAATCTTCCCCATAGAGTTGCATAAGATCAAAATCAGAATCACCTGGTATACTGATGTCATGTCATAGATCGATTATAGAAACATGCATGTAAAAAAGGATGATCTAAAATTGCACTAGGCTAGAATATACACAGCTTAGTGATTAAACATTTGCCTTCCAGCTAAAAATCAGAAGTTCATGAAGCTCCTGTTGCACGGCTCTGTGCCCACTAAGAGAGATTACTCTTTGCTAGCAGACTGGTTGGTTCTTTCCAAGCGAAAGGCATGCACACTACACTAAGTTCCTGTGATTCCATGCTGAAAGTGATCACAGCTTCGTAGAAGAAAATAAAGAGCAATGCTGAGGAAAGGGCTGAAAAGAAACAACGAAACTTCTATAAGTAAGCATACTCCTGTCACAGTCATAACTGACAGATACATGGGTCATTTAACATGTACATTTTTTATCACTAACACATATCCAACAGAATTTGAATCAAAACGCCGGTTGGATCCCACTACAAAATTACACCAGATCTGCCTGTCTATTTTTATAAAATGTACAGTACAGGTGCTATCTTTTTGCTACATAACATACTCTTTTTGAGCATTTTTTTAATCTCTACAATGACAATATATTAAGCTTAGGCAAAGTGAAGAAGTGTAGGCACCTCAAGTGGCATGAGGGTTGAAATTCGTTCATTTTAGTACAAAACCAGAGTAATTAAAATGTTCTCAGAGATGCCATGTACACATAAAAGTGCCAAAATTCTATGCAAATCTCTGGTGTGCATTTATTTATACATACCTAGAACAGTCTCTCTCGAAGACCTCAGTACTTAATTTGTGACCTATCCTGACTAACTGCAGAATTTAGGCTATTCTTTAAAGATCTGAAACCAGCAGACCAGTCACAACAGAGAATATGAAAAAAATCTGATGGTCACCTTCACGGTGTGTCACAAAGGGGATAAACAGTGCTTCCACCTGTCCACACTCACACTCCTTCCTCACATCATCTACAGACAGCCTAGTGCACTAATCAAGATAAGAAAATCCTGATGTTTCATTTAGAGCCTAAAAGTTAAATCTCAAATCTGCTTTTCCCTAGCCCTGCCCCTGCCATCAAAGCTACTTACAGGTTGGGGAGAGGAATAATGGATGGGCCAGAAAGTAAGGAGAGACACAGAGGAAACATGATGCTGTAGGTTAGGAGTTGCATTGACTTCTGCAGAAGGCAGGAAGGAGAACCTAAAATTCAGGCTCTGTATGTCTGTGAAGTTACCTCATAATCCATAATTCATATTCAACCCCCCATTCAGTCATTTTCAGTGACAACAAATACCACCAACCACTGCAAGGATTTGTTTTGACTTTTGGAGAATGTAAATGTGATCATTAGCTTAGTATATAAGATAAACTGGGGGAGACAGGGGAAAGGGGAAACCTCACTGTCCTGCTGTTTACCCAAGTGCATAATAAAGGCTAAGATTCCTTTTCTTATGCTTCCATGTAATGAGAGAAGATGAAAGATTAGGATTCTTGGAGGTTGGGGTTTTTTTCTTCTTATCCAGAAGAAGAAATTGCATATTTAGTACCCAGAGCCTAAAAAGCAAACCTTACAAATCAACCAATGTAAAGCCTAAATGGAGGCCACATGGCAAGCTTGTGAGTGATCTGGCTTGCACTGGGAGACAGGTCCCTTGTTGCTTTCAGCTTATTGCTGAAACAATGTAAACGTAACTTCCCACGTTAGTACTCACTCCACTACTCTGCAGTCATTACTACATGTTTCCTGCTTTATTTCAGACTGGGATGTGAATGAAACTGATGCAAATAAAATAGCAGGGGCTTTCTCTTCCAAAGAGAAATACATGAAACATATTGTGACAGAGAAAAAAAAACCCAACCCCAAAACAGGAGTCTTCAAATACCATTTTTTGAAGCAGAACAGGTGTGTTACTAAAGTCAAAGAGGCACAGCAGATGTGTGCTTTTGTCCTTCAGAAAAAAACATAAAGCAATACTTCACAGACAAGAAAATAATTTTTTGCCTGAAATGAAAATCTGTTATCTTAGGCCCTGATCCTGACTGAAATCGCTAGGAGATAATCCTGCTGATACCAAAGAAGCAAGCAAACTACTGCGCAAGGGAGTACTGTACACACATGACCTTGTGTGTAATGCTGTTAAATTGCCTATGAACTCTTGCTAACATATTTTCTCCTTCTATTATGTTTTTTTGTCTTACAAACAAGAATTGTTTAAAACAACACAGTGAAAATAACTTTTTGATTACTTTTTTTTTGGGAGCAACTTTCACATGGCTTATCAAACTAGAATAAAACTCCTAGTATAAACAACTTTTATAAATGTCATTGAAATGTCTTAGATAAATACAGTGATTTCAAAAGGATCCAGTCATTGCACGGCCATCTTCTCACTACGACATGATGCATGATATTTCTGAAGTAGCAGAAAAAAAGGGAAGTATTGCCTGAGGAAGTAAAACTGAGTCACTTTTCACACAGGTATGCTATTTCATGACTGTCAGGTGGAAACTCTTCAGGATTAATGCTTTATAATTCTCATATGGCTGATGCTTTAGAACTTCAAAGTGTAGTAGAACATTTCAAATTTTCTTCAGCCCATGAGGAAAAACCTTTTCATTGAAAGTTGCTGTCAATTGGAATCTTGAATTTAATACCACACAACTGCTACACATTTTATGAAGATTAAAATTATGCACAACGTGTGCAGTTGTCCCGGTAATGCGAGTTTGTTTCGGTGTAAAACATGCCTTGTCTTGGTGCTGAATATTACACAGACTTATTCCTCATTTCTTTTAGTATTTCATTAGAAAACTTTTCTAAACTATTCTTAGTTTAAAAGCAGGATTTACTCTTGTATAATTCTGTCTTCTTTCACCAATAAACAGAAATATATCATTGATTGAAAAGATAAGTAGTCAGAGAGTATTATGAAGACATGAAAATCAAGATATGGTTCCTGAGGAAGAGACTTAAGCAGTTTAAATTTGAATTCTAATAGTGGTAAGTCATGAATATAGAATTTGCCTCTGTAAAAAATAATCTGTTTGCTATAAAATCATCCCTAGTTATCTAATACTTCAAGATACAGTGTATTAGCACCCTCTCTGAATCTGTGTGAAGCTGGCCCCCTTTGGCAACTAAAAGAGCTCTTTGAACCATAGAACAGATGTAATGAAAATTGGTTCCATTAAATGCAGCTGGCAAATTACAAACTGAAAAATTAATGCACCATACCAAGACTCTGGGGGCTAGAATGAATCAAGGTGTGGTTGCCAGATGCTAACAGTTCTTTTTGCTCCCCTTTTACTTCAAAATAAAAAGTACAGTCATTTATAAATGTGCACTAAAACAGGAACTGTAACTGTAATTACAACACAAATACTAAAAGTAAGCCAACAAAACCAGCAAGATCGAAGGAACTTCCATTGCTACATGCTAAATCTGCATGTCAGCATGGAAAATACTAAGGACATACAATCTTACAGGGGCAAATTTACTAGCCTGATAAAGGGCTAGTAAATTCAAACACACAACTTTTAGGCTCACAATTTTCCCTAAGCTGTAGATTTCTGGAAGCTGAGGAAAGTAGTTCTGTTCTTTTACTCTTTTTCTAACTATCCATGTCTGAGCACAATTAGAACAAGATGCTTGCCTGGTAGATTCCATGAAAAGATTATTCTGTCTCTGCTCAAAACCTCAATGTGAATAAAGGAAAGGGTGAGTGTCCTCAGTTGTAGCTGCTCTCGGAAAACACTTAAAAGAAATTCTGCTTTTAAAAATAGAAAAACATGCAGACACCCTAATTGCTTTTTCCTTTGTGTGTGAATACGTTCAAGTAGACTTCTGAAACATCCTCAGAAGCCAGTAGCACACAGATAGTAACAGGGGGGACTAGAGAAAGAAAAAAATAACATCATGTACGTACATGTCATACATATATGGCAGTATAAAGTCTACAGAATTGGTTCTGTCATAATCTGAAGTGTCTGTCAATCTACAAGCACTGACATTTCCTGATGTTTTTAGCCTGCTCCAGAATTATTGCTGAATTTCAAGGCTTTTTTTGTGAAGTGAAGTTTAAATATTTGTAAATGGTACCTTATTGCAATTAGCACGTCCAGATGTCTGTGTTTGTCAGATGCTGCATTGTTGTAAGCACGCAATAAGTAATAACATTGCCTCCAAAGTATAGAGAATAGTAGAAATGAAGGCTGATGAAACCAATTTGCTAGATGACTTTCAAAAATTGGTACATAAAAGCCTGTGGGTAACAACAACGAAGTTAGGTGTAATCAGACTGAAACATCCCTTATCCAGAAAAGCACTAAGAGTGCTCACAGTTTGTGGACTTCTGCAGTCTGTTTGATTTCCCTGATTTCTTGGTGAGTTTTGCTCATCAGTGTGCCTGTGAAAACAACTACTTACTTGCTAGTGTGCATAAATTGGTATTTTTGTTTCGATGCATTTTCACTCTATCATAAGCTCTACCATTGGTTGGTTTGCTGGTTTTTATCCTATCAAATGCTGGCATAAAGCATGCTGCATCTCCTGTGACTCAGATATTGTATCTGCCATGTTTCCTGCGAACAACCAGCTAGCCTCTGTCAAGAGTATGGCAAAGTAAATACTTTTTGTAAATCATCCACCTGTATTGTTTTTTAATTCCCTTTCTTGACATTCCTAACACATTTATTTATAGTTATTCTAACTCTGGCTTTATTTTTTGGAATTCACATCTTTTTAGGCTGCCTCATGTCCTTCCTCCAGAGGTCCCAAAGCCTTTCAAACACCAATATGTATCTGCTGTTGCCAATGGCCATCTGGCCAAACAGTTTGAATTCCCTGCCTTGCTAAATGGTGAAGCTAGCGTCTGCAAATGATGGATTTTTGCAATACCTCATAATATGCTAACCACTTTCCCCCCAGAGGCCATCATATCCAGTTTCAGTCATAATGAAATACAAGTATTAATAACAATTAGATACTTCATGAGGCATATTTGCTGAGATACAGGTAGGTAAGAAGTACATGGGTCAGTTGACTGCGATACTTAAAAGCTACACACTGAGTCAGTTTAGCGTGGAGTTTAACCTGTTGTTTAAGCCAAATAGTTACATGAAATACAAGAGATGAAACTAGTTTGGCAAACTAACTTCTGTATCTTCAAAAGCAGATGATTAAGACTACTTTCTGAGTGAATTAGAAGGGAACATGTGCTTTAGCAGGGGAAAAGGGAAATGAGCAAAGTGAATTCAAGCTGATTGTAATCCTGAAGGATTGCTCGAGTGGTTATATTCCAAGAAAGAGAGTCCCTACCTCTCAGATCTGTAACCTGAGATAAAAAGTGTGCATTAAGACTAAATTCCTGGCAAGTGAATCAGGAAAGCATATACACTAAGTTTCTCCCTGAACATGAGAATAGAGATGTACTCTTCACGCAACTAGATTAATTGTAATTTTCTTTATTTATCTATTTTTCACAAACATTTTAATTCCATCATCCATTTGGATCATTGTAAATTAATGTATTACCCGCTTTGACTGAAAACTAATTTGAGGATGATGTACTTATCCAAGGGTATGATAAAGCTAAACCACAAAGTTACAGCATGGTTCAACAACAGCCCAGATCCCAGATATTTATCCCAAGCCATTCAGAGGACATGGAAACAGCATAAAGTGGTTTGCTATACGTGCTCATGGCAGGTTGTATTCAAAATACTAAGTAAAGAGTACTGAGAGAAAAGAGTATTCATTCATATAAATGAATTAAACATGAGTAAAGGTGGGAACTCTGATAGAAGGTGCCAGCCCCTCCCTTACTGCTTTATGCTGACTATCAAGAAAGCAGAAACACACAATGGTTGAGGTTGGAGGAGACCTCTGGAGGTCTTCTTGTCCAAGACCCCAGCTTGAGCAGGGTTGATCACAGAGGGAAAACAGGGTGTGACAGGCTAGTACACCTAGAGACCATAAAGATCACTGAAATAAACTACGATTTGAGAAGGGGGACGCACAATACAGAATGTGGTTTGTAAATAGTATTGAAATAGTGTTTTAGCAAACAAGGTCAAAAGAGCAGCTTCTATTTTATGACAGTCTAGTTTATATTAAGTAATGAAAGCCAAACTGCACTCTCTGCCTTCTATTTGAATGGGGTTGATAACAGGGAATATGTAGTAAATGAAATTTCCTGAAAGTGTTCCCTGGAGTTTCCTATTTGGAAAAGGTAAGGAAATTAAAATTTACTTAATTAATTAAAAGGGAATGAGTATTCAAAAGTGCCCAAGACAAAGCTGCAGCATTTGTTGGAAAGCATAAGCTCACTCTAGATCTGCAGTGGAGCAGCGCTAGCTTTTCAGACTTCTATAGCAAATCCAGCAAAACACTAATTTCCATTTCATACCGATTATTAAAAGAAAAAAATCTATCAACTGTAAAAAGCTATGAAATTTCCATATACTGGTATTGATATTTCTAGAGACTGTCCTGATTCCTTCCTCTAAAAGTGCTTAAAATTAGCTTCATTACTAACAAAGAAAGGTTTAGACAAATAAGTGTCTTTTAAAGGAATGCCTACATATTTGAGTGTTTTTCCCAACAGCCTAAAATAATGTATTGCTCCTTCAATCCTCATGTTTTTGAAAATGTTCACCTGACAATTAACTAACTTCTTCATAACTTGCTAAAAGTATTAAAATCAAAGCCATTTAGTGTGCTTAGAAAAATCCAGCCCATAGCAGATCCTGCTTTCTAAGTGAGAATACTATGGAGAGTGGATTCAATAATTCTTCTATAAAAAACACCTACATATGATTAAAATGTTTTCTGCAAGAAAACAAATTTATACTAACCAGTGAGATTATTTATGTTTTGACCCGATGGCAACTAAAAGTTATGTACCAGCAGGCACAAGAATATAAGATAGTACGTTAGAAACCATACACAATTGCTCCAGAAAACTGTAGATAACAGGGACAGAAAAACAAAAGAAAAGAAAACAAAGTAAGAAAACAACCACTGCTTTTAGCAACAGAAAACTTATTCTTTGATTTGGAAACACAGAACCCCTTTTCACCAGTTTCAGCCACTAATTGGTTTGGAGCAAGAATAATGCAGTAATACTGATAAAATTTTCTAAGAATATGATAGCAAAAGGGAATGTAGTAGATGCTTGTTGGTGGTTCTATATATGGTCTATAAATCAGCAGCTCCTTCTCAAAAATCAAGACCATGGTAAGTACTGAATTGTAAAGTACACCTGCTGTCACTAAATCTGTACAGATTTTTGAGTAAATGACACTGCCATTCTCTGTACGGAATCACTAGGCCTACTGATAACTGCTTAATGTGGAATTAATGATCTTGTAATAAAAATTTCTGGAACAAGGAATTATTTACAGGTAGTGTAAGCCAGTTTGCTAATTTTTTGGGAGTTTCTTCCCTATATTGATATTCTTTAATACCATTAGGATATATTTATGTGTGCAGAATTTGAAGGGATGATGGAATAGACACAATGTAGTTTGGCAACTGCTATACCATACCAAAAATAGGCTATAAAGAAAAAGTCCAACTTCATTTTCATTCTTCCTACAAAATCCAATCAATGTCATAATTCCATTCTTCATTTTCATGTAACCCTCTGAACTTTAATGCTGGGAAACAAGCTACAGAGGAAGAAAGGTAAAACAGAGTGATAATACCAGTATTGTTTAATAAGTAGCAACTAGGTATTATACAAGGCAATAAATATTGCCTTCAAGGCCATTCTTGACATTTTTAAAAGGATTTGTCTTCACAAAATGAATTATGAAATTCTCCCAAACAAAAAAAAAAAAGTTTCATAAATTAGAAAGTGCTCTGATTTGCACTAGATCATCTTTCTGTTTGTTCTAGGCTGTCCTTCTGCCCTTAGCTATGAGAACTAGGAATTATGCTCAAGCTGAAGACAGGGACCAATCTGCTTGGGTGCTGGGAATTTCAGTGCAGGTACTCTGCAAGACCAAATTCTGGAAACAAAATTGAAGTCTAGTCCTTGGGCAGATAGAGAAAACAGATTTTTTTCTCTCAATCTATGGATCATATGTAAAGCTGCCTTACATGTGCCTGAGCAGACAAAAAACAGTTCTTCTTTTAGTGGGATGGTGGGAATATAGGCATAGCAGTGGCTAATCTGCTTTCTTTGTAGCCAATCCTTTGAATTTACTCCTATTCAAATTCTGAGTAAAAGTGCTCATATATCTGTAGAAGGTTAGATAGATTCACATTTAGCAGTTTTATTTTACATCGTTCCATTTCCTTTCTTGCAGTTCAAATACCAATTTGAGAAATAGATTTTTTCGAGTAAGGTTAAAGAACTCAAATGATATAAATAAAAAATAACTGATGAATGGATTACTATGCTGTTTCTTCACTTCAGATGATACATCTATGCTGAATCAGAGCAGATTACTGAAAAGGATGATAGCCCATCAATTCCAGTTGTCCCCTTGTTTCAAGCAGTGATCTCTAACTGGTATCTCCTAAGAAGACAGAAAAACCCACCATGTACCAAGACTGCACAATGCAATTGCTCACAACATGCAGAAGGAAAAAAACCCCAAAATAACCCGATGCCCAGTCTGTTTCCAAGCGGCAATCCCACCTCCCAGCTAGCTTCCCCAGTTATATCCAGAGCATGACGCTATATGGTAGGGAATAACCCTTGGGCCAGTCTGGGCCAGCTGTCCTGGCTGTGCTCTCCCAGCTTCTTGTGCACCTGGCAGAGAGTGGGAAGCTGAAAAGTCTTTGACTTAGTGTAGACACTACAACTACCTAGCAACAACTAAAACCATCAGTGTGTTATCAACATTATTCTCACACTAAATCCAAAACATAGCACTATACCAGTCACTAGAAAAAAAATTAACTCTATCGCAGGTGAAACCAGGGCAGTTAACACGGCACACCAATTTCCTAACATATATTTGCATGGTAAATGCAAGCAGAAAATCTACTGATAAACTGCATACATGTGCAGTCTAAAAGTATTGCATTTACCTTCCATTTGTGCAAAATTCCTTGTTAGGTAGGATTTTTATTACACTCCCCTCCTCCTAGTATTGAAAAATATCTAACATACAAAGCTTTAAATATTTAAATACACAAAGAAAACTTAAAAAAAAAAAGAAATAGGAATCAGTCAATATAAAAGCTCTTTATAAAGGAACACTAATTTAAACATCCAAACTTCCCATTTTACAGGTCTGTGTACGTTATAGTTCTATATATGTTATAGGAGCACCTTAAGAATTGTCTATGTGTTGGTATGTGTATGTATACAAACAATAAAGTATTTCTTCTACTAATGTGCAGTGCATGTGATTTAAATACTATTTGCACTATAATTAACATGAGTAAGATACCTCACTGCAAGAGCCAGGAGCCAAGCAAATTGACCTTTCTTATTTTCTTAATGAGTAATGATATAGTTTTCTTAAGGTAAATAATCAAATATTGCTTGACAGGAACTCTCTCCACAAAAAAAGGACAGTGCTTTTGAAAGTTTTCTCTTCTTTACTTTAAAAAGCATGATCCATTAACAAACACACATGAAAGCTACTGCGGAAAAGACAAGCTTTTCAAAACGCCCATGGAATAGCAGAAGGCAAGGTGGACAGATAATGACCACAGGAAATGACATTGAATCAAATGATGGAAAATTCAGGTAGAGTGAGTGACTTAGATTCCAGGGGAAATCTTCGTCACTGTGCTGCAGTACAGTATCTGAAAAGAGAACAGGAAAATCAGGAGTGCAGACAGGGGAAAAAACTGGCTCATTAGACACTGCATTTCTACCTTCCCCATTTGTAAAGGCATATTTTGTCTTTAAATGATGCTTACAGAATAAGATTTGTTATGAGTCTAGTATGAAGGCAACACATTCAGGAGCCTCTAGAGGGATGAGCAGCCTTAAGATGAGGAAGAGGGGGAGGAATTTAGACATTCAAATGAAATATTGATTACCAGATCTTAAGGAGAAGGGTAGAAGTGAGTAAAATAATAACATTCACCTCCACAAAACTGGTGCCAGGTATCAAAATATGGACAATAAGAAGGAATGTTTTCATTAGGGGAATAAACAAGACTTGCATTAGAACAGCAGAAAAGGGTCTTATCTTTTGCCCTTATCTTCCCTTCAGAAGAGGATGGTGGTAAACAAGTAGAGGCAGAGAAGTAAGAGGAAGAAACATTTTAGGCAAGGACTTCAAGCTTAAGTTAATAGGACATTTTAGGTTAATTAAGGGTAAGGAGCAATGTTTATCGTTAAGCACAATTCCAGGAATTAATTTATTTTATCTTTTTGTGTTTCTCACCTAACTGACTACAGAACAGTAAGAGTTTTAGCAAATGTCTGAATCCAAAACACACTTCTTCTGTGGCATTCAGAAATAACCATAGCAGCCTCATGTGCTCCTTTAGAGTTAAGATCACAAGGATGTGGACCAGAAGAATTTTCCAGCAACCCATGACAGATGGGAAAATCTTTTTGCAGAAGGTACATATCTAAATCCCTAAGGTTCAAAGAAAACTCATGGCATGCTTATAGTTATTAAGGAAATGTACTATTCACATATAGAAAAAGTTCTTCTGTCAGGGTCTTTATTGAATGTGAAAATGCAACAATTTAACTAATAAGGTAAAAACATTCCTAGGGAAAAAAAAAATCTATTTTTTAACCTGATTTTTATAACTTGGGTCCTAATTAAGATAGATCATTAAAACAAATTTTATAACTGTTACCTTATTACACCTTATTACACCTTATTCCGGGAACAAAACAAAACAAAACAACCTTCTCTTTCATCAAACAAAACAGAACTTTAGGAAGCAAAACAGGAAAAAAACGACCCCAAAAAAACAGTGACAGGGAGCAACTGCAGACCACTGCCAGTGTCATATTTCTGCTCCCAAAAGGCAAACAATGTTTACTTGGTTGGGCTAATAGACAGAATCACTAACTATGCACACGTGCACAAAGGGAGAGGCAGGAAGTCACTCACACAGAACAGAATAATCCGCTGGGACACAAGGTCACATCTAGTAGTGTAACAAAAGAAATCATTCCAATCAGGTTGTTCTGAAGTGAAATAGCTTGTGTCCTAGTGGAGCCCGGTCAGTTCCATGACAATGGCCAAGCCACTAATTCAATACAAAGTCATAAAAAATTTGATTTCCAAGTTTTTTTCCTTGCTGACTGTTACTACTTATTGATTCTTCTCTACTGTTGAAGAAACATGGCAATGGACCAAAATCAACTAATACAAATACCCCTCACTGCTGCCCTTGTTTTTTGTATACCTTGACACGGAACTATAACTGGAAGAGCTGTATGACACTATGGTATTTCTTGATTTTCCTTTGTCTTAAATCTTGTCCTGTCACGTACTCCTGCATTGCTTTACAAAGTATGTGATGCTGTTGTATTAATACTTACACATTCATTTTCCATGTAGTCACAGGCAGACAAAATGCAAGGCAAAAAGTCAAACTTGATACAAAATATAATTACAGTCTTGTAAGAATAAAGCAATATAACAATAGAAAAACCACTGCCTAGCACAAAATATGTAGGGCATAACATTTTGGCACAGGGTAAGTCTGTGAAAGAGAGTTTTTGTCAAATTGACTCACAGAGCATTTATATAATAACAATGGAATGACTTAAATTTTTTATATTCTGTGGATATTTGCGTAGATGGCTACAGAAAAAGTATAGAAATTAACAATTGTTAGTTTAAAAAGCACCTTTATTTTTCTTCTTCTCTTTCTTTGAAAACATTCACTGATCTACTTGCTGCATTGCTACATACAAAACCAGACATTCTCACGAATATCCTTTATATGTATACATATACATATGTGTATGTATATATGTATTGATTGATGTGTGCACGCACACAGAGTGATGTGTGATAACATATGGGACAATGAAGGTGTTGAAAGTGGCAGATTTGGTGGAAAAAGCAGGAATTCTGCTGATTTGTCTATGGTTCTTTAATAGACACAGAATGAGACACATAAAGCATCGTGCTGGCAGGTAGTTTAGCAGAAGCCAGAACCACAGGAAGACATTATAACCAACAGGACAACACCACAGCCTAAACGAAGCCATGCCAAAAAGAGAGTAAAAATAAATAAAGGGATGTAAATTCCAGTGTTTAGAAGTCATGGGACACTTAAGTCCAATATAAACGGGAGACACACACACAAAAAAAAAGAAGATGTAATCCCATTAAACTGTCTTTAAACAAGAAAAGATGTTGAAACTTCTTCGTAAAGGAGCAATGAGTGAACAATCATTAGCACATTTCGCTCTTATTGCAAGTTAATGTAACCCAGGAAACAGTATTTCTCATAGTGAGGGTTGTTTTTTTTTATGGAAAGGATACTGCTGCTCTGTGCACTTGGGCTATCAAATCATTTATCTGTTATTGCTAGTGGTCTCTGGATTTTTCCCCTCCCTGATGCATATGCGATACAAGCAGAATAGAAAAATGCTAATACTATAACGAAACCAGGTTGTTCTTTGCACCTAGAAGTAGTCTGGGAAATTTTGAGTCACCAGATTGATTTAGCAGCTTAGTCCCACTTCTTGCTCTCTTTATTTGCCTGTGTGTCTAGGACATACAGATTGTTTCTGACTCCCAGAACATAACCTACATGAGACCTGTTATGATAAAGCAGTGCTTCAGGATTTAATCAAAGATTATAGAAGAGCAGGCATGACTGATACAATAATAATATGAAATTATCTGCATATAAATTTGTGAATGTGTATTTTTTTTTGTAGATACTGTTTTAGGGGGCATACCACCTAACAGAAATTGCAGAGACGATATTTTGGACGCAGAGTTGAAGGTCTAAATGCTGAAAGGAACTGGCAATTCCATTCCAGTTGAGATCTACCATCACTAGAGTTGAAATTCTTCACACAGACACACTTTTTTGAATGAAAGAACATGATTCCCCTGGATTTTTAAAAGTTATTCCTATTTTACTATGTGGAATTTCTAAGTATCAAAAGGCAGTGCATGGAAACAGTGTTACTAAATACCTTGATGAATAGCTATGAATATCTCTGATAGAGATCAGATAAATCTTGACAGAAGGGTCTTTCTCTAGATAAGAACATCCCTCCAATTCTCTTTTAGCTGGGGAGAATGAGCCTACTGATTAGGGAAAACCAAATTTTCATGTACACCAAAACACCTCTGACATCATGATCTCTGTGATCATACACCTGAAGTTTAAGACTAAACCATGCACAGGGTGGCAAAGCTCTTTTAAATTTTTCAAAATAGTTGCAAGAATCGTGTTGTCATACCAGCGGAAAAAAATCAGACAGGTATTTAAGATAAGGTAAACTGCAGGGTACAGCTTGTATGGTAACCAGCAATGTTCAGCTTTAATGAGATGAAAGATTTGAAAGGGTTATTTGCAAACTGTCTAATAATAAGTAATTTTAGATGTCTCAAGGCCAGTCATAGGGAGAATGCAGTCGTTTATAGTTTTATAATCTTTGTGACATGGTGCCCTCCAGCAAGCACAGAATGGGTCCTATTTCAGTTGTTTTAAAAGACCTGAATGTATCAGAATAAAGTTGGTCTCAGCATGTTAAAACAGCATGAAATACATTCCCTTGCAAATTGTTTACAGAAAAAATGTGTTTATGGAAATGTATCACTGATTAAAATTACTAAAGGTAAAAGACTCTGTCTGAGTCTTTTAATTGTATTTCTTCCTAGAGTGTGGCTAGTAAGGATGCTACTCTAAACTCCCACTATGAAAAATAATAATAAAGTGGGGGTTTTTTCTTTGAACTACTATTTTCCCTAACTATTTTGAAAATTATAGTTTTTAAAAAGCACATGGCTCCCTTGATGAATAAAATCAAACTCTACCCCCGGAATTTTGGTCTTGTGAACAGGCGCAGATCTTTGCTACCTCAAAACCAGAGCCTGTCAGAATTTTATCTTAAAAAACATCTTACTGAAGAAGATGTTTTGATTCTGATGATGGTTGTTTATGCTTCCTTAATATTGAGACCGAACGTGGAAAACAGTAGTGTGAAATCAACAGACCAGAATTTAAGGAAAAGTGGCAGAGAAAGTAAATTGAGACCTCAAATATATTCCTATTCCAGTTAGTCAAAACCCTCTCAATCACTGTAAAAAAACTTCTTTGTTTGAAACAAGTATTTTTCACAGTAAGTGAAATAACTTTCTTAATTTGTAAATTTCCTCTTTTCTTAATTTAAGCACTCATAAGTGACAACTAGATAATTAACTTAGTCTAAACCAACTAGTCAGAAGTTCAAAGGTCCAGATTAGAATGGTGTGACTGGTGCCATTACTTTTCTGTTAAGCCAAGAGACAACAAAATTCTGGATTACATCTAAGAGAACTGAAATACACCGTTATTCATGGTATGTTACACATCGTATGTGTTTTTGGGTTTTTTAATCTACTGTGTGATCAAAGCAATAGCAGGAGTAGGATTTGCCCCAGGTTGTCTTGAGAGGGTGGCTGCAAAAAGTCAACATACAAAAAGGGGATCCGTGTCCTGTGTCCTAATGCAATAATGTTGCCATGTTCTTGCGTGGTTACAATCATTCTACAATTTAGTCATACCACAAAAGAGATGTGTGAAATAGCTTTCTACAAAGCTTTCTGAGTGAAAAAAGTATAAAAACATTAATGAAAGTACTCACATTGAACTGACTGAACCATGATTTTTTTTTTCCAGTTGAAATATTTAACTTTCATATTTTTAAGTGAAAAATCTAATTTCCTCAAAATAAAAATTTTTAACTGTTTTGGACTTCATCCAGATATTAAAACTTTGAAAATATCTGTTTCAAATGATTTTCACTTGGTTTTCAGTTTGGAGGGGACAAAAAAAAGCACCATGACAATCAGTTATTTTCAGAACTGTATGAACTGTACGCACAGACTCCCTTTAAAAGCTGTTTGTATTCTTCACACCTTTTCTTAACTGTCTCAGTCTTCTGTGGAGAACAGGACTGGGTATAGGGAGGTTGTGCGATATGATTGGTAAAGGGAATAAAAGTTCTGCTCTCATATAAAGACATAGATAATGCTGCCAGTCAAAATTCCTTAAAGTCTTACAGACACGTAGACAAAACATGCCACCTGAGTTTGGAGGAGCAGCAGTATTGCAAACCAAAGCTAATTTATACATTTTGCATTCTTAGTACTAAGACATTTACAAGTAAACTACTAAATATAAAAGATTACAAGTTCGCTGAATCAGAAGAACCTCAGCTTTCGGTATGATTAAGTTTTAATTGTATTTTTCCTTAGGGATCACTAGTAGCTAATAAGCTAATGAAAATAGGACTTTAAAGAGCAGGAGTAGTAAAAGTCACCCCATGCACCATATTTTGATATGCTTGGCTGCCTAAGGCATCCTATTGCCTGCAGTTTCAAGAGTTCAGTTTTCGTCAATGAAGAATCTATAAAAAACCCTTAAGAAATCCTTATTTTTGAAATGACAGCTGCTTCTGTACATCACGTACAAAGCTTTTGTGAATCTCAGAGATGCTGCTACCATGTCTTAGTGTGGTTTGTTTGTTAGAAACACTCCTTTGTGAGTCACAAATTCTGAATCACACACTTCTCAAATTTAATGATATGCATCTCACTGTCTGATAACAGTGATTGCAGTGATAGCAGTGAATAGAGATTGCAGCTATAAGCATTTAGAATACCTTCTAACCTTATAAAAGGTCTTATGCATCATTTTTTGAGACTATTGAGTCTTGCTGCTAACTAGTACAAATATGTTCCCACTGTTTTCTCAGCCAGATCAGGAAACTCTGAACTGTAGAATGTGCTGCTTCCAGAAAGGAGAGCAAGGGACCTCAGACAGGTATAATCCATCTACAAAGCATGTGTCAGACCAAAGATGGAGGCATGATTCTGCAAGCAAAAAGGGTGGAACATAACCAAAATCATACCTGTGCTATTAATAGGCATGAATCAAACGATGTTAACTTCTTTCTCCCAGGGATTTAGATTTTTTTTATTTTTTTTTTCCTGTCTCTAGGTGCTTCTAAATGGAGCTGGTTAAAAACCTGGCAGCTAACATGGAGGTAGTCTATACTGTCCTGGTTAATGGTTAATTAAATTATAAGCAGCCATTAAAATCGACTTGAGAGTCTTCATTTATTCCGTCCTACATAGGCTAACCCATATCTCATTTGCAAATTCAGGTAAGGTCTTGATTCATTTATAATGTTTAATTTGGATGGTCAGATAAAAATGTTACTGCATAATTTGAGACAGCATAATACCATTTCTGTAACTACATTTCCGCAATTGAAAATAGACAGAAATCTTGCACATGCAAACATGTAGAAAGAGTAAATATTTTTACAATACAATCATTAATATCTATGGACATATATTAAGTAGCTTGAGGAACATGTCATTAATAAATGGACATCTTCAAAATCATCAGAGTTGAATAACAAGATTATTAGTACTCTAATTAATTTATTAATTAATGTTGATAGACTTCTTTAGCCCCATAACAATTCAGTTAGTTCTATCAGAAAATTGATACTGGCATATGACAACTGAGATGCAGAGGAATGACTTAGGGAACATCAAGGCTAAGAATTTATTAAACAGAGAGAAAAAGAAAGCACTAATATATTGAGCTTCAGAACAAACTAAATCCCATGGACTTGCAGGGCCCCAAGACGCTATAACAGGTGCAACAATTATGTATGGCACAACTTTAGGGACATAGTAGCCAGTCATCTGGGAGCTCTGCAGTTTTGATGAGAGAATGAACTGTTAATTAACAAATATTAAGATCCCAACTTGTCAAGTAAAATTAAACTCAAGGGATGAAGCACAGCTGCCCATGAGAAGCTAAGCTATCAAAACTAAACCAGGTCAAAACTAGTGAATGCCTTTTGGAAACAGGAAAGGAATATTTCTGCTGTTTAATTTCTGGTGGTTCAAAATACCTCATAATAGCTCGGTTAATCTTTTTCTCTGAAGTCTCGAAGATATAGAAGGCTCCTGAATATGCTTTTTTGTAAAAGTCCAGGGATCCACATTACTTCTGAGTTTCCGTATGAGATGGGCTTCTTTCCCTTCTACCAAGACTCTATTGCATTTGATATCCTAGGGATTTCTCTCTAACAATGAAAGGATTTGAAGCACAATCTTACTGCTTGGGAGAATTACCCTTTCTGAAGATGAGTACCTCACGGTTTTGAACTATACAACCTCCATATCACAACTGCTGCCCTGCACAGATGCCATGAAAACACATTTCCTTAGTCTGAAGATAGGAAAGATGGTTTCACGGAGGTAACAGAATTTCCCTGCACGGAGGGTAGTTCCACCCCTGTGCAGATCCGAGTATAATGGTATATGAAGATGCACACAGTGTATGCACAACAGCAGGAAGATGCATACTTCTGCAGGAAGTCCCTGCACTGTGTGAGGCTGAAGATGAAATTCGTAAATGAGAAAGCAAAGTTGGTCAGCTGGCTTCCACATATGCACAAGAATACTACACTTTGCAAAGAAATATGTTCTTTTCAGCTTTCATTTCTAGATTCAGGGATCTGTCAATTTAATTATTCACATGAAATAAACTCCTGGCACCTGAAAAGTCTAACACCTTTGCAAGTGTCCTCAATGAGGCAATTTATTTATTTGTTTGTTTCTTTGTTTAATGAATCCTGAAATCAAAGCAAAGTATAGCAGACATTTTGTTCTATTTGGTCTAGTCTGGCTTTTCTATTGGTTAGTAGTTAGATGGTTTTCCCATCTCTCAAGCTGGCTATCAGAGAATACTCTGTTTTGATTTTTAAAAGGCAGCATGCATGAAGTAGGTCTGTAAAAAAAAAAAAATACAAATACTGTTAAAATACATGATGTAAGACTATTTCCATTGGCTACTATTTTTATTATTGCCACTGACAGTGACACAGTAGCCAGCTCACAATGAGGAAAAAGCCTCAGCATTGGTCAGCCAGTCAGCTGAAAAACAGTGATGATTTTTATGTGCTTCCATAATGAATGGAATTGCAGCTGATCTGCTTCTCAGAAGTCAGTGTTCCCTCTCAAACAAAATAATTCAGAAGACTGAAAATGTGTGGAATTGTGAAAAATTATCTTTCTGAACATATGATTTTTTCTGCTTTTGCTTTTTTTATCAGTAAGCTGGCAAATTCCATTTAATATTTCCAAAATTATCATAAATGTAAAACATTGCATCTGCCAGACTAAGTGTGGTTGTTGACTATTTGAAGTGTTGGTTCACAGTCCAAATATTACACTGGATTCTTTTGTGGGTACTTCTTAATATATTAAGTTTACATATCGTGTAGAACTACTCTGTTTCAAGTTACATTTGGATGTGATAAAATTAAATGCTTTTCTGACTAGATACTTGGCTCCGTGATATTCAGCAATATTACTGGGGTAATATTTGCCGTTTGCAAGAAAGACTGAAATTAACAGAAACAAAACCCCACATAAAAATGTGACTCTTAGCCTTATCTCTGAAATATTTGACATTGAATTACCACAGTTAAAAGAAAGTGCCTTTAAAAAGATGAAGGAATGTTTAATAGATTTTAATAAAAATCGACACTGGAAAAAAAAAATACACCCATGGCTAGATACTGAAAGCTTGCATTTCTTCCGACTTGAAGGCAACACAAAAAATTCATGGGAACACTGAGATTACATCTAGCAAGCAAAAAACCCCAACAAACCAAAAAACAGGGACACATACACACAATTTCTGCTATTAAAAGCCAAACTCTGTTACATCACAATTGACATATTTTTTTAAATTACTTCAACTGTAGGAAAGGCTGGAAAACTGTCATTCCATTAATTCACAAACAATGTCTGACATAGAAAGCTACAAAGGAGCTTCCCCATAATGCACTGCATATTATGTCACCAATATTGACCTGGAGGCAAAGCTTCTCTCCAATGTGGAGTGCCAAATCAGACTTTCCGCTACCTCAGATCTAGGTCTCTCCACAGTAGGGAAGGACAAATGTGCCAAACCGTGTTGAATTAAGTGTGATTATTTGGCTGCATCTCTTGCTACTTGCTAAGGTAGAAATGCATGCAGTAAAATCACTGGTTTTCTCTCTTTTCTATGTCCTGTGTACCATATCACCTGCAAGATCACTGAATTCTTAAATTCACTTTTCATCTATGTGATTGGGGGGGGGGTATCACCAAATGATTTACTGAGCTACAGAAACCTTCTTATTGAAATGACAACTAACCCTTAGTCTCACTTTCTTGTCAAGAAAAGCCTCAAACATTTCTTTATCCAAATCACATCAGACCAGGGCTTTAGGTTTTAGTCAGACATAAGTATTGCCAACCTGTTGAAAATTCTCTTTGATTTCAACTTGAGTGTCTCAAAATGATCCCATGTTGCCTTTTATCTGAATGTTTATGTCTGAAAGCAGCAACAGCAAAAACTCTACTATATTCTTTGAAGGAAATATCTTTAATCAAAACAGCAATAGAAGAACACATTTGCGTACATTTTAGTTCTCCTTTACTCTTTTAGAGTCTACCTACACAGCTCAGTTCTCAGAACAGGTTTCTACTGTATGTATATAAATGCTCTGTTTTTCAGGACAGCAAACTTAAACCTCAGCAGTTCTTCCAAAATTTGTCATAATAGTTCATTTCATCAAGCATGCTGATAAAAATTCACTTATTTCTGCTTCTGTGCATGTCCTCAAACAAAGAACTTAAGGTAAAGAGAATGAAAAAATGAGGTGGCCCAGAAGAGGGATAGTGAGTGAGACAGGAAACAGGACAACGTGCCGGAGTCCTAATAAATTATCAGAAGCTATTGAAGAAAGATCAACCCCTCCCTCCTGAAACCAAAAAATGATGACAGAATATTTGGAATAAATTAATGATTATTATAAATCAACAGAGAAAAATTAAGATGCAAGAATTATCTCTTCATATCATCCTGAGCAGGGTCTGACATCACAGCTTTTGGCTATGTGGCATGGAAAAGATGAACTGTCCTGGTTTTGTCCTGTTTTCTTTGTGCCCCAAACAAGACTCAGTGTGAAATATGAGATACTACTGAAAAAAAAAATGCACATGCAATCTGTCTATTCACTGCAAACTTAGGGATAGATATTTCCTGCTGTTGAGGAAGATGTCATCAATTCAGAGGGGAAAAATTATACAGCAGCTTTTGCATTTGTGCTAGATGAACACTGTCAGAAACTGAGCACAGAACAGATGAGTTTCTAGGTACCACTGAAGTAAGTATGCTACAATATATATAATGTAACAGTGGTAGTTCCTGGCCCTCTAGCTCAAAGTATATTTTATATATATATGTATAAAAAATATAGTCAGACAGTTTAAACCACACATTGACTATCCGGATTTAAAGTTTTACTTAGAGGTAAGTGGTGTGAATTCATATGACCAAACCTCATTTGCTTATGGCTTTGTTCCTTCCCTCGATGACCCTTCCTCTCCATGTCTTACAGGCAGCCTGGAATTTCACAAAACTACTCATCTGACCTAGGCCACTCTCCTCTCTCTTTAAAGTTCTAATTTCTTTAGCAGTGTAGCCACTTTCACAGCCTGTTCTTTTACCAGGTGGCTTCTAGTATCAAAGTGCAAACTAGTCTCCAGCATGTTAATAATGGAGTGAGGGAGTGCTGCAGCTATACCGTGTTGGGTTTGCATGGCAAGGTTTTGGTAGCAGGGGGGCGGGGATGGGGGACACTATAGAGGTGGCTGCTGTGAAAAGCTGCTAGAAGCTTCCCCTGTGTCTGATAGAGCCAATGCCAGCCGGCTCCAAGATGGACCCGCTGCTGGCCAAGGTCAAGCCAATCAGTGCCTCTGTGATAACATAGTTAAGAAGGAAAAAAAACCAAAAACCAAACAAACCAACAAAACAAACAAAAAACCCCAAAAAAACAAAACAAAAACAAACAAAAACAAAAACAAAACAGAGGGAGAGCTTTTGCAGCCAGAGGGAGGAGTGAGAAGATGTAAGAAACTCTGCAGACACCAAGGTCAGTGCAGAAGGAGGGNAAGGATGAAGAAGTGACAGAAACAACATGTGATGAACTGACCATAACCCCCATTCCCCGTCCCCCTGTGCTGCTGAAGGGGGAGGAGGTTTGAAGCCAGGAGTGAAGTTGAGCCTGGGAAGATGGGAGGGGTGGGGGAAGGTGTTTTTAAGATTTGGTTTTATTTCTCATTCCTCTACTCTGTTCTGTTTGGGAATAAATTAGATGAATTTCCTCTCTCTAAGTTCAGTCTGGTTTGCATGTGACAATAACGAGTGATCTCTCCCTGTCCTTATCTCGACCCACAAAGCTCTTCGTTATACTTTTTCTCCCCTGTCTAGTGAATGAGGGGAGTGATAGAGCGGCTCTGGTGGGCACCTGGCCCCCAGCCAGGGTCAACCCACCACATATACATACATACAGGAATGTTGTTTCTGCTGATGCATGGGTAATTATGAGTCCACACAGGGAAAGGGCATTTATTACTTTAGCCGTTCAGCTGAATGACAGTAGGAATGAAGAGCATTATGGAAAATATTTTCTTTTCCTGTGAAAATAAGCATGTAAGGATTTGGTGCAAGCACTTGTATTTTTCCTACAAATTAATTTTTAAATGTTTATGTTTTCATTTTAATTGGGAAACAATATTTGATGTGGACAATACTGTCAAACTCTTAAAGGCCACTTACAGCTGAGAATACATTTACTTTCTATGAAAAACCTTTTGCTGTTTAACATACATACTCATTTTTGGAGACAGTTCAGAAAAGATTATTCTTGTATATTGTTTGAGATGAGGGCTTTATATGTTTTTGGAAAATAAATTTCTGAAGGTATGGATAATAACAGAAGTATGTACAATTTTGTATCAGTAAGTAGTCACATAGTACAGGCTTATGCTTTTTAATATTGCATTTTTGAATGAGTGTCATAAAAATACAGTATTATTTTTTTCAAATACATAAATCTATAGAAAATCTAAAACACTTATACAGAAATATTTTAAAACGCAGGTCTGTTTGGACAGCTTTTGTACTACACCTTATCTAAAACTAACTTTTGAATTAGACTAATAATCTTTTAGTTATCTGGGGGAAAATGGGCTTTTGTTAACAGATGAATAATTCCTAAAGAGTAACTATTGTGCTGTTCGAACTTTTCCAGGCTTGCCAGTGTAGGCATCTGTCATATGAGTTTCCCCTTGCTACCCAACAAATGGCCTGAACTTAATTCAGGAGGGAACATCCAAGCTGTCAAGTCATACAGAAGCTATTTATGATCACCAAGAAAATGAACAGATATATGCAGAAGGTTTACATATTTTCCCAGTGAAAGCACAGTAATGTCAAAAGTTTAAATATTAAAGGAATTTTTGCTCTTTGCATGAAACCATGAGAAAGAACGCTTCACCATCTTTGAATGAAAACAGTAACATGGTGAGGAAAAAAATTTTTTAGCCCTTTCTCATACTTGTGATAATTCATACTTGTTATTCTTGACTAGATTTGAGTCAGAAGCAAATAAGAATTTGTAGAGATATTTAGCAATGAACATATTAAAGCAAGGTCATCACTTCTGGCAATTCAGAGGGAAGTTTGTAGTTCAGTTTTTGCATGTGTCAGAAGGATAACATAATAAAAAACAATATAATAAAATTATCAAGATTTATCATGTAGCTTCTAACACACATACTGTGGAGGAAAAATATTCATGCCCTTAAGTAAAGAAGAAAAAAAAAAAGACACAATCATTACAACTAAATACAAGGTTCAAGATTTCTGTTTAGTAAGTGGGAATCCAAATCTATGAAGCGTAGACAAATAGGCATAAAGACTTGTTTAAAGCTTTAAGTTATAAACTAAAATTTGACCCCATACTAATGAGCACCTGTAAAACCAAACTGTTCTCTTTCTGTAACATGTAATCATGGGTTATTTCAGCTTTGGAAGACATCTGTGAAAAATATTTTGAAGTGATGATTTAAATACCCTTGTAATGCTTGCAAATAATGGATAATAATTTATATAAAAATCTGTAGAAAATACAAGTCAATTGAAATCTAATGAACTTGTATTTTAACATATAACATTCTAGGAACTGAGAAGCACTATTTCTCTAAGACTCAAACATATTAATCAGCCGTATGACAGGGAAACACTAAACACACCACCCAGGTTAAGGGCATCCTGTTGAATGCAGCACAAATCATAATTCCGGAGATGGAATTAAATTAGCAAGGCAAGAAGCCATTTTGTTAAGAAGATGGGCAAACAATAATGACACATTAGCATTTACAACTAGAAGCATAACACGGACTAAGATAGACTAATGCTTTGAAGTAGTATGGAAAATCTGATTTCTTATGATGGTTTGTCACCTCTTTAGATTGTCAGACTTGGGGATGAGAAGAAATTTCCCTGCTG
Organism: Aramus guarauna; assembly: GCA_013400195.1. Lineage (NCBI taxonomy): Eukaryota > Metazoa > Chordata > Aves > Gruiformes > Aramidae > Aramus > Aramus guarauna. Next base: position 110,989 of record VXBL01008805.1, read on the forward strand.
AATGCAGAATGAAACAACCACTAGAATCACCTTGGCACAATTTACTGATGTGAAAAAGCATTAGGCACTGTTTCATCTTTCAGTATAGGGAAATCTGGTTAAAATAGATGCTTTGAGATCTGCGAGATAAGGTCTTCAAGTCCTATGAAAGTACGTTGTGAGATATTTTAGATTTTTATACAACTGGTTATATTGCAGCCAGAGATGATAGTAAGGAATTTCAAAATTCTGTAACAAATCTAGGCAAATGAATAATATTATGGCAAATGAAATTCAATTTTGAAACCAAATCCCAACCCCCCACTTCCAGATTAATGTAAATGGAACAAAGAACTACATTAATCACTCACTACTCAATTCAAAAGCCACTGTAACTTCTCAGAGAAAAATGTTCAGATCAAAATGTCTTCAATCAAGCGGCGACTGTCAAACCAACACATAACACAAGGAAATAAAAAGAAACCATTAAAAATAATTGTGCATTTCCATTTGTGTTCTATAATCAACATCTGAGCTCAGAAAAAGAAATATTTTAGACACAGGTGACAAACCTGGAGAGACTAAAGACATTGAAATTTAAGCAATGCTAGCTTTAGTGTTGAGATAAATGACAGAATGTTATCATAGGATACACAAAATAAAGAATAAAAATCAAGCAAACCTATTTATTCCTTCAGTCCAAGAACACAGAGACACTTTGATTACACATGTAGTACTAACAGTGTTTAATTGTAATGCTTATAACCATCAAGCTTTCTCACATGTATTGTTATTAACCGGTGATACTAATAGCCATAGAGCTTGTCAGAAGAGCTGCAAAAAAAGATGAGAGCTAAGAATGACTTCTACAGTATATTACATTCTCAGATTGTACCAATCTGTTCATCCTATCCTACCTAGGCAACATAAGATAGAGAGGTTCTGGACAGAAATAACTGAGAATTTAATTCCTCTAGTGAAATTCTCACTGGCTTGATGTTAATGGAGGACTTAGACCTGATCCTACACCACTAATCAACTAATCACTTACTTCTACTACAGTAATCAATGAAGTGCAGTGGAGTCTGTAGTGGATCAGTCAGTGACAATACTCTCCTATTGCGACTGTTCCCTCTGTTTACTGACCATGAATTCAAGTATCTGTTTTTTAGAAAAACAACACAACCCTTCCTGTCTTCCAAAGAAAACATCAAAA
>VXBL01008805.1:112217-133149 GCA_013400195.1 Aramus guarauna
AAAAAAAAAAAAAAAAAGCCTTTAAATGTTTCAAAACATATCAACTACTACAAATTAGAATTTGACAGAAATTTGTTTCTGAGGTTAACTGATTCCTTGCAAATTTGGCAGTCTTACACATTACTCTGAACGTGTATTACACAATATTCTAAAGTATCTGATGCTGCAAATATATGTCAGAAGCAGACTCTTGGATTATGAACAATGGAGCTAATTCAGTATTTCACTTGATGTTTAAATCTAGTCTAGATCAGAAGTGGATCAAGAGCAAGTGGATCCTCTTTTATTAAAGACGACACAATCTTATCAACAACTGTCTAGCACTGGCACAAAGGAATAATCAATAGGATATGAAGACAGATCATGTTGCACTCTTTTCTGAAGAGGTATCATCTATACCTCAGTTCACACTGTGGTTACCAATACATTAGCATTGGTAGTCCAGCAGTTTTTACTCTCGCAATTTCCATTAAGACACTTCCCATGCCCTGTTCTGTGTGCTATCCAAAAGTAATATAAGAGGCAGACCATATTCCTAATCCTCAGTTTCTCAAAGATGATGTAGCCAAGAAGTTATATAAGACTTTGAGATGGTCAGTCATGTGAGAGAAATTTGAATATGCATACAAACATCTTGAAGAGTAACTGTTTCAGATGAGTAATTTTTTTTATTTTTTTTTCCTGTGGTGTGACCGTCCCTTTGTAAACTTACATGGTAATGATTCCCAGTAGTAGCCTTTGCAATGAACTGGAAGAGTTCTTCACACTGTAGTTAAGCAAAGACTCAGAGCTGGACTTCTCAAAGACCGTAAACTTTCTAGACGCTCCAGGAAGTGCATAACATTTAGCAACAGTGTGAAAGGAGCTCCAGGTGGCTGTATGGCAAATGTCAAATATGAGACAGTTCATGGGAAAGCTGCTGCTTCTGCCTGAATTGCAGCCGAGTAGACCTTTCATAAGAAAGAGAGAGTTAGTGATTTTCATGGTGCTCTTTTACACACCAGACATCTTTGAGAGGGGATGGGAAGTTCCTTGGGTCTTTCAGCTTCTGATGAAAAAAGACTGTTCTTGTAAGGTCATGTCCTCATTATAACATCTAATTTTTGGAGATTTGTTTCCCGAGAAGAAATGCGAAGTTTAAGAAAGAATACAGGCAAGTTAACTTCCTTCAGTACATGAAAGTCAGAATTCTCTTTAGGTAAAAGCTTCAGATGGTTCCTACCACTTGTCCTTATGGAAAACAGTGCAAAGGAATTAACTGTAAGAGCTTGAATCTCAGCTATACTTGTTGCAGAGAAGAGATCATAAAGACTGTTTTCACAGATAAATGCAGAAGACAGCATTCAAAAGATTCAAAAGGCTGTCACCTAAGAAGATAAAGGACATGAATTGTTCGTTTCTGACAATAGGCCAACTATTAGTAGCCTAGCGTGATTTGCAGGGATTTCTGAAGTGAAAACTGAGCGATGGAAAATCCTGCAGAGTGAGAGTTGCAAAGCAACCTCCCTTGTGGACACAAGGGGGTTACTGAACTTCAGTTTAAACATTTAGATTCTTATATTTTAAATAGGCATTCAGCATGAATCACTTTTTGTGTACATAGGGTTATTGTCACAAAACATCTCTTAAGGGACTTGGTTCTATAGTCTCTAAATAAAGTTAAGATTGTATTTGTACTGAAGTGTATACTGTAGAAGTCTCTGAGAGGGAGAGCTGGAAGATATGTCCAGAAATTGGACTCTATAGCTGTAGGGTACAGTACACAAAACCTGTTTGTCAGATATATTAGGCTTCCACAGGTGGTGCAGTTTGGACTGGCAAACTGAGAACCTGAAGAACACTTGAAAAAGAGAATATAATGGTGGTTACTATAAAAGGGGAGAAGGTAGAGTTCTCTAGAGTACTTGTAAACATTTTTTTAAATGAAGCCAGAGTTTGCAGCGCTGACAGCATTGGTGCCAGGGGACACTTGCCACTAACCCTTAGTTATTGAACATAGGGATTCTGATTGCTTTGTCTGGGCAGAATTTATATCAAACAGTTATAGCCCGTATAGATAGAATCTAAAGGGAAACAATTCTTGGTGAGAACAGAAGATCTTCAGGTACAGACTATTGCTGAACACAGACCTCTAGGGTGTTAAATGGGTGTTTTACATGAAAGAGGAGACTTTTTACACAAAATAGCATATTCTGAGGAAGTGTCTTCTCAGGGCAACTGCTGCTGCTATTGACCACACTGTGGTGTCAAAGGCATCAACTACACACTGAAGCAGCGTCCTCGAAACAAGTTTATTTTAAAGTAGGAGAAAATCAAGGTGTCTCCTAAAACCTGGTAGGATGAGATCTGAAAAGAACTTATTTCTGTAATTAGTAAACCCATTTCCAATGTGGAATTGAAATGAATCACATTGAATTGAAATGGAAAATTATGTTAGAAAAACATCAATTTGTTACTATTCCCTGAAAGAATTTTACTTCTTCCTGTAGCAGGAGCCTATGTAGACAATGAAGAAAACAAAAAGCATGTATTTTCTCCTGGCTTAGTCTATCCTTTTAGATATAGCCCCACAAGAATCTGGACTTTACAAAATGACCCATGCCGGGTCCAGGAGAGCATTGATATTTCTATCTTCAGAGTAATGGTCTTATCTATAAAGGAAAAAGAAGTGGTAGACAATATCCATTAACAAGTGAGATGATTCCAAGAAAAGCTTGAGGAAGAATCAACTCTTCTTTTCTGTTCCTGTACGGAAGGAATTGTAGTTTTCTTGTATTTGAGACCTGAGTCCAACAGGGTTCTCAGCGGTGACAGTCTGCTCTTCTGCAAGACGTACAGTTATGAGGAAGAAAAAAAACATAAGGAATGAATCCCTCAACTCCATTTCTACATCAGCTGTAGTCAAATGATTTAGCTGATGAACAAGGAGCATCCTCATAAGCAACTAAGGAGTCTGAGAGAGGATGCCAGGGTACTCAGTGAAGCAGCACTGCTGAATTTTTAGACCACGTATATTGACATAAAAGCAATAAATATGTGTGCACGCATGCAGGGGAAATATAAGTAGTACTCAGTGGGGTTTTCTTATGAAATTTCCTTTGGAGAAATTTTGTGGTCTTAGAAGAATTACAAGGGTGTACTGCTACTAAAGGAAGCTGAGTTTAATACCTGATGCTATGCTTCTTTTCACGTGCCAGTAACTTCACCAAGGATTTTTTGGTGGCTTTTGAAGTAGCTCAGATGCCAACATCTCTTCACGTCTTGTTCTAAAGATGGCATGACAGAGTTAAGAGAATGGGTCAAGAGATGCCATTAGTTTCCCTGATTCCTTCAAAGAAACTGGAGCAGGTTTGGGGGGGAGGGCTTCAAAGCATCAAACAGCATCAAAAGCATGTGTATGAAGCCAGGAATTCAGTTTGGTTTAAAAGCAAAGATAGGAAAAGAAATGTGCAAGACTCAGAAGGAAAAGCAGGTAGCTAATGCAGAATCATGACTGTGCTACAAAGAAACAGTGGACTACAGCGGACTTCAAGAACATCAAGAAAAGCTCTGATCTGGCCAAGCAATGAGAGGAATTAAGAAGAAATTGGAGTTCTGTTCACTATGTGGACAGTGCGCAAAGGGACATAGCTTTGAAGTTTTCCCTCATGGATACAGTTTATGTAAAAACTCCATGGCATGACTAGGATACTGATACCCAGAGTCCAGTATAAGCAAACAAAGGAACTGTAAAATTTTAGGTAATTTGTCATCACAGTTGTTTCCTTCAAGAAAGCCATCCCATGTTTTGTCTTAACTAATCCCATTTTTAAAAAACATCCTTCCAAATGTCTGATTTTGTTCAAGATTTCCTTTCTTTCCTACACATACCACATCAACAGCTTGTCATAATAACACTTAGCAAATCGTAGTTGTAAGTTAAATTTTAAAGACTGAATAGATTTTCTTCGCAACATTATGCATATCTGTGTTTTTCTGAAAGTGACAAGTTTTTAAGACCACATTCCAAAACAAGTAAACATTGCTGAGAAATTAGCTAATCTTTCAAAATGAGCGAAAACAATGCTCCCATTGAACAGCCTNTTTAAACTACAGATATCAAGATGCCAATAACTGGTTTATGGTGTGTATACAAACAGATTGTAGGAAGGCAAGTGTTTGTAATGCCTAATATGTTCTTAATTACACTTTTAAAAAGATACATAAAAGCAATGTCTGTACTGCATTCAGAAGTACCAATACGGCTCATTCAGAGAAATCAAAGCTCATTTTAAATGGAAGGCACACAGGGGACTGGGCTGAACCAGATCTGTGTAGCAATGTGCATCTGGCATTTTGGAGCACAAGTTGACGAGTGGAGTTGTGAAAAGCGTGATGAAATTGACACAAAACCCAAGACCGATGACAATGGTGCGACAAGGAATTCATTACATCCTTTCTTTTGCCTCAGGTTGAGCTCTGAAGGCACTGGTTACAACATGGAATATCAACCAATGCATATGTCAGTAAGAAAAGGGAATACATATTATTCGTCTTATATTTTTTCATTAATAATATGGGTTATTTTAATCAAAATTATCCTTGTTAACACATAGTGAAAGCACAGTGAAGCTAAGTGACTTTCTCAAGGTCACTAGCAACTTCTTTGCATGAAAAAATGTGACTAAGACAAAATTACTTTTAATGAAAGTGGTAAACAACACGATACAGAGCACTGCAGAGCCTGTTTTTAGTGTCAAAGATTTCTAATTTATTACCACTAAATTACGATTTCATATAATAATGGATTAAAAGAGGTAGCTTACTTTTATTTGAAATTGTATCAAAGTCAAAGGCTTAAAGAGATTTAAGTAATTTAAAAGGTATACATTCAGAGCTGTTCTTTGATTAGAGAAGAGTTATGTAGAAGGTATTAGGGAAAATCAGAAAAAGAAATGCAGAAAAATTACAACTGGTAGTACAAGATATGGAATGTCTCTGAAAAAAACGTGTGATATACAAAATGTGCCTACACCTGCCTGAAAAACAAATATTTTTGGTCTGGTGAATGGTAATATCTCCTGAAGGCAATTTTCCTATTATAGTTGGATTTAATACCTGTTTAGACATTATTATTAAGAGATGCAAAGTTTTTAGCAGGCTGATTCCATTTTCTTCACTGTTACACGTTTTAGGTTCTATTTGGAATTGAATATCTGAATTGCAGTAATGGGAAAATCATTCAACTTCTGATGCTCTTGCTAGTTAAAAAACTGGTATTGCAGGATAGAACTACAGCAATAAAGTATATATACTTACTGACTTTCAGTTAACAGAGTTCAGTTTGGTGCATATATATTAATTCTTACAGCCCTTGATATTACCCAAAGCAAAACTTGTGGTTTTGGTTCTTCAAACAATGTTTGTTCTAATTCTGTAGCAGCTCCATTAAAAGTGTCATTGCAAGCTTCTACTAAGTCAGTCAGTATATGATCTTATGAATGTGAAATCTAAAATCCTAACAGCAGTAACTGCAGAAATACTCCTCATTGACATCACAGACTCTCTCTCCTTAATGGTCATACCTTGAAAGAAACATAGTTCCCTGAAGACAGATGACAAAGGAACTGCTTAGTGTTCAGACCATTTATATCATCTCATATAATTAACTACAGGCTTTTGGGCACACACCATTTTTCAGACCCAAGACAGAAGAGAAAACTTGAAGTAGGTATGGACCTAAATGGCTGAGTTTAACTTAAATACCATAATGAATTAGAAGATCTGAGAGAAGTTGGCACCGGTACTACAGAGAGAAACACTGGCAAGGGATAGATGTTGTTCCTCTGGGACAGCAACAGACAGACTGGTAGCTTTGCCTGTGGAAGCCTCTAAGGGGAAATATATATTGTGTCTTAGTTTCAAACAAATATCCCCATTTATGACTTTTAGTGTACGGTCATGAATTACAGTTCCCATTGTTGTGGTATGAAAATTCTGCGTCATCAAGATGATCAGATTGAAAAGTCAGAGGGGAAGTGCTTGTTTTGTGAAAGAATGCTTTTTTTACATTGGTAATGGGTAAGTAAATTGCATCTCTCTATGCAAGTTTAATATGGTTAATATTGTTTAGTTTTTTCACTTACACAGTTTCCGAGGAAAGCCGGACAACTGTGACTTACAGTCCATTGGTAAAAGACAATGTGTACACTCCAGGAAGAGTTTTAAATTAAACTCTCAATTGTAATTTTTTTTTCTTGAATCAGAGACTTATATTAGAAGGATTATTTCCTCTCTATAACTTTACAGACACATTTAGGTGAAAAATTAATTTCTTTTCCATTCTCTTCAACCACTGAAATGACATGAAGCTTAGTCCTTCTGCACAGAGATCAGAAAAAAGAAATATTTCCCTTTTCTGTTCACTTTTGCAAGTGGACTGGGTAAATTAAAGGAATTAAATAATTCAAAACCACACAACTGTGGACAATAACTGAAATAGCAAGTTTCTCCTCTGGAAGATTTTTATTTTATTTGCTATTTCCTTTAAAACTCAAATATTAATCAGGATGGCACTAGTAAAACATCAAACCTTTTCTTTCTAATTAGATGGTTGTATTTTCTCTGTTGTCTTTAGCACAAAGCACAATGGATAAATTTAATTTTCACTGAAAAAAAAGTTGCATAAAGAAATGCGCTTCTAAGGGCTGAAAGAATTCCTGTCTGTAATGCATGTATTATTAGTATTTCTGTTGGTATTTGAAGGTGTTACATGCCCACGATAGCCTGAAAGGCTCACAAATTAGAGACACAATAGTGATATGTGACGACAGCCTCATTTAAGAGAGTTTCTCTTTGATCCCTCTGGTAAATCAAGAAGACTCTACTGCTACCGTAAGAAAATAAGAGTACCTTCTTCTTGTAATATTCCAGGGAACCCTTTTTGCAAAGGTATGAATCTAAAGAGGAAATCACCTATGTGTCCCTAGAGAAATTGAACAAAAGATACTTATATTTAGGTACTAAGCTTATAGCACAGTATTTCTAAAAGCACTCAAGGAACATTAATCACATACAGCATGAAAGAAACTGAGTCTTCTAAAGATTATATAAATTACAAGTGAAATCATTGATAGAGAAAGCCTGAACAACATTTCTTCATGCGTAAGGGCAGAGCTCAATCTGTTTTTTCTTTTCTGAATTAAAGGTCAATTGAGATCAGTTTGAAATCATACTTTAGATGCAGATTCTTTACATTTCATACTCTAGAACTTCTGACATTACTCAATAAAATTTAGATGTATTCAAAGTGCGTGGGCTTTTTCCTTAAAAATAAACCAAAACTGTGATTGTATCCACAAGATTATGGTCAAACTGTAAACGCGACAACAATATAGTTACTGCGAGCCTCACCTCTCCCTCCCTGCTCTTTATCCAATAATACAGTACTAAATCAAAGAAGATCATTCTGTATCTGAAAGCAGCAGCAATATCCAGCTGAGTCAAAAGAAAGCTCCTTTGGGCTGGTTGGCGGGTGGAGAAAGGCTGCGTGTAGGTTGTCTCCACACTGAGTCAAATTTTATTCTGACAGAAGAGAGTTGAAAAATCCAAAGACATTTTATCTTTCTTTTGTTCACCCTGAGAGCCTACAGTTCTCTGCTAAATACATTACAGTCTGTTCCTTGCTATAAATAATATAAATGCTTTAAAAAAAAATTAAATTAGGCTAGAAGACCACAAGAGGCTAGAAGAAAAAGAATAAATTATAGTGTTTGGAAAAGTTTGAAAATAACTTACAAAGTTAGATGTATTTGTGCTTACACCCCTGTTGCCAAAGAAATAATTTATAGATGCAAATATGGAAAGATGTATCATTTAGTTTTCAGTCATGAAGTAATGTTTTTTTAATGGCAGATGGAAGACATCACCTGGTAATTAGGTAAAAGCAGGACAAGTGACCAAACATGTACAGAGAAATATCATTCTAAAGCTGACCCGATACAGATCTCAAATTATTTCTGCTGAAAGTAAATTAATGCACCTTGTCACATGAAATGCACTGATTATTTTATTGTTACTTTGAAAGTGTATATGTCTGCTGGAAAGTAATTTTCTAAACCTGTATTGTGTACTGGGGTAGATCACTGCTTCAGAAAATCTGGTTGATCAGAAGCACAGAATTGCCTTCTTCCTCTTTCTGCAGGGGTCAGAAACTGTCAGTGCTCTTAAAACCAAGTAATTCAAGTCAAAAGAAAAAGAAGCAGCAAAGAAAGGAGGAGGAGGAGCAGGGAACGTAGAAAAAAGAAGTATTTTTCTAAACAGCATGGCAAGATACCTTCTGAGTTATAAGATGCAATACATTAGATTTGCCCAATGGAAATGTCTATATACTTATATACTCTGAATTTTGATCCTTCTTCTCTCCTCTCTCCCTAAGCTGTACAAGTATCAGACCTAAGTTCTGCAGCAGCAAAGCTGCTGCAGTTTGATTCATTTGCTGAATACAGTCACACCTGCAGATCTAAATGCAAGAGATAAACATTATTAGTTTTCAGTGTTTGGCCTAATTTTAACCTGTTTTGAACTCTGTCAGAGACTTTGACATCTGCAGTGAGTTCTGAAAATTTTTTTAAAAATCATTATTTTGTGAAACAGAGAAATCACATTTTCAAACTACACTACTATAGAAATAACATAGAAGAATTTTCCAGCTATGGTTTAGATTATATTATCTGCCTATTCACAGTATTGTTAAGAATACTGAGGAACTGTAATTTTATCATCAAGGAAAGTTCACACCTTTTAAAAGGTGATCATTGTATAAATTATGCGTCACAAGCACCACTAAGTGACTGCTGTGAATTTCAGTAGTAATTGAACATGGCTGTGCTGTCCCAAAGGGTATAGACATAATGTATAAGTCCTCACACACAGTGAATACCATTAGCACATGAGGTCTGTTTGCCAGGTGTTAGGTGATGTTCCAGGATGTTCTGAGATCAGAGGAAATGGGAGCATCTCTAACTCCAGCTAATGGCAAATGAAGCTTCCTTCTGGCCTAGGACTGCTAAGGATACATGAAGCCCCACTATTCTTGACTGACATTTCCTGAGGGGTTGCAGCAGCATGGGACACCTTAAGGATCACTCTAGCCTATGTTAGATAACCAGCAGAAGTCTGTAGCATACGTTGGAGAAGGATGTACCCACTGTGTACCCCACTGCCTTGAAAATTACTCCTGTAAAAGAAAGTCATGGCTTACTAACCACTCTGTAAGACTGTGGACTACATTTTAAGTAGAACTGGTTGAAAGTATGATCTCTAACATGTAATGAACTTTTCTAAACACAATTTCTCTGCATAATTCCGAAATGTCTCTTCTCCTCCCTAAGAAATAGCAACTCAACAGAAAAAAGTCTGCTGGAACAATGGGAAATAGATCTGTCAGTAGACAAGAAGTTACTTGCAAAATATGATAGTGCTGCATTATCCATAATGCTTATCCAATATAATAGAAGTCAGGATTAATAAACTTTTCAAAATCAAAGATCAATCAAGAAAAAACATTCCTGACCTAGCTTGTGAATTGAAATTGCTGTATAAGGGCAAGTTGGAAGCAGTGGAGTTCCACTGGAGACCTAAGCTCAATACATCCTGCAGTGCTTGCAAAGCATTCAGTGTGTTTCCTTCCAGGGAAAAGAAAATGGCTTATTTTCAGAAGTATTTTGACCAGTTTCATAACTCCATAAATATTATGAAATATTTATAGATAGCAAACAAGGGAATCCAACCTAAGGGCTTTCATGAGGTAGAAGCAGCAAAAATACCATAGATAGTTGAAAATATCCTTTTATAGCTTCTGGAAACATAAGTTACATAATTTTTCTGAAAGAATACCTTAGTTGAAGATTCCATAGTTGAAGAGAAGAGCATGACAGAAATGTGACTGGGTAATCAATGTTCCAACATGAGGAGTTTCAATCTTCTACTTAATTTTATTTAAAACAATATGTTCACAATTATAAAATGGTCTTCCCTAAATTAGATAACTGAAAATCTAAATTAAACAGATAATGAAAATTTGTTCAAAATCAAATAAAGCAGATTTTTATGTAATTTCATTACACAAAATGGTTGGGATTTTTATAACACTAATTATGTCAGTTATGTAAACAGCTCAATATGCTCTTAATCTATTTCTCCAATATATTTGTTAATGCATATGCATACTTATTCTTTGAGCTGAGATAAATTTATATTAATAGAGTTTAATCCATAATGGTATGTAAGTATCTATATTGATACATTGCCTGGCTATACACATTCCCAAAGATGCCATTAAAATTATGAGGAGACACTGTAAAGTACTGAAGAAGACTTCACAACAGCTATCAGATTAGTCTGACATAGCTCAAATGCGAAAACATTTAGTTAGGTTACTGAAAAGTGAAAAGAAAAAATCCTTCAAGTCGAATCAATCATGAGAGAAGGCACTTTTAATAGCCAACACATGAGAGAAGGCAATTTTAACATAGGCCTTGGACTATCTCACCTTGCTGTTGAACTACACTACACAGACCTGTGCTTTTAATGGTTGCCTTTCACTTGTTCCCTTTTGCAGCCACAAATTAATAAGCAGAAGCAAATGACAGACCAAATATGAATTGAAAATAAGGGATCAGTTTGCACCAAAATAAAATGCAGTAGATAAGCAAGCAAAGAGTAGTTGCCTTGCAGCAGTATGGTATGCCAATGAGAGACATCAGCAGCTCGAGCTGCAGCACAGAGGGACTTTCCACAAATGACACTGGCCCACCTGCTGTATGTCATTTTACAGCAATTCCACAAGCATTTGAATACAATAGAATGCTCATCATCTTCATGTAAAATGCATGACAAAAGCCCCTCTACTTAAATTGCATATTTCCATGAGTAGGAATAAGGTAGGTGTCCTTTTTCCACACTTTGTATGAAAATAAAGCAGCTAGAAATCCTACACTTAAGTTACTTAACATTGTTTATTTTGTAAGATTTCTGAATATTGGAGCAGAAAATCAAAATACAGGAAAATAGTGTTCCCAAAGTTTGTGAGTAGCCTTCTTCAACCCATGAAAACTTATTCAAGTTTGAGATTATCAGGTTATTGCATTGAATATAATGACACAATACAACAGGAGAAAGAAAGTCTAAGGAACATTTTTCAAATGCATAACAAAAAACAATCCCTGTCTCACCCTGTGCATGCCAAGGACACATCATGTCAAGGGACTGGGGCCCTTAGGACCAAAAAAATATCCAATTTGGAAAAGTAGTATTTCTAAAAGATGAAGCCAAAAATGAGTGATTGTCTTCCTCCATTATGGTCAGGGTTTACAGTCTGTAACATATTTACAAACCTTAAAACTGTGTCAGATCAGATGAATGAAAAGTGGGAACTGGGATGCTAGTAAGAGCTTTAGAAATCACCAAAGACTGAATCTTAAGTCTATGTGGCAAATGATAGAAGGTAGGATAAAGAAATTCTTTCTATTCCCACAACTACGCACAAGGTGAACATAAAAGTTCATGACTGAAGAAAGAGGGGTCAAAGAAGGCACCCTCCCACTTTGGGGTCATGAAGGGAGGGTAAACCAACTTTCACTAAACAAACACCACTACCTTATGAAAACAACTTGTGAGAAAAGCTTCCAATTTTTGAAGGAGGAGTATGTATTCTATAAGAAGAATATAAAAAGGTCTCAATGTTGTTTGTCTGTCCCAAAGCCAAGTTCAGGAAGTTCTGTCATTTCTGATCACAAAGCAGAAGCAAAGTAATAGGGGACAGTGTACAACCCTGTGCCATACAGGGCTAATATTGCTGCAAACTATATGAAATCAAAGTGGCTGCTCTATCTTACACCATTTGAGAAACAAAAAAAAATTAGCTTCACAAAATTAAAATTAATAGTTCTCCCTTACTATATTCTTATTGTACTATATCTGTATCTCACACATGGATTGCCCTGTGGGTGGAAATATTTTAATACTGTTGCAGGCAGAGGAGGGAAGCTCCTCTCAGTTTTGAAGCGTAGAGGTATCAGTGCTGAGCTGGCTGTCTGGGAAGGAGTAGGGATCTTATACAGCTCCTTCCACACTGCACTTCACTCCTAGATACAAGAGCATCCTACTAGGAAAACTTGACTATTGAACACTACTGTTACCTTCTATGGTCTATTTTCTGCTATATTTTTAAGTAATAGTAATGCAAAAATCCGCATCTCAGTTCCCTATGAGAAACAGACACCAGTCTTTCTTTCAGATAGTTTTAGACTCATTTGTTCAGTTCTGTATAACATAACATTTTTGCTTTTCTCATACCAGCTTTTACTTTCCAGTAAAGACTTAACCATTTTGGTATTTAAAAACAACAGAATATAATCGGATTACTGAGAGTTTGGAAGTGCTTTCACATCCCATACTTTACATGCATTTTTAATAACCATTTGTTATTACTGTTCTGTAATATGGAAATCCATATTATTGTTAATATTGTACAAATTCACAGCTAATCACATTATAGTACCAAAGGAACAATTATAGTATGTGAATGTGTATAAAGATTAATATACATATCCTAATAAATCTCAGCTGACCCATTAATGTATAATGGGCCCAAAGGACACCTCATATCCTTAGTATATAAATGGCACATTTCCCCCTCCACTCCTTCCCTCATTTTGTTTTATATGTACAAACTGCCATAAAAAGGAAAATTAAGCCATACAAAAACACTCTCAAACATCAAGAGGCTAATCAAAAGCACAAACCACTTTCTTTTCTTATTATATTACAAGAATCTCGCTAATATTTGACATGCATGTACAATGGCCTTTTTTTTTTTTTTTTTTTTCTTCACTCTTCCTTTTGAGAATCAGGCTTCTGAAGTGGTGGACAGACATCCATACCACACGTGCTCTGCAATGAATAGCTATTACAGGTGGGTTAAGGGAGGAACTTTCAGTTTTAATTGAAAATTACAATGGCTTTTTCTTGGTTTAGGGCACACCTTTAGCTGTTTCAATTAAATCTCTTGTAGTTTAAAATGAAAGAAAAAAAGAGACGAATGATCCTTTTTGTTATGTAAGATATGCTTTACAATATCACTACATAGTGACAACTCCTTGTCCTCCTGTCACATCCTGTCCCTTAGACCATGCTGCAGAAAAGCAATTTTCTGCCTCAAAAGCACTCTATTTTTTAAAAGTTTGTCTCTGGGCAATTTTCAGGTCTACTAGAGCTGCACAACTGTATACAGATGAGAAAGACCCAAAATAGGGCAATTTATTTGATTCCTCCTCTTCAAAACATTTAGCTGAGATTGCATATCCAACAGAGAAACCCCAACAAGAATATTCAGAGATGACCTGCAGTGACACACATCTTTTTTTCACAAAAATTTGCATTAAACATCTTCTCCAGACTCCTCAGATAGTCTAGATTTGACTTTTGTTTAATATGACCTTTAACACAAATATTTCCCAGGATATTAACAGCTAATTTCTTTTTTAAAAAGATCGTAAGAACCAGTCAGTTAAATAAAACACTTATGGAGTTTTTCAGAGGAAAAATAGTTTTTTTGGGTTTGGTGGTTTTTTTTTTGNTTGTTTTTTTTGTTTTTTTTTTTTTTTTTTTTTTTTTTTTTTTTTTTTTTTTTTTTTTTTTTTTTTTTTTTTTTTTTTTTTTTTAAGAAGATGTGCATTCATTTGAATCCAGTTTCTTTCTTGTTAGAGAGTAAAGAACCACTTGGATAGAAAAATACATCTTCTCAGTGTTCAGCTCCTGGTAGGTTAGCATTTATCAATGCCTGAAGCTAGTTTGACCTCAGTATTCTCCTGGTACAGTTCTGCCCTAACACAGTAAGGGTATTTCACAATAGAGCAAAGGCGTCGCCTTTATAACCATCCACATCTTGAAAACTACTTTACCTGCATGAAAGTCTTTAAGGAATTAGGACAGCTTCAGGATTTGGACCTCAGTTTGCTATGAACGTAACATTCACTAATGCATTGTATGAGATTAAAAAAAAAAAAAATCATAATATTTTTTAAAGTTTTCAAGCAGCTAGGTGAATTTTCAAAGCTGAAAACAAATAAACCATAGGTTCCTCAGTGTCTAAAATCATGTTGAAATTGGGTATATACACTTTTGAAAATTTTAAGGCAGACTGATAACTCATGTACTCCTTAGAGACCTAAAATTCTCCATTTCATTTTTCTATTGTTGTATTTTTCAATTCAGGGCTAAGTAAATTTAGTTTCAGAATTTAATGCTGGCATTTATGTGTTGAAAATCACTATTGATTTTGGCAATAGAAAATAATAAGGCATAAAGAATATCTATAACCATACACAGTTCTGATTAGTAGATCAGACCCCATCAGCTGAAACATGAATTTTCTTTGCTAATACAATAAATATCTTCAGTATGAATGCATTTTGCATGCTTCTCTGCCTGGCATGTGAGTATAGTTAAAAATGAACAGAAAGGTAAATTACCATTTTCTATCATTTTTCTGAGGTGTAGAAATACTTTATCCTCCAGTACAGAAATATATTCACTTAATTAGCATAATTCACTCAATTAACCTTTGGGCCAGAAATGCAACCATGCTGCCAGGACAGCACCTGGCCCTGAAGACAGAATTTAGCTCCTGTTGTGTCTGCCTGAATTTGCCTTTTACAACTGGACCACAAAGTCTGCACACATACACACAAACTGGATTGTAGTAGAGGTAAGAGAAGTCTAGCACTACTAGAATGGACAATTTCACTTGAAGGCAAATCAGATTTTCAGATATCCTTCAATTCACGCTTTAAAATAGTGGAGAAGCAATTTGTTGGCCTACGTTGCTGTGGACACATAAGGGAAGAAGATCTTTATGATTTAAACCATTACGTCTGCAAGTGCTAACGTTGCCTTAGCACATCCTACAGTCAATTCCTGTGCTGGAACTGGACAATGTGGTAAGGAATAGCCTAACAGACACAGAGGTGAATAAAACTGTAAACCATGAAAACTTTGAAAGTGGCTGAAGTGGGAGACTAAAAGAAGAATATAATTCTTTTAAACTATCTTCATCTCTCATGTCTGCTTCAGACTGCTTGAATATTTAGTTGCGCAAGAAACTAATTAATGTACCCCTCTGTACACCTTGCTGGCTGGCAAACCTTCAATTTGGTTGCTGGTTGCTGTCAGTTGGTCACAGCTCGCTGACGATTCAAAAGTGTAAGTGCAGACTGATGCTCAGTTCATTTTGGTTTCTTTAACAGTAATGCAATGGCTATGTCAATCAGAAGTTACCAGGAATAAAAGCAACAAACTGGTAATAACTCCCCCTCCCCCCCTAAAATTTCTCCTTTTTACCTGATTAATTGCATTCTGTTTGTTTGTATATTTGCACTGCTTTGGTATGGCTTACTAGCATACATTTCAAATCAGGACAACATCACTTAAGCCAAGGAGCCACAGGAGCTACTTGACAGCAAATCTGACTATTGCCAGTGCACTTTGATAACATGCATGTTAAGGTTCTTTAACTAAGTCTTACATAGTCAATGTTCCAGAATGCCTTTTAATCATACTTTTGCAAAGCAATCAGAAAAGCATACACAGAAAAGCTGTATACCTGACAGAAAGAGATGGACTATTGAAGAAGAAATGCTGTGCCTGAATTCCCACTGGATTCATGTGAAACAAAGTATAATGTAGAATATGTAAGATATCTTTTTTTTTCCCTACCAGTTGAAAAAAAAAAACCCCACAATAATAAAAAAATCTGTTTGCTTCCAAAGGCTTGTATCTGTAACATAAACCCAAATAAAATATTAATTCTATTTCATGTGAATTTTCAGAAACTTTTGTGAAGTTGACATCTTCTTTGTTACAAAAAATCAAGGTCGTAAATTGAAAGGTGTTTTTCCAATGACTATTCAGTACAAAATGCAGGAGCAATACTTCAAATTGAGATTGGGGCCTCTCCTTTCTTCTCTGTGGAGACTACACTAACCATGAGGCTACAGTTGTGTTTCTTCTGATCCTTCTATTCCCTTTCATTTCCTAAAGTTTCACAACATTAGTGATGAATACATGAGACTTGTGTAAGAATGATTTCTAGCCTGCGTTTCTAGATGGAGCTCGTTCAGAGGCTCGCTTCCTTCACGATCCTCATGATGGGAAGGCCTGTGCCTGCAGCCAGAGACACGCCGACAGACGTACCAAGGGCCAGAAATCTGGGATTATGTCTGTGATGATGAGTAGTCAGTGAGCTACAGCTTAAGTTTAGCTACGAATATAGGCACCCTTAACCTTATGAACGTTCTCACACTCTACTTCTAGTTAGCTGCAGCTCCTGCTCTGACAAAGATGCCTCTTTGTAGCCCAAGAACATGAGATTTGTGGCATATCTCTTATCCCCACACGCACCTTCTACTGACCAGTACGCCTGACTCCTGACTCCGTGCATCTTATGCTGAAACACATCACCTAGTTCACAGTGCACCGTATAGAGTTGGATGCCAGTCCAAGCACCAGATGCTTGAAAGCTAAGTGATGTCATTCTCTATGGTACTCGTACAGAAGCCCCTTTTTTACAGTCACCATAAAATCGTAAAATTTGCAGCATGCTAATTGCAAACCTTTAGTTAAAAATGCATCTAACCTGAACCAAAATAAAAATAAAAATTAAATTTGTTACAAACAAAAAAGTAGAAATAGAAAGCAAAGAGAAACAAAAAAATAGAAACCAAAATAAATTTCTGAAATGTCTTTTCCTCCTTCCTCTTGCAATAAGATATCTGAATAATAATAATAACAACAACAACAACAAAAATAAATATAATAAACAGAATCCCCCCCCAACTTTATTTCAACTTCGCTGCATAACTGTAGCCAAATAACAAGAATATATGCACAATAACTTTGGCCTGGGTGTTTGAATAGCAGATGAGACAGCTACTCTGTTACCTGAAAGTACTGTCACATAAATAGCTACTGCTTCCTAAATGCTGTCACTCAACAGGCTTTTGGCACCTCTTCACAGCCCTCATTTACTTCTTTTACACAGCAGCTTTCCACACTTAAGCTTAGTTTGCCCCACAGTTTAATAGGGTAAGTACTACTACCATTCATATTTTAAAGTTTTACTTGTACTCAAAAAAGTCGTATTATCAAAATAACATTTCTTTTTGAAATGGAATAACTTACCTTCATGATTTCCATGTATGAATATAATTTTAATCATTTTTCCATTTTTGTTTGCAGTGTGCTAAGATTAATTTTAATGACACTTTCATCTAATGAATTGCAGATATTCAAGTATTTACCAGAATTTTTGTGATTTTTTTATATGAATATTTTGAGCACTCAGAATTATCTATGAATTTCTTTGAGCTCTGAACATTTTATGTAAGCAACCACTGACTGGAATGCTCTATTCTTCCTGGTTAATTAGACTTACATGTGAGCAGTTAGGATGATTTAGCTAAATAATCACTATAAAATCTCAAGTTAATATCAGCAATTCACTTTTATATATTTTCTAAGTTTAAAACCTTGGGTGGGGGAATTGTTTGATCTGCTGTTTGAACAAACAAAAGTTCAAATAAGGAGTTGAGAGTCATAAGTAGGGTTCACAAAAATTTGCTTTTTAATTTAGAAAAACATTTATGGACTTTTTTTTTTTTAATGGAGTTGTCTCTTACTCTCAATGGCAGCATGTGGATCCCAGTTACTTCTTTTTTAATGCCTGCATATGTTAGCCTTATCTAAGGCTAAAATCCAAGTCTGTATGTGTGTCCTGCCTCCCTCCACTTAGTAATTTTTTCAGCTCGGTGATTGCCAACCAAATCAGAAGAAGCAAGTCTTAAAGATAACTAAGAGCCTACAAGTTTCAGGGATGGAGATCCAGATTAATATCCCCAGGGAGAGGAATGTGGGCAGAATTCAGGCATTCTGAAAGGAGCTGGCTGGGCTACTCAGCATTCATGGAGCTGCAGACTAAGCACAGCTCTTTTGTCTCTCAGCCAAAGAGGGTAATAGGAGACAAGAGGAATAGGGAAATTGGGGTTGCAGTTGAAATTGGTGATCTTATAGTACAAAGAAAACAAGATTTCCAAAGGAAA
The DNA here is from genome assembly GCA_013400195.1 of Aramus guarauna. NCBI lineage: Eukaryota > Metazoa > Chordata > Aves > Gruiformes > Aramidae > Aramus > Aramus guarauna. The sequence continues at coordinate 130,355 of VXBL01008805.1, forward strand.
TCTAGCTTTATTAGTCCTAGCTCCTAAAGCATCATGTTTCTGCTAGTTGGCAGTTTCTGTGACCTTTTTTATTTAAAAACCCTGGGTGTTATGATTTCAGTTTCATCAGATTCCTAAGAGTTTAGGCACAAGAAAATGAAATAAAAATGAAGAAAGAATTTACAGATAAAAAGAAAACTGTATACTCTTTTATAGGAAAGTCCTTTACTTAAGGGAGAGTAACACTGTTTAAGACTAACGATAGTTTATACTTCTGGAAGTTAATGCAGTGTGCACAATCAGTCAATATTTGAAGCAAGCTGCAAGGAAGTGCCCTCATTAAGCCTTCATATGTAGTTCAGAGCTACAGGCTTCAAAGGGGTAAACTTGCCTTTAAAACTTTCTATGTTAGAGCTTACACTGGATTTTTCACAAAACTGCTGAAAAATAGTTGAGGCTTTAAAAAAATAAACAATAAAATAATCAGAGGTAGATTAATCTCACTCTGACACAATAGGTTAAAACCAAGAATGTGTTCAATCCCATATTCTTGTCACAGAGAGACCATTTATAAGTATATATACGCAATATTTAACATCTTTATCATTTTACTCCTCTCAATTTTCTTGCATGTCAAATTTGAACAAAATATCAAATACATGCAAAATGCAATGGAAACAGTGTATTACTGAATCTAGAACCACCCGGCAGATCACACTGAACGGTTGTATCAAGGAGAAATTAAAACAGGAAAACATAATATCACAAATTATTGGCATGCTTTGTCACTTCTTTCTAGCACTGGATGTAGCCAAAAGTAAAAAAGTTACCATTTTTTGAGCTAACAGAAATTAACTGAGAAATGGTAACAATTACATTTGATCCTCTCTGGTCACATCCTACCTTCTACAAGGTGGCCGGCCACACTCTGTGAGTGGGGATGTTGGGGGAGCAGTTGCTGTGGTCCCAACAGAGCCTAAGATGATCCAGTTACCTGTTATTAGTATACTAGTTGCTCTTGCAAGATTTCAAAAAATGTCATTATAAGTTAAAATAATGAGTTGCGATCTACATGACTACACTTGGAATCTTGCATGGAAAGTAAGAAATTCTGAGTCTTTAACTGTTGGACTGCCTATAGTTCTGTCCTATCCATTTTAAAGGAAAGCAGCTACATGTGCAAAATATCATAATACAGCAAGTTATTCTATATAGCCACTGTAAAGCTATGCAACATCCTCTGAAGATATAAAAATAAGTTGACAGACAACTTTAGAATGGAAATACAGTTAAAGGTGGCCTTTCTCAAAAGGTGGATGCTTTGAAACTCTGCCCTCCCCTCATGCTTTAAATGGTGTGCAACCTTACCATCATATGTCAGTGAAATATGTTTATGATTAGCATGATGTTACTAGATGAAAAGCTGTAGAAAATGTATTTGTCCAATAGATTTATTTATTTCTTAATTTTTTAAAATCGTTATTACAATGATCCCAGACCAGGATGCAGACTTAATTCAGTTCTAAAAGATTCACACAAATCCTCAAAACCAAGCCTGATACTGATTTACCTGTATATCCAAATGCTAACCCCAAAACTGGTAAGACTCCCTCACACAGTTGATACAGACAGAAAGAGTGAACATTGATAGAGCATAGCCATTTATGCAATTCTGCTAAATTTTTGCCCTCTTCCTTTTTTTCTCCACTCTGTCCCCTGATTACTAGTAGCCAAAGAAATCAGTGACAATCCTAACACATAGCTGAGGAACTTCTAAATGGCACCACTGCTCATTCTTTAAGCAAGAGACACATACACTGCATATACCAGCCTTTCCTTTTGCTGTAAGCGTTCCTTTGATGAAAAGGCATTCTTTTGCTAGGCTGGTGCCATGATAAGACTCCTATTAATATTTCTTTTGAAGCTTCTCTGGTCCTTTAAACTGACATACTTCAAGTACACATATGGTTAAGAAAAAAATTTTAAAAAAATTAAACATTACTTATCATATAGTCATAAATGATACATCACAGTTATCTGACGGTAGTCTGAATAGGAGATAATTGCAATAATGTAGTTAATACTGAATGGCAGCTGGCTAAGTGTCTCTTTATCGTAATGTCTTTAGATTAAATATGTGTAATCCTTAAATAATTTCCAGCCTTAGATCCTGCACATATTTACAGCTTCCAAACTGTTCCAAGCCAGGTTAAATACATTTTTTTGTAGCTGAGTATGTACTGGTACTATGTGTTATGATACAGTAAATATTCCTGAGCCATGGGTGGCTATTTCACTATCTACACATCTGTTTCCAACACTGAAAATCTCTTTAGGCATACTGGATGTCTCAAGCAGGATAAATCAGCTGAGATACCCTCAAATGACCTGAAAACTTTTTCACTACTGAACAATGTAATTTAGACAGCCTTATGGAACTACCACAGTTACTACATCATTCCTGGACTGCCCCGTGGGTATCAGAACTTTTGCAGTGCTATGATTTCACCCTAGGCATGCTTCCCAAACCAGAAGGATCCCAGAATGCAGCCTCTAGCTATCTTCCTTAATTCCTACACTTGCGAAAGTTTCATCTTGCCATATTTGCGGCGTTATGATAAATTTATACTATTCAAGACCATTTAGCCAACAGAAAGTAACAGGAAGAGGGGAGAGATTCTTGTTTGCTGTCAGGAAGTATATCTCTCTCTAAAACAGTATTTTGAAAGATTGTTTCATATACTTTGAATAGGTAGCACATGCTAGTGTTCTATAAATGCTTATAAGTCTAGAGAAATAAGTGTTGTTAAATACCT
>VXBL01008805.1:133228-183491 GCA_013400195.1 Aramus guarauna
AAAACCCAAACCCCCGCTAAATGGGTGGAAATTTGAAAAAAAAAAAAAAAAAAGGAAACCTCTCAGGTCAACACAGCTTTTTGAAACAAGTTTCTTTGCACCATAGAACTGCTTTCCCCATGTGGTCACTCACCAATATTTATAAGGGAAGGTCACTTTGAATGCCACCAGCAGATGAAAAAACAGGAGGGAAGGAGGGTTTTTCTGTCTTCACTGAGCTGGCTGATTCTGCCAAAGTGATAGCCGACATTGACATTACACACGGGAAAGGTTGTCGTAGTCTCACAGTCCCAGCTCTGCTGCAGAAACAAAACAAAACAAAAACAGAAAGAAAAACATATGTGTATACTTTTCAAATAAAAGTAATGCCAAAACATTAAAACTCTGATCGCTGGAATATAAATAATGCTTTAATCTTGGCTTTGAAACAGTTATCTCAAATCTACTTTAAAAATAAGATTCAAAAAGACCCCTAAGAAATTGAATATCCTTCTGTAAAATTAATCAATCACTTTGAGGGTTTAGTGGAAGGAAATGGTCATAAACATCTTATGTACTCAGCTGGTGGTAGAAGGCAGACAGAAATGACAATTCTGTTAAAAATAAGGAAAAACGGAGATTTGAAGTGAAGATTGTATGCAGAATACATGGCAGGGAATGACAGGAAGTTTTATAGGTGAATGTGGCCTATGGAAGACTTAAGGGAAAGGTGAAGGATTAATGAGGGATTCCTATTTATGTATGTATGTATGTATGTATTTATTTCATTTTTCTAGCATCTGTGTGAATTATTACCTATACGCCTGATACGTCCTAAAAGAAAAAACTGTGATGAATAAATAAACAGGTCTAGAAATCTTCAATAGGGTCCTTTACCTTGCAGGGAATATTATCATTGGCTTTTGATACAATTTCTGCTGCAGGGAAAGACTTTCAAAGCTCAGAATGCTGAAGTATTGCCAGGCACTCAAAGACCCCCTGCTGTGCGCGTCAAACTAAGAAATCTCTCTGAACTTGTCGAATTAAAAGTCATCTCTCTCTCCCTGCAACCCCTGCATGAGCTGGGAAGCTCTGTCCTCATTTTTTTAGGCCTTCCACGATAAACAAATGGAGCCTGGAGCATCTTTATTCTTTTCAGGCACATAATTAAAATTCTTTTAAAAATGTAATTGAAGGCAATGAATTTCAAAAGGAGGTTCTAGTTAACAACGAGGCTAGAACAGTTTCAGTAGGCCATAGTGCTTTACCATTCAATTTTGTTTCAAAGGTAAAAGCAAAACAGCTTGTTAAGATCCTGGGTAAGTATCTTTTTTTTTTTTTAATTTATTTTGTTTGTACATCAAGAGGTTGCTCCAGACTTAAACATCTCAGCAGGACTTATGCTTTCTGGAATGTCATAAGACTTAATTACTGAAACAGCAAAGAGGAGTATACTATTAAAATATGAACAAAGCAGAAAGTATTCTTGGTTTCTCAAAGTCATTATTTATATATCCCTGAAATATTAAAGAATATATTTATTGAAGAATTTGTATTTTCTTGGCAAGCCTCTTTCATTCATCCAAATCATTGTAAATATTCACAGCCTCACAAAAGTTTTCGAATCTGATAATGCATAGAATGCTAATTTTCTGTGATCACTGTCACTGTAAAACATTGTAATGATTACTTCTAATAGTTATTTTTGACATTGCCAAGAAAAGATCAAGTGCTGATATAATGAATAATTTCAAATTAATATAAAAGGAATGAAAAACTATCTCTTTGGATTTGAATACCAGGTATTAACACACACCATTAACGAAAAGTCAGCATCTCTCAGTACCCCTCTCTATTGAAAGCAAAAAGCTTCAGTTTTCACCTGTTTTTTTCTACACTATGTTTTTGAACTGGTACTTCTGGCTATAAATGACCATTTGAAATGTATTTTTTTTTGGCTTTTCCCTAGAGAGAGTGGGGATTGAGATGTTTTAAGGAAAGTTATTTACGATTCTTGTAGCATTAAAAAAGAAAGGTGTAGCAAGGCAGCACTACTCCCACAACTTCTGGGTAGCACTCTGCTTCTGATAGTTACGATGCCTCTGGGAGACCTGAGACAACATAGCTAACATAGCTGCTTTTCATCCTTGCGGAGGGAAGCACAGTATGTATTCTGCATGGGTCAACAATTCTTCTGACTGGTAGAGAGGTAGAATGAAGATCCAGTTAGCTCCACTGGATGAGGCAATGCCAAAGTAGATCTAGCAGGTGCAAACTGAGGCTTTGACTATACTATCAAGTAATAGCTCTGCAAGTCAGATATTTGTTCCTTCTTTCTCTCTTTCTCTATTTCTTTCTTTCTTTTATTTTAATGATCTTGTGCAACATAGGGCACAGCCCATTCCAGAGGTCCTGCTGAATGGGCAATGTAGAGAACAGGGCACCAAGTTGGCCCTCTCTATTTTCTGCAGTTGTCTCACATTACCTCATCAGGTTTTAAACGCTCAGATTCCCACATGCCTCCATCTCCCACCCTGAACATGCAACATACAGCCTCACTTTTATATTGTGCACGTAACAACTTTCACAGACTGCACAGATCCCACCCATTATGCTCTAATCTGGACAAAATTCATAACATAAAATGATCATGTCTTAGATCCAGCAAGACAGCCTATTGGCACAAGAGCAGCAGGACCTATGTCATATGTTTCTGTCAGTGTGTTCTTTACCAGGGTGCAGCCTGCCATTACAACCAACGAAAAGAATAAGGCCGTCCTTACTGTGCCTTCTGTATCCCTGTATCCTTACTGGGAAAAAGTGAACTCTTCTTAGCCTTCCCTTCAGACATACTAGGGTGATTTCTGAAAGCATTTTTATCATATTTATTCTTAATTGTTTACAGTATCTTAATGTGCCATGAAATCAACAAAAACATAGGCATATGCAACAAAAACCATGAGTCAACAAAAACATAAAATAAAACAAATGTAGGCAAATCAGTATTTTCAAACTTCATTCCTGCTATAAAACTGAATTAATGAAAGCACTGTGATTATAAAAAGTAACTCATCTTTCACCATAATTTGCTCTGTACAGTGTGAAGGACATTGGACAAAAAAAACCCCTGTAACAAAGAGACTGTATCTGATATTTTAAGAAAAAAACCAGTGTGGCCCAGCATGAGTATTTAATGTCTGTTTGCAGAATGAGTAAAGGCTTCTTTAAGTTCACTGAGCACTCACTGTAAAGTTAAGGGAAGATCAGTAGTTTAGAAAAAAAGAGGCTACTGAAATATGAGTCACATCTATGAACAAAAGTGATCAAAGTCTACTTGGCTGCCGGAGTGTCTTCAGTTTATTCCACTGCAGTACACATATTCCTTGACTGAAAGGTGTGTGGATATAAGGCACCCAGGTCTCTGTTTACTGTCACTGGGCCCGAAATTCTCATTTGTTATATCTGACTTCCTTTATTGATTTCTTTCTCCTAAGCAGCAGCAGCTGAAGTAACTTTTATGACATTTGAGAACACATTTACAACAGAATAAATTCATATTAATTCTCCTCTCCCCTCCAAGCTAAATTATTCTTTTAAGAGCTGTGATGAATTCAAAATTATCCAAAGTTTGTTTCCACTCACATTCTGATTCTATGACAGTGATGTTATACAGTCATATTGTACATTCATACATATCTTGAGGATCTCAGACACCTTTTTTAGTGGAGAAAAATTATCTCTTTTTATACCATTGCCACATAAGAGGTTAATGTGAGCAATTTATTCCTTCAAAAGACACTTGCTGCTTATAAACACCTACCTCCTATATGCCATAAAATATCTAACTTGGGTAGAAAATTAGGATACCTTAGCAAAACTCTCCAAGATACAGTTTTGATCCAGTAGTTCAACATTCTGTAGACGAAAGTGTTGGCAGATGTTGCCTTGATAATTTGATATGAGGTACTGCTATTTCAGAAGATGGCAGAAGAGGGAGTAAGTGAATGTAAACCCAAATTATGAGTTCAATGAGAAGTATAAGAGCAAGGCAGAGTGTTTCAGCTGCTCTCTTTCTTGTCCAAAATAGCTTAATTTCCATTTCCTAAAGATACAATCTTCCATATACTGTACAAAGTTAGCATACGCCAGAATTTTACATTTTTAGAGACTGGAATGCTCCTCATTATTCCTGTGTCTTGATTATTTAGATTAATACAGATTCATGGCTTTTTCACTGTACTGTTAGATCATTTATTCTGTAAACCCAACAAAACATAACTTTATATGACAGAGGGAGGAACTCCTTAATGAAATTTGCTATCAAATGACAAGCTGTAGAGATTCAATTAAAAACATTAACAAGCCTAACCTCATAAACCGGTTGAATCCCTCACATCAGTACTGACTTTACTGTTGCATATGAGATAGTAATCACAAAAAAAAAAAAAAAAAGGTTTCCAGAACTATTTTGTCTTGCTTTTTTCTCTTCCCCATGGAGGTAGGCAATATGACCCTATCCTCAAAAATATTAAATACAGAAATTATCTGAAGTACTCTAAAATTCACTTACCATATATTTTGAATTATATATTAGCAGATGGTAATGAGGAAAATACATAATCAATAAAATAGACCCTGGTTTAATTATCATGCACTTAATCCAGCTATTAGGCCCAAGGTCTTAGAAACAAGTTTAGAGTAGGAAGGGAAAAATGTACTTATTTTCTGGAAATTCTGTCTGTATATAAAATTAAAATATTGAAAGTAATTATTAACAATATGAAGTAAAAGTTTTTGATGATTTTTTTAGAGGATCCATTAAGCAAGCATACCATCATAGCAGGTGCATATTACAGAGTGCCAAAAGTCTAATGCCCTTTACACCACAAAAGCAAAGAAAGGAATGGATAACACTTGGCAGAAAAAACAAGCTTGTGTAAACGTAACTCATTACCATAATACCTTGATGTGTTTGCTGCTTGCTTTGGGATGCTGTTCTCCCCTGAATATCCCTTCCCTGTCACTTGTGCAGGAGATCTGTGGCCCCTGTTTCCTCCAATTTCTGAATTTCTTTGCTCTGTATTTTGCTAAAATCCATGTATTCTATATTATTAAGTCTCCTTCTGTGCTGTTCCTGAAAGCTAACAGCTGTCAGACCCTTAAAGAGCTTTGACAACAACTAACACTTCTGTTCAAGCAAAAGCACTCTGTATCACTTCAGTGCCATGAATTTTGGATATGAAAGCAGAGTAGTCTGACAGATAAGTCTCTGCTTCATTTTTCAGGAAGAAGGGAAGAAAATCTACTTTGCTAACAAATCATTTTCAGCTCTTAATAATGTTTGATGATAGGATTATTTATTATATTTAAAATGTTGCCAATCTGGTGGGACAGAAAACCTTCCAAAAGGAAAACCTTCCAAAAGAAAAACAAAGATCACAGAGCAGCTGTACTGTACCTAAGAGATTGAGAATGGGCTGCGAATGGACCCCCTCCATTTTACCTGCAGAATTGTCAAGGGTTTGCCTGCACAAGGCCCAGTGAACTCAGGCAGGCATCTTACAGGGAAGCCGAAATCTACCCTTGTGATATAAATGTTCCTGAAATGGTAAAATTCAACAGCGCAAGATTCTCACACATCAAGTCTCTACACCACTAGTCATTCCTATCTTCACAATACAGCAAAACGGGAAAACAACTTATAGGTAAGGAATACGCAGATACCTCAAATATATTTTTATATTTGCTCTCTTTAAAATATACTAATGACCAGTGCTGTTCTTAAGGTTTGTGGTTGTGCTATCTTTTTTCCCCTGGATAGATTCTGCTGGTTTTGCAGTCAATTTAGAAGTTCTTTGAAACAAATTGCACTGGCAGCTTCCCCTTTACACAGTTCAGAGCAAGCCAGTGATAGCACAGAGTGTATCTGTCAAATTCAGCACTGAAGAACAGAACAGGAAACTGACATAGTTATGACAAGCAAACACCTTATACCAGGACAGAACTTCATGCTGTTAATTGCTGTGTTACGTGTTCATGTAAATAGGACCACAATAAAAATGTTGAATTTTGAAATATCTTTGCAGACAGAAATAAGTCTGGAGGAAATTTAGAGAAAATGAAAGGCCTCTTAAAATGATCACATTTTATATTGCAATGCTAATCAATGATATATTAGCATAAAGAATTGCTGCATATAGTAAATTAAAGTAATATTTTACATTTTAACTCAGAATTAAATGAAGTTCTTATTTTCAATTAATAAATAAAATGCAGAGCTCATACAGTGCTTTTAGTGATGTCATTTTTTTTAAAAAGGGGTCAGAGTAATTTCTAATTATACAGACGTTGAACCTCAGTTCCTAAAAATCAGTATTTTCACATATCACTTGGTGTTATTACACTGTAACTATTCTCATTTCTTGAAATCCGAGACTCACAAATCTCAGCAAACGCCAGATGTTTAGAAACTTCCTCGTAAAAACATGATAGCCCCAGAGAATCAATGAAGAAAAGAATTCATATATTGTAATCTTGAAGTTGCTGTATAGTGCACTAATGGCACTTATACACTTCCTGGGTGTTTGGTGTTTTTGTTTGTTTGTTTTGGGTTTTTTTGGGGGGTTTTTTGGGGTTTTTTTGTTTGTAATGGGGAGTTTAATGCATAAAATCTTTTAAACTCATCTGCTAGATGCAAGATATATATTATATCCTGTACAATTAGGGTTTTTAAAATTTGTTTCTTCCATCTCTCAGGATATTTCTTTTAATTTCAAACCAACATCTTGAAAAAAAATCCTGACCTTTCAATGCACAATTTTTGAGTCAAAGAGAACTTCTGGGATTTTAAAATCAATTTTAAGTTCTACCTGCAAAGTAAACACAAAGCAGAACTATGTCATTGTACCTGGTCATCAAAACTCTGTAATTCCATTCTATATTGTTTAGGGGCTTGGGATGATAGAACAGATTTACTGTAAATAAGCTGGTCAGACACTCAGACATTAGACTGGCTGCAGTATGGCTGGATTACTTACAAGCCCAAGTTGAAATGACCCCAGCACATGGTAAATACAGCTTGCCCTACAGATTTTACTGTCACATACGAATTTTGTCCATATCTAAACACAATAAATGGGTTAGCATGTATTTATGCTCTACTGAGAGTGCATTTGCCATTTCATCAAACCATTTACTTGCTATATTCATGTATTAATGAAGAATTTTCTCACAATTTAAATGACTTTCAATGTACCAGTTGGGGTGGTTTGCTCCCATGTATTTTTTAATTCAACAATATCATCTCTAGGGTATGAAAAAAAGATTCAAGATGACAATATGAGATTTTCTTGTCAGTATTTTAAAAAAATATTTTATTTTTCAATAATATCTCTGTAAAATAACTTGCTCAGGTTCACATATGGTAAAATGCTCACTGGCATTATTTTGGCATTCATTTTGTTTTCGTTTCAGTTTGCCATTTCATTTTAGGTATGCATATGCTCAATTTTATGGCAGCAAGTATAATTTATTGACAAGTTATAACTGTAATATGCTTGTCATAACTCTGTGTTGTGCTATATGTGATAATTGGAAAACAAACATCATACAGAGGGAGGCTTTTAGTCAAAATGTTCCTTTTGAGGGTTGGAAAGAGTTCTGTGACCTGTGATGAATGCAATCATAGAGTGGCCGTTCTATAGGGCCTTTTGGACGCTGTGCACTGTACAGGCAGCAGTGAGTGTGGGGACTAACCTCAGAACCTCAGCTCATCTTGCCACAGATTCCTGTGTTTTGCATCTTGGCTTTTTTTTCAAATTTCACTCCTTCAAAATACTTTTCATTCTATCAATTGTACAAAACCTGAAATAACTTTCTAAATAAAGCATATTAAATATAAGTACAGTTATAAGATCTTTATTATTATAAACTACAGTACTTATTTTTGTTTGTCTGAGCTCAGCAGATGTAGTAGAGAACATGAAACAAAAATGTTTATAAGCTACTTGTGTAAGCAGTAACTCAATAGTTACTCAATAGTGTGTACCTCCATAACTGTAACATATTAAGAAATCTGCTATAATTTTATTTATGGTACTATTTAACTATGGAATAAACAAGACCTTACCAAATATTGAAGCAAAGAAGATTTAAAGACATGGTAAAAGGAAGGAAAAAAGAAAGATACTTTCATTCACTATGTGATGGCAATCTGATAGCTTTTAAGTAAGCTAAATAGTTTTTCTTAAAAACAGAAATGTGATAGATTTATCTAGATCTTGTTAAAGCATTTCATATTGGCTTCAAAGGAAGTTAAGATGACAATGGGAGTGCTGAGAAGAATTATGATATAGAGAAGAATCTGGCTAGAGTCTGAAGGAAGATTTCTAATGGAGCTCTTTAAATGAGGTGGAACTTATGTAATACCTTAATGAGTCAGGTAAAATGCAGTGTACCAATGAAGTCTGCTGACACAATTTCATTATTTTTAACACGCAAAAGCAGTGGAAGATCTTACAGGAAGATCTTTATGACTTTGTCAACATTAGCAGAAGCATAAAGAAATAAAAGTTAAAAATGTGAAATTCAGAGTCATGCACTTATGAACTAAACAACTTGAATATATGCATTAAGTACTGGGTTTATGAACTAGAGAAGGCTGACAATGTTTGATTTGTCTAGCCTTCCCAAATGAAACCTGAAAAGGAATTTGATTACTGTCTGTACTGGTAAACAAAAGCTGTGGAAGAAAGTTCAAGCCTCAGACATGAGAATAAATGCATACAAATGGCAATCAATAGGAAAAGTGAAAACCCAGAGGAAAAGTTCTAACCATCAAAACTGAGTTGTTCTGTAACGTTAAGTCAGCCTGAATACTGGAAATAAATCCTGACCAGTGAGATCCATTTATAAAATGCCATTCCTGGGATATCAGAATCTGATCGTTTTGTGATCCTGTCCAGATCTGCGTTATTTAGCTTTGTTAGGAAAGGAAAAGACAGCAGAAAGAATGTATTTAAAGACACTCTAAAAAGACTCATTTTCAAAGGCACCAGACATACATTTTTAGGCATGATTTCCATTTACACTATCTGGCACAATCAATGCTTCTACAGCAGGGGTTTAATCCCTCCAAGAGGCTGATTTAGATTAGGATATCAATTGCTCTTCTTCTGAGTATTACACTCTGCTCTTTACAGCTAACAGCATACCTCTTCTTACATTTGGTCTCTTCACTCAGTCCTACCTCTTTTTTTTTTTTTTTTTACCACTTCCTGAAATTTACCTAGATCCTGAAATTTTCAAGTGATTTTCATGAAGTTGATTGTTTAAGAGGGAATGTGTGCCATTCTATCCCAAGAGCAGATCAAACACAAGGTAATTTTAAATCCAACTAGTACGCAGTACCTTCCTTGTTCCAGTAAGTAAATACTTTGCACTAGCAAATTACATTCCCATTTTTTCAGCTTCATAAATTATGGAAGGACTTTTAGGAGAAAATGGCATCAAAGAGGAGAGACTAGCATCCTAAGAAACCTGCTGTAGACTGTCCAGATTTTCTAATTTTACTGTACCTAAGCAACTGTGGCAACCTGAGATTTTGTACAATATAAAGCTAAATAAACCTCACTAGAAATTAATCTCTATGAACTACAGAAATCTGGAATGTTTTACTTAATCCAAAATGACAGCATTAAACTTTTGTCAAACTCTAGTCTTTGCTCATTTCCCCTCTTCATCTCATTGTACTAAACCTCTAAAGCCACATAAAGTCAGAAAAACTCTTTCTTACTCTGAACTACTTTAATCAGAGACTATATGAAACTCTCTAACATGCTGTCCTGTTTCCCCAGTCCGGTTGTTATTATGGGATCTGGAATCCTTCAAGTTTTCTTAGGAGGAGTAATTTAAAACCAAATTTACAATCTCAATAGATTGCTGGGTCTTTTTCAGCAGGAATGAAGTCTCTCTCCAGTTGACATGCTAGCTGGTTGGGATAGTTGCGCTCTCCATAGTTCATTCTCCTATTTCACACTATTAAGTATTTTCAGACTCATTACATGGCCGTTGTGTGTTCCAGGATACTGAAATGTATCAATGGTTTAGTGTCTACTGGCCTGTTTTTCACTTTACAATATTACTTTGTTGCTGACCAAAAAGAATATGTGCTTGACTGTATTTTACCAAAACAATAAAAAATAAGGAATATAAAAATATGTCTATTAATTAGTTTAGCAATACTCCCAGTTGTGCCTGAAAGCCTACTGAAAACAAGACAACAGCATGCCTAATACTGCCAAAGTCACCTTGTCTTCCGCATCCACTACCATAGAAAGGGTGTGGTTTAATTCTTTGCTATATTTGTTTTAAATCAATTTAACACAGGTAAATTTGCCATCTTCCAACTTAATGTTCAACTTTCATACAACAATCTTGTCAAATATTAATAAGTTTATACCACTTAGCAGAAAACAGAGAGCAGTTCTAAAGAACATTAGGAAACAGATTTGACATGAGATATAGCAACGGAACCAAAATTTTATCCTCAATTTTTTTCATTCACTTTACAAGATTATATGATAAACTCCTGGGGAAAATATATAACACCGATCAATCCATCATCAATGTTTGGCTTAGAAACACAGAAAGGGACTTCAAGACTATCTGGTTCAGTCATTTGCTTCTACAGAAACTAAATCCCTTTCTTATACTTCTATTTTAAGAGAAATTAGGGTGGTGGGTTTGTGGTTTTTTTCCCCTCCTGATTAGTTTGACCACTGCTCCAGGAAGACGGATGCTTTACATTGTTAGCTAGGTAGTATGAGAGTATTGAAAACTGCTGAGACTTACTTGCCTATGAAAGCATGCCTGGGTGAAGTCAGACCATTACCCTACTCTGGTGACCATGTAACAGTCAGGAAACAGTCAGGACTATACTCAACTAGTGATTATAAAAATTATTATCTGAGCTTTAATATTTCCTTTCTGTACATGTTCATAAAATGTGAGGGGGAATTTCAGAGTCTCTAATTTGCCATATCTCTGGTAGCTCATTGCTGCTGGTTCGTTGTTTTTTTTTTTTTCTGGACTTCGATTGTACGGACACAAAAGAATGAATTCTTCAAATAATTTTCAGGCTTAAATGCCTGTGTTAATTTTCATTGCTGGGTATAATAATCTGAAATGTTTATAAGATTATGCAAGGCCTGATGTATCAAGAGTTAGCTTAAAATGGTTTATGGCTATTCTTGAAAACAGAAACCTAAAGATAGTGAAGGTTCTCACTGAGGGTTTAGTGTTGTAATTTCTCATGCACCACAATTGCATGGGACTACAAATGCTCCAAGCTAAGGAATCAATATGCTGGTGATGCTAATTTAGATAAATAGATGTTTTTCCAATGGCAAAATATCAGTAATGTCTCCTAATATGCATTAATCTCCAGCTGGGAAAATATGCACTGGATTTAGAGAGGAAGAGCGCTTAGTTAGTGCCATCTCTGTGGGAGTAATTACATGTAGACTATAAAAGAAATAATAATTAAAAGTACACCTGAGATATCCTATTGAGCTGTTTCTAGAGAACCGGCCATGTTATATGAAACTCCAAAAGACTGTTTGGAATTGTACATGTAGAAACATTCTTCCTTCATATTCCCCAGTACTTTCTGAGAAACAAGACAAACCCCATATGAACAAACAACTGCAAACACATTCTGTGTTCATCTTTGTGCTACTGTAGATTGTATGAAATATTTATAGCATTATTTTTTTGTCACAGTTGAAAAAATAATTAGGCTCAGAAGCCTAGAACAACACATATAAATGATTTCTGACTAGAAATATCCAACAGCATTGCTTTAGAAATACGTGAAGTATTTCAATTAGAAAGCAACACAGCTGCTACATGATGTCATTAGCCTTTTGATATTGCTTTACTCACAGTTAAATGTTTCAGTTATAATACCTGAGTGATGGCACTACCAGTATCTACTCTAAATGTTGGAGCAACCCCGCAGTCATATAAATAATAAGTATTTATTGACAACTTATATGCATGAAATTTAAACAACTGAGAAATTTCAGCCCCTGAACACAGAACAGAATAATTCTGTGAAATATTTACAAAACACAATGACATTTTAGTAACTAAGGAAATAGTACTGTGCCTAATTAACTCTTATATTGTTCTTTTCATTCAAAAATTTCATGGCTTCATTAATAATAGGGTTATGTTGTGGAACACTTACTCCTGTAGAAGAAAAAATTGAGGCATGTGTTCTACCTGTACAAAGCTACCACAAAAATGTTCTCAGTTTTTTTTCTACTTTCCTTTCTACTGCATTAGGAGGACATTTTGATGTGGCCATCAACTGGATGAACGAAAAGCAAGCACTTCTAAAAACTACAGGTATAAAAATGAAGCACCATAAAAACTCTGAAGAGTATATAATACTAATTTTTATCGTTATTCACTGAATTACTCAGGGCAAATCTACATGATATAACAGACTGCTGTGTTCAAGCATTCCAAAGTCACCTCTCTGAGAGGTGGTATATCTACATAGCAGAGTGCATGCTCTCTATGGTCACCAGCTTTCATTTCTCACCATTTTGACCTAGGACAGTACAGAGGCTAATTAGTGTTGCCTCTTAGAAGGGGAAATTCACCTGCAAGAAGGCTGCAGTCTGTTGCTGCAGCTGTACTGCTTCCAGCTCCAGCTCTTTGTAGCACTGAGGCTCCGTGCATTGTTCCATGCACCCTATGTCTTACACGCCTCATCAAACTCAAAATTTTTGAAAGAGGTTAGCAAGTGCAATTCCAGCTACTAAACAACATTGGCAGTCTCAAAGATTTTTCTCAGGATATAATGGCTACATTTTTTACTAAGAATACTCTTAGATTTAGTCACTTAGCTAAGTGTCTTAACACTAGAAACTGCATCCAATCTTTCAGCAGCTGATGAATATTATTAAGAAGTAATCCTTCTACTTTTAAAATTCTGTTTTGTTAGTAAAATGGCACTAAATATAGCTGTTGCATTAATCTGAGCTAATTTATTCCCTTTCAAAAAAATGCAAAGGAAGAACTGCTACCTCTTAGTTAAACCTTCTTATTCACCCCAGCAATATCCAGGGAAAAAGGTCATTTTGTGTGATACAAATTACTGTAAAATTACAAGTTTTGAATCTAAAAATGAGTCACTGATTTTCAGCATCTGTTTTTCTTTTGACTAACACATATTTGAAGACTAACATCTCGTTATTAAACTGACTATACAGAGTGTTTTAAAGTAATCTGTGCTGGTTTACAATGTTTTTCCTGAATTAGAGAAAACTGAAAGATGCTATCACTTCCTATTCAGGATCCAACAGTAGGGATTGTTAAAATAATTCTACTTCATCACAAAATGCTGTATTTTTGAAGTACTCTGTTCAATCGCTACTTACATACAGAACTCTAACTAAGATCAGTGGTAGTTTTGAATGAGCTTGATCAAGCTTTTATTTATTTAATTTATTTCACCAATACAAGAAACAGAGATTGTATCTCAAGTATTACAGTACTTGAATGCAAGTAATAAATACTAACAAGTACATAGACGAATTATAAAATAGCTAGAGCTGTATCATTTTACTGTTTTATTTTCTTCATGTCTTTCATTTTAGCTACTAAATATCTGACATCCCTGTCTCCATTTTACGCTGATGCTGAAATATCTTTCTATATAGTGGCACGGCAAGGAAATCCTTTCTAAACTAGTCAAAAATATTTGTGTTTTACAAACAAAGAAAGAAAATCAGAAGACACCAAAAAGAGACTGGTAGATAACCACATATGCAACTAAACTGAAAAGTATATCTAATAACTACAGCTCTGATTTTGAAGGTAGAAAAGTTCCATGTACAAATTGAGACACAGATCTAAGTTAGCAATGTTTCCTTTTGCTGCAAATTTTACAATAAAAAACCACTTGCGAGAAAAAAATCCTTTTCCTCTATGATGTGAGTGCACTTAAATGATCATATTCATCAAAATATTTCAGTTCAGCAAATGTGGAACTGAGTCCAATGTTAATTGAAACTAGGAATTTTAAAGACAGTTTTGCAGAATTGCATACTGTATCTGTGCTAGAGAGCTGAGGCCCAAAGCAGTGCAATGTCTCAACCTTTTTTTTGTTGTTGTTTTTGTTTTTTTTTTGTTTTTTAAATTTATTTTTTGCTTTTCCTGGCAGCTTGAATATACATGATAGGCCTCAATCAAATAATAAAGTGATACAGTGTACAATTTCAACCTAATCAGCAGGTTATACGTCACCAAGGTACAGAGTTAAGGACAAATTATAGAACAAAATTTTGAAAATACAAAACAACAAAAAAGTCTCTATCACGTATTACACAGAGATTTCTAAGTTGAATCCCACACCATACATGCAGCTGAATTTTTCTGTAGGCTATTCATATGTACATTTCTATAATTGGGCAAATGCTGCAAAATTTATATTAATATTCTTAATTTCATACAGTTGTTTGAACTATGTAGTTGGCTTTGTTGTTTGGGTTTGTTTTGGTTTTTTTTATTTTATATAATAGCCATGAAAACAGATTTCTCGTTTTACTAAGTAATATATGTTTAGGAGTTTGATAATATTCTATGTCCTTCTTAAATGCAATGAAGGGTGAGAAATTGTTTATATATGTTGAATCAGGACATTTGCATTCCAGTCCAGAATGAAAGCTCAGTATTTTGGAGAAGAATGTAAATGAGATACAAACCTAGAATTATTTGCCCAAATATTAAAAAAAAAAAAAATATATATATTTTGAATAATTAGTGCATGCAAGAAAACTCAGATCCTCTTAAACATGTTGTGGACTTTAATGATGAAACTAAGACAGATCACTGTAAATTATTCAGCCACCTACACATATAGCTTGATCACTCTTTCTTGTAAGAGAAAAAGCAACAACTTATTTTCTAGTGTTTTCAGAAGAAGACAATTTTTGAGCTAATTCTTGGGTTTTATTTTGTAAATATGGTGCTTGATCACACACCTTTAATGTGCAACAGATGCATACAGAATCACTTATTACGGCATCATAGGGAGTTCAAGGAACAGAACTCACGGTTCGTTCAGTGACTGAAATCATCTGTGAGTTTTTCTAGCCAAGTACAAAATAATTGTTACCACATAGGGTATTCAGATTCTTTCCCTCTTGTCAATGAACTTGGATTTAAAATATACACCAAACAACCTTTTCCTATGTGGGAACTTATTTAAGAATGTGATCCATGAGATTTAGGAGAACTTTAAACTCATAATTTTTGATTATGAGACTATCAAAATTATCAGATAATTAAAAAATACTCTTTGTATCTAGCATATGGTACATATCCCCTAAAGACAACAAATGTAGGCATATATTTCAAATGCAAGACATTCCCTTTCACACAAAATCTTCAGATTGTAGTCATTTCACATCATCTATCACCTCTGTCATAGTTTTCTCTGGATTTCTAACCTCTCCAACTTACTCTTCTTTCTACAGACTGTGTGATTTACGAGTACTGATAGCTAGAGAGACAGCTGTGAGATTAGCAATGTAACCTATCCCACATTACCTCAGGAGCAGTTTCTTCTGAAATGTACAGTTACACTGAAATGGAATCAAAACACATTTCGACATGTACTTTTAAACTAACTTGTGTATTCACTAAGATACAGACAGACACGAAGCAGCTCTAATAATCTTTTCCTAAAATTTAAATATATGTATAAATATAAAAATGACTTAATTTACTATTTTAGTATTGTCATTTACTCTGAATGCAATTTATGATATACATTCCTAAATATTATCACATAATATTTTAAATGGGAAACACAAGCATGTACTTCCAATTCTAACAGCAAATTACATCAATCATTAAATACATCATTAGATTTAAAACAATCATCACGTAGAGGAAATGTAAAACATTGTTCTGAAAAGCTTTATGAGAGCCAAGGAAGTGGTAAATTTCAAAAAATGATGAAGCATGATATTACGTGTGTTCTCCTGAGATGATATCAAGTATCAAAGCCAGCACATTATAAAGCAATGCCTTCTTTAGAAGTAGGTGAGAAATGGTCTTTTTAAAGTAAAATATTAATTTCTAAGGGTAATCACAAAATAGATTTAACATCCAACTTATATTTTTATATATATATTGTCTATGAATACAAAGATACACAATTTTTTTTATATAAATATGTAAAAATCCAGTAACAGAGTTTGAGTGATCCTGTCATAGTTCTTTGTGATAAATACTGTAGTGCCTGGGCACCTGGATTGCAGTGATGTTAAGGAACAGAGAACAGTTAAGAACAGTTAAGGAATGGAGATGTCTCTGTTTTCCTTTTTTTTTCTTTATGTTTAGAACCAGTTGGAAACTCATCCAAGCCACTTTTTATTTCCCCACCAGAGTATGGTTTCCAAAATCATGTTTCACAGGAAATTATTATTTTGAGTAATTTTCTTTAATCCTTATTAGATGTGAATGCAATCAAAGGTGAAATATTTTGGGAAGGAACTGATCCAAATCAGAATGTCTGATTCGTTGAACATTTTGAAGTTAGTCTTTATGGCCTCAGCCACTATCATATTCTATTTGCTATTCAGACACCACATATCGCCTGAAACCAAAAGGCATCAGATGGACTAGTTTTGCCAGAACTCATCAGCCTGGAAAATTTAAGCCAGGAGTCTGCTTGACAGGTATCTAGAAATTCACATGTGGCATGGAGAAAGTCATCTGGCAACAATTAATTCATTATCTCTCCTACTATAAAGATTAGGAGTTATTAAATGAAACTAGGGGTGACAGGCTCAAAACAAACAAACAGAGTATATCTTCTCACACAAAGCATTAAGCTGTGAATGAATTAGATCCATTCAGGGAAAAATGGATGGCAGTGGATTTGGAAGTGGATTCAGACACCTATGTGGAAGTAGGCTGGGAGCTATCAGTATATACTTGCCCTGTTTTCATACTATTCCCTAGGTATTCATAATTGATCAAACACAATATTGTGTAAGACAGAGCTTTGATCTGATCTCAGTACTGTAAGTTTTTCGTGTGTTTATGCCATACCTCAGTTTTTCCTATAGCTAAACTGCAAAGATATATCAGGGGAGACACAGTCCTACTGGTAACCCGACAGAATGCAAGAACATTTTTTACTGAACCACTCTGTAGCTTTATTGTAGCTGTATTTTCAGAAGCAGCATTTGAGCAGAGTTAAACATCAGATTTGGCTTAAACTATATACTCAGAATTCAATTTTTTTCACAACCTCTAAAATCAAACATAATCCAGTGCAAAGTTTCCAATTTGTATTTCTAGTTTCTTAAGTATATTAGCTTTATCTGATAGTCAACAAAATGTCTGAATACCCTGATTGTGGTTATATTGTTCTATTTTCTTCATTTGCTTGTTATCCATGGAGAAAGGGACAAGAAAATTTTAGTACCATTACAATATTATTTTTTTAAAAATCTGTATTGTTTTGGGTTTTTTTAAATTAATCTAACAGCTCCAGGCCAGAGAGGGCAGGGACATGGTGAAAATTATACATTAACATATCAAATTTTATTATATTGTCTCAGGCATTTCACTGTAAACCAAACTGCCTCAATATATATTTAACAATATAAGACTTCATAAAGTATTAGGTCAAAAAGCTATGAGTGATTAGGTTCAATTTTGTTTATCATTAATGGGAAGTTTATGATTTATTCAGCATTGTTACTTCTTCTTGTACATAACTATATATTTATTTTAAACGGAAAGATCACAGTTCAATCGAACTACCAGACTAAGCTCAGTCTTGAGTTGATATGTCATCTAAGGATACACAGAAATAAAGATGAATTTAAAGCAGCAAAATACTATATTCCAATGTCCTAGACTCACTGCATTTAATTCAGAAGATTCTGTGTCAAATAAGCACAAATAATGACATAAGCGTTCCACAGAAATAAAAAATAACTATGGGGAATATGCAGAGTGACAATAAACAATATATATCTCATGTAACCAGTTTTGGTACTATCAATATAGCATGTTCACATTTCAAGTGCTGTAAAACATTAAACATGTGTTTATTGGTTTTCCTAAATGTTATTGTTTTCTTTAGCTCTTCTGAAAATTGTCACATACTATTTCAAATAAATTATTTTGTAGTTTCTTAAAAATACATGTTAGCTCTGACAATTACAGAAACATCTAAATATTTAATTCATGAAATTATTTATTCGGTTATCATAAACGAATCAGAACAAACACAGCACCTCATTAAGAATTTGCTTTTGTTAATCCGTTTTTTTTATTTGGTATTATTATTGAACTTTCTCTTCCTGAAAAATGGTACCATGGGGCACTAACTCTTCACTTAATTTTTTTTCTTAGAAGTCTTTTAAGTTTGCTTCTGATGTAAAGCTATTGAAGTCCATCATAAAATCCTGTTGATAACCTATGTAGTACCTCATTAGGCCATACTATTGACTCCCAAGAAGAGCAACATAAAGGGGATATACTGTCTTACAGTGCCTCTCTGAATGAGACCTTTAGTGTGAAATAAAACAAAGATATATATTTTTCAAACTTGGCAAGTATTTGAAGGCACTAGTATGAATGAAAACACAAATGTACAGCACCTTAAGGGAATGTGGATCAAAACCCTCTTGGGGTTTGCCCTGAAGTTCTGTGACCAGCCATCTCTTTCAGTTGATCTTTTCAAATATTGGAAGAATTTTTTCAACCATCTAAAAAAATCCTAACTTCAAAAGATCTGTAAAGACAATGTTATGTCTTCAAGTAATGAAAGAAGTTTGAAACGGTTTCATCTAACAAAACGGGTACTTTTTTGTAATATTTTTATAACAAAATCTATAACACATTCCTGTTGAGAACTCTCTTATAATCTTTGCTATGTACAAGATTCATAAATATAATTGCTTACATTTATAGGGACAATGCCACCACAATATGTTTAGGTGACTTTTTTTTTTTTTTTTTAAATAAAAGTGCTTTAAAGCTACAATAGCATGAAAAATAATCCACTTAATCTATAAATGTGTATGTGAGTCTGAACAGCCTGAGTAGCAGAGATCTAAATATAACGAGTGAAAGAGAATTAAATGAAATTCAGAACAAGTTAATTTCACCAAAAAAAAGAGGTGCCAGGGTGATTAAATTGCTTTGTTCATACAGCACTGATAATACATACAACAAAAACCTTGTTTGGAAATGTTTACTCTATCAAAAACATCATTAGACTATACTTCCTAGGCAGCATGCAGAGTAAACTAATGCATACACAGTTTGCAGGTGTTGATTGGACATCTCACTTCAAAATGAAAATAATACAAACATTGCTACATCTAAATTGTCCCCTTTATACTCTAGAACTAGAGTTAATGAATTCCAGTGGGACAAGGAAATACACAAAATTTAAGATCCATTGAAAAATACAGGCTGAAAAGCAAAGAAACGGAAAAAAATAGGCACTATGTAAGCTTATATATATTTTGGGTTTTGTCTCAGCCTGTAACAATGAAGTTCCCCAAGGTATTCACTGTAAGTACAAACTTTAACTAGCTTTTACAGAACACTATATGCAAACGAATACTCACATTTACTGACTCAGCTACAAGCTCAATATTCTGTAATGCTGGACAAGTCCACCTATGTGGCTTGCAGAAACTTTTCATTATGTAAATAAAGTGGATCCATGTGAACCTCATGAGGTTCAACAAGGCCAAGCGCAAGGTCCTGCACATGGGTAAGTTCAATCCCCAGTATCAATACAGGCTGTGGGAGGAAGGGATTGAGAACAGACCTGCAGAGAAGTACTTCAGGGTACCAGTGGATCAAAAACTGGACATGAACCAGCAATGTGCACTTGCAGCCTAGAAAGCCAACTGTATCCTGGGCTGTATCAAAAGCAGTGTGACCAGCAGGTCAAGGGAGGTGATTCTGCCCCTCTACTCTGCTCTTGTGAGACTACACCTGGAGTACTGTGTCAAGCTCTGGGGTCCCCAATACAAGAAAGACATGGACCTGTTGGAGCGGGTGAGAGGAGGCCACAAAAACAATCAGAGGGCTGGAACACCTCTCCTGTGAAAAAAGGCTGAGAGAGTTGGGCTTGTTCAGCCTGGAGAAGAGAGGGATCCGGGAAGGCCTTATTGTGGCCTTTCAATACTTAAAGGGGGCCTATAAGAAAGATGGGGACAAACTTTTTAGCAGGGCCTGTTGCGACAGGACAAGGTGTAATGGTTTTAAACTAAAAAGAGGTAGATTTAGACTAGACGTAAGGAAAATGGTTTTTACAATGAGGGTGGTGAAACACTGGAACAGATTACCCAGAGAGGTGGTAGATGCTCCGTCCCTGGAAACATTAAAGGTCAGGTTCGATGGGGCTCTGAGCAGCCTGATCTAGTTGAAGATGTCCCTGCTCATTGCAGTGGGATTGGACTAGATGACCTTTACAAGTCCCTTCCAACCCCAACTATTCTATGATAAATCAAACCCATATTTTTTTTGGTGAGTTAAAGAAGATATTATTGACAATTAAAACCCTTTGATCCTGATCAAAGTATAACACTGAGAATAGAATATTCTCCATCTTTGGCAAGATAATTTCCTCCGCAGAGAGGCGGGTTCCTTCTTATGTTGCTTTGTGTAGCTGTCTGGAGCCAGTTTTGTACTATCTCGGTCTGACATTTTGCTCAAGTTCAAAATAAAACACTTCATTTTAAAACACACATGCACGATTCCTGGGAGATTTATGCCCATTGGCATTTTTCAGTGACTGAAAGTTTAGGCATGTGTCTTTAAAACATCAACCATAATTGTATTATGTTTACAGTTCCATTTGCTGATATGTTAAATAGACCACTATGTTTCTTATTTTAACAACTAGCTAATTCAAGAGTATCAGAAAGTCAGGAAAAAGAGTCCTACGGTAGTCTTCTTTCCAACAGTTTTCAAATAGCAACCATTCTTAACATTGGGAATTATTACTATGAACATGCTATAGACACATAATGAAGCACACAAAAACTACAGTAACCCTTCTAAACACTTTAAAATCTCAAAATTCTAAGAGATTTCTAGTGTTGAAAATGTATAAATGCGATCATTGCTAGCTCATGGAACTAACAGAGGAAACAACTGTGTGCCAGGAAATCTGTAGCTAATGTTCTCTCTCTTTTTTTTAGAATGTAGAAAACAGTCAAATCCTAGCTTTGTGGGCAGAATAGTAATGCCTTTTCTGCTACTGAATGAAGTCGCTAAAAGTCAAATGTGTTTTGTATGAAGTAGTTTTTAGCCACAGTCAGGATATTTCGTGTGAAAGGTAATGCCCCTAGTGAACACGAAAGGTTTTCTAAGTTTTAACCTGATTCCTTCTCAGTCTTAACCTTTATGCTTTGGTATCTTCATCTGTGAAATGTATTTGTTTGTCTGACTGTTCTATTTCAAATAAGAGATATATCCAGCATTTTTAATACGGATTTATGTTTCATGAAAATTTGCATGGGTTTTGCTGTTAATATTCAAAAAATATCTGTATAACATCTGTAGCTACTGGACAGTTTTTCTTTTCTGGATATGACAGAATCTAACTTTCAAATGCAGGCTGTGCCATCACTAACAACATCTTTTACCATTTTACTATTATAGCATTAGCATTACTGTAATGAATACTGAAGAAATTAAGACTTCTCTTTACTATCATTTTTAGTTGTGATTGGAAGGAGTGTTCATGCTAAAATAATTGGAAGGGTAGGACCATGCCTTTTTTAGACATTTTATCTCCCCTTTTGGGTCCATGTTACTATGTCAGCTGCCACAGTGGCATCTGAAAACTTTCCTGGTATTGTGGAAGCCAAATTTTAGTCTGTTTTTTAGCACATACTTCTCACACAGACACGGAAAATTCTGAATTGAGTCTCAGTTTGTCCGGTTTTCCACCTCTGTCACTGGGTATTACCTGATGCCTATAGAAATATGTGCAGAGTAATTATTTTCTGGTATGTTTTTCAAGCTTTTGTCAATCCCTAGCACATAAATTCCTGAGCTAGAAATTAGACTAGTCCCTTTTTGAGCTTATCTATGGCTTTGGCCTCCATAGCATCATCTGGCAATGTGTACTACAATTTAATTATGTCATAATATCTTAACCACAGATGTTACCCCTTTGGCTTAAAATTTCATTAGTTTCATTAACTGTCTGTTCCTTTTGAAAATATGCAAACAAATGAGAATGTATGGATTTGTTTAATAAAAAAGGTACATTCATGTTGTGCCTGACATAATTTACACTAACCTCATACATCACACTGCCCATTTCCTCTTCTAACCTTACACTTGCATGGCTATTGTCATGGATGACCTATAGTACAGAAATTAAAAAAAAAAAAAGAAAAAAAAGAAAAAAATCAACTGAATTAGAAATCATTAGAAGTGATCTCATAGCTGTACTAGAAATAGGAAAGAATAGAGATGAGGAATTGACTCAGTCTTGTCTGTACAGAAGATAAAAAACCACTGCCAACATTCTGAGGCATTACCTGAATAGGACTGAGCATTTATATTCCTGGAAGGGTTAAAAAGTAATAATAGCATCCCCAATGACCAATACATGCTTATTCCCACTGCTATGCTGAGTATGAAGGTGGATGGTGGCTAAAGAACCAATCTTCATTTCTTCAGTATGATCTCTGTAACTGTTATTTAATATACACAGATATGATGACTGAGTAGGCTCCCAAAAGAGTCACAAAACAAGCAAAATTATATAGTCTACACAGTGTATGAAACCGTGTTCCCTTGTTGTGTGAAACACTATGTAAAGAAAATGAAAACTCTAAATGTTAAGACTCTCTGACCACAACAAACTGGTATAAAATCAATCCCTGGACTTAAAAAGAAATCTAGAATTAAACTTAGTAGTCAAAGAAAACTGGAAAGGAACGTCTCAGGAAAAGAGCATTCCTGCACTTTTGGAGAAGCCTAATTAACATGTGCACCCATAGCAAGCACTGGGTTTTTACAGCTGTTTGCAGCCCTCTACAGAACCTCTACTTAGGAGGCAGGCTCTAACATGTCTCATAAAGTGATTTCTCATCCAGTTTTGTATCTTTTGCTTTCATTTGAGTACTTGAGGCATAAAAAGTAGAGATACTGGGAAGTAAGCAATGTACGTATATAGAGGCTTGAATGACTCTTATCCCTACAACAAATGGCAACCTAAC
The DNA here is from genome assembly GCA_013400195.1 of Aramus guarauna. Lineage (NCBI taxonomy): Eukaryota > Metazoa > Chordata > Aves > Gruiformes > Aramidae > Aramus > Aramus guarauna. The sequence goes on from VXBL01008805.1 coordinate 156,511, forward strand.
ATGGCAATTCACAACACTAAGGCGAATAACAAAGACTTTCTAAATTTCTATCAAAGTGAAAACTAAACAAATACATCATTCACTCTGGTCAGTGAAATCCAATTTCTACTCAAACAGTAACACTAAAATGTGTTCAATTTGAATCAATATTCAAGTCCAAAAGGTACTAGCACTTCCAGAATAAAATGAATATCTTGCCATAAGGAAATTAAGACAATTTTTATCTATATTCAAGAAATTGGGAGAAATCAGCAAAGTCCGTTTAAACCAATATTAAAATAGAGAAAAAAATGTTAAATACACATCTTGAGCTTCTCCTCCCACCGCAGAAGCTTTTTTTCAAAATAAGAACATGAATGTTTTGTTGCTTCCCACTGGAAACACGCACAATCATTGGTTACAATCTAATTGTTATTACTCATGAACGAATTTCATTGTCTACACATCAACCAAATATTATTTTGCATGATAGGTAATTATGACTGAAAATTGCAAAGGAGTAAAGAGCCTAACAAAACTATTTTGTAATATGAAGGATTCTAGTGTGAGTAGGAAAAGCAGAACCCAGGCACCTTCTGCCAGTTTGCATACTTAACTATTTAGATACCAGACTGTTGCCCAAGTACAATGGAAAAAAAAAACCCCTCTAATAGGTTACATTAATACTTAATTGTTGACACTTCTGGTAAAAAAAAAAAAAAATGTTTTAGGAGAGTTGCATACCACAGTCAATGGGATAGTGGAAGTCCCCTAAGAGACTTCAGAATGTATTAGTCTTTCATAAATCAATTGCTCTTTAAATATTCTTGTTAAGATTTTTCGTATCTGACTTGAAAATTCCAAAACCATTTTTCATAAGAAACACCATGCTTTGTATAACTCCTTATAATTTCAATAGTTCTAGTTGCAAACACAGCTATGGTGGAAAATACCAAAAAATTTTCATGGTAGTAGCTGTTTGTGCAGTTTTTCAAATAAAAGAATGATTTTGCTTTTAATATTAAAATAAAAAGTCCCAAGAGTGTGAACTATAAAGTGAACGTTAAGACTCTCTTCCCTAGTTTCATGACATTAAGGCGAAATTGAGTCCCACTAAGTTTGCCATAGACACAGGATTTTATCGTAATTTTGCTAACAAGAAATAAGTCAACTGAGTCATCACGGTAACTAATTTCAGGATAATAGCCCACGACTTTGATTTTCACTAACAGTTTCTGTTCCTCTTTATAAAGCCACACACCTAATACTGACAGCAACAGACCAAAGACAATTCTGAGACAAAATAGTTGCAAGTGAGCCACTCCTACTCCACAATAAAGATGTCATAAGCTATAAAAGGCTACCATATCTTTCATTAAAAATGTTATAGATGATCTGCCTAATTTTAGATGGCATAGAGTTTTGAGGGAATTAAACACACTGAATTATACCATCAATTACAGACAACCTAAGTACCAAAAATTACTAGCAAAATTTTTATTTTTCTGGCTTTTCTTGCTACATTCTGACTTCTGCTACACTTAGGCTGCCCACATTGTTCTTTCTGATAGAAATGATGTTGACAGCACTACATATATTGTAATTTATTGATTTTAAGTCAACAAATTAGCTCGTTACCATGCTTATGAATGATTATAGAAAGCTAGATGAAATGCTGATCACTATACTTTCCTTGCTTCTTGTACATGCTACAAACAACAACAACAAAAAATCACCATTTTTTAAGGCTCTCCATGGTGAATCCAAAAATGTCTCTTTGCATATTTTACGCCTTATGGTTGTATTTGCCAAAATACTCAGTAAGCAACATTTTGGTGACAGAGAGATTCTGTGCCCCCAATATTTGCCAGTAGCAACTTATTCTAACAATATTCATGGAAAAACTATACAAGACTTCTGTGGAAGCAGGAGAAGACTACCACAGAATTACAGAAATGTTGATTAGAAGGGATCCTGGCAGGCCACATTTTTCTGTCTCTTGCTTAGAGCAGAAATAATGCAATCACTATGTGACCTGATAGATTTGTCTAGCCAAATCTTGAAAAACTCAGAGCGTAGAGAATTCCCTATCATCAACTAGCCTATTCCTATTCTGCAATACCCTTCTAAAGGAGAAGTATTTCTTGCCGGCCTATTCTGGGGAACAGCCTGGCTCCACCAGCTTTGAAGCATTTAGTTTTTGTTAGATTCTCCCTTATCTTCCTTTTCACCAAACTAAAAAACCCCAACTCCCTCAACCTCATTTCCCAGTGGCTCCTAACCACCTGACATACAGAAAGCATGAAAAGGCTAAGACCTCCTTTTTCATTTATTTTGTGCTAAATATGATGTCCTGAATATAAACCTGAAGACAATGATATCTTAAAGTTTTGCATGGAATACAGCATTAAGGTTTGGATGGGTTTTCTATGAAATTCTACACTAAAACTAGCCTCCTAGAGATACTCCCAACAAGCAAAGATAACTGCAAATCTGAGGCAAAATCAGCATCTTTCTGCATCACCACTACATTCTTTAAAATGCATCTTTCCCTAAGCACTTCAGATAAAGAACAGTAACGCCCAGCAAGAATCACTATAATTTCTTTATGTTATCACTCACTCAAAGTATTAAATTCAGACATTTTTGTTCACTTCATGAATTGTCATTGACTATTATCTTTCCTTCCACTTGACCCCACTAATTCTCTTTATCCTCCCCTGTATCTGCCTCCTTCCCTCTCATTTCACCATATTTTACAAAGTTCTCTTCCTTTTAATACAGTAGTAGTCCCACTTAAAATTCATGAATCTCTCAAAAACCACAAAAATAGGCAGAAAAAATTAAGAACTGATTGACTCCTTTCCCACAAATCTTTAGTTAAAATTTCAGAACATTAGCATCTTGCACAATAATGTAGTAGTTCTGAAGTCTAAATAGTAGATAATAGTAAATAACAGTAAATTACACCACCCTTTCTGCCTTTCTGCTGTTTTGTTTTGTTTTTTAGAAGACATAGACTTTTTCTAATATTTCTTTTCTCCCAAACCCCCAATTTAGAGGAAGAATGCTTAAGCAGGGGTGTTCAGCATCAAGTGAGAACACATTTGTTTCTGCTTAGGACATCTCAAACTAAATTATTCAAAGTCCACATTCCCATAGGCATTTTGATATTAATATTTTTAGAGTTAGTTAAATTCAATATGCAAACACAAGCAACTTACATATCTGCTCATTTTGACATCTTTTAGCATGTAAAAATTTATTTTTAAATAAATTAGCTTGAAGAATTGGATTTTTTTTTCACTTACAGGCTGCTTTAGCATTGCACTTTTAAAATAATTTACCATTAACAGTCAGAACATGAAGAAGTCAGCTTTAATCTCACTAACCTTAGGACCATGACAGCTATTGTAATGATGTTGACATTGTAGGTATAACTTTGAAAATAAAGCTGGAGATTCTTTTTTATTGAATGGGCAAAGATAAGAACAGATAGTCATGGAACAGGAGCTTATGACATAGTAGGAGCTTGTCCTCAGTTCAGGTGTTTTTTTTTAATTATCTAGCATTTGTTCTTACAGAGGAACACCGATAGAATGGAAAATACAAACCCAATGCATAATTTTACTACACTTCTTATATTTAAGTTTCAATATGAGAAGATATATATTCTTTTATCCACTCACAGTTTCCTCAGGAATATTGCTCTCAGGAACATTCTTTTCAATCCAGTGTATAAGAGAGAGCAGACTGCTCAGACCCACTAACAATTCTGTGTTCTATTTTGTGTTTAGTAGAAAATATGTTTTTCGGACAGAATTTACAATGATTCTGCTCATACTATTTCCACTCTCGCACACATTCTTTTTTACTTTCTCCTACCAGGGTGATTTCAAGTCTCACCCAACAGATATTTTGTATGTTTATATTGTATGTGTTCTTACCTGTGGTAAGTGTGCTGAACTTAAGGTGGATGAGAAATGCAGATTGTACTCTTGTGTATGTTCTTTCTCATGTTCAAAGATAGCCTGATTCTGAAATCTGCACTTACCTTCCCTTCACACACAGTGGTGGAACTCCTACCACCATGTCTACCAAAATGCTCAGGATGCTTATACTAGAAAATTACTACCATTTCCACTTCCCACAGGAACTAAAAGGCTGCTGAAGACCAGTATATCGCACTGAGCATATGTTGCCTCTCCCATAACAGAAAATACTAAGGTTTATCAAGCTTCCAGGCTGCATTCTGGCCCATTGTGATTAAATTGTGTGATCACATACCTGAGCTGCTGTCACACCCCAGCTCATCAGAGTCAATCATGAATTCATTAGGATCAACTTTGTGAACTCCATCCTAAAAATAAATGTTGTCATATGGAAATAAATTCCGCTACTGCCGCTATAATTATCCTTATTTGATACATGAAGAATGAGAGACAGAAAAGCTAAGCAACTTGTAAAACAGTCTTTCAGAGGTGTGTCAGAGCACGTGAAACTGTGAAACTCTACAGACCACTTAAACTCCTTGGTCCCCTAAACCATTTCACTTTCTTCCCTCCATGATGTAAAAACTTGGTACTTTCTATTTTACTGGTGTTTGAATTCTTGCACAATTTTGTAGCACAACAGTATCTGTAAGTCTTCCTTTCTCATTTAATAGTAGCTTCCAGGTACTACTGTTTGTCCCTGCATTTTTCTTTCCATTGTTTTTTTCTTCAGCCCATATTTCTGTGCCTTTCTTACTTTAACTGTATGTGCCCAGTGCAACCAGGACACATCTCTCCCGGAGCGCTGAACTGTCCCTACAGCCAACAGGTTTTTTCAGTGCAGGAGGGCTGCTGACGGCCCCTGAGAGGATGGCTGCTTCAGGGGCTGCTTCAGCACAGCTCGGGGGCAGAGACAGGCAGGAAGCAGCAGGAGCAAACAACTGGCATTAAACATAAGAAGTGGAAGATTACAGACCACTAGGAGGGATGAAACCCCATGATGTTATCACGTTCACGATCCTTGTACAGCCTTTCCATTGAAATCACACTAACGTGATGATCTTTGTCCTGTAAGAGTCAGAACAGTGTTTCAAGTATATTATAGGATAACACAGGACGGAAATAAAGAGAAAATTAGGCAAAAGCAAAAAGTAATGGTTCTCAACTCATATTTCAGATTTTACAGTGAGAATTCTGAAAGTTTGTTTATATATACTAACATAACACAGCAAAACATATAATAGAAGCCAAGAAAGGGAAAAACAAATTGCTTTTAAAAATATCCATCATAACACAGTAATAGATATCAGGCTACTGATGAGTGATGTATGCCTTGGATGAATTACCTAGGAGAGAATAAAGGTGCCATCTCCACTTGGCCACTCAAGAAGTCCACAGACTGCTTACTACTAAGAGAACTGGTATATATTACTACTATTTTAGTACAAACCTGTAATTTAAATGTGTTTTGGAAAAACCCTAAGCTATTAAAAAATACTGGTGGAAAGACAGGAAACCGTATGTTTCATCAATATGCATTTAGAAAGTAATTCTTGACTAGGTAGCAAGACAGTCAGAAGCAAAGTTTATGACTGATAAACACAATAAGGCTTAAGGCCCTGTAAAAGAGCTAGTAAACCTGAGTAGGTGATAGCGTGCAGTGTGAGTACTATCTAGTATTATACAATACTTGAAATGAGGGCCATGTACTCCTTAAAAGTTTCATCTAGTGCTTTTAACAGTATTTCAATCAGTAAACTGCTTACATAAAAAAAATTAAAAAATCCAGCATAATACGAGGGAGAGAAGAAATAACATGTCATCACTTCCCCTACATTTCTGAATATGTTTACTTTTAATTTAATATTTGCTATTGGTGGTCTTGTGCTCTCTTTGAGAATTACATATTTTCTTATTTTTTCCCTGGAAACTTCTACTGGAGCTACTACCTTTAAGGCTGATATTAATTTTGTTAGGGATACATACTTCTTTTATTTAATTCACAAATTTTAATAGAAAGGATTTAGCCCATCCCTTTTAACTTCCAGAAAATATCAGATTATTTGTACAAATTCAAATCACCATTGAAAAAAATCAATATTTTCAATATTAAAATATGTAATATCTTTCTTGACTATTGTTAAAGAATTTTGACCTTTAATCACAAAAGCTCTGAAGACCTTTCTGAATTTTAACAGCAAAAGTTTTGCAGTTTCCAAACCACTAACATGTTGGCTGCTGCTATAAGATGTGATCTTTCAGGAAATACGTAATTTTATAAAACAAAGACAATATTAAAATTTAGAGATGCAGAACCATTTAAAAAATGCAGCAAAACTGCACTGTTACACTTCATCTGGTATATGAAGGTTTTTAAGGGTGTATATCTGAGTTACCTCTCAAAATCACTGTGTACCTGATATCAATCAAAACCTCATTTCACATTGTGATTTTGCACTTTCTTAAGTTCCTGCACTTGTTATATTGAATTCATACATGTTGAGTAATACGTAGCAAGAGATTCTGTTCCTCAGGGAAATGTTTTAAGAATTAAGTTGTTGAAATACTTCCAACTCCAAAAATCCTGGGATAACTAAAAAGCTTTCCTAACCCCCTGGACTGCTTTGTTTACTTTTCATCTGCATAGCACAGGTAATTGTTTAAACTTTTTTTCATCCACAAAAGCCAAGACCTTTCTGTTTTGGAAACTGAAAGATTAAATTCCTCTAAACTCCCTTACCTCCAGAATCTTTGGCCCAAATCACTGTCCATCCTATCATACATAACAAGAATATTCACCATATCATACATCAACACATTCTTCCAAGGCTCTTGGAAATGTAGTTTTTCTTAATCAGAGTGTCAAATTATTGTCTCCTTACAAAGCTCTTAATTGGTTGTACTAAAACCTTTTATGCTAGGACTATAGATTTGAAAATGTGTTGAAAATGACATTCAAAACAAAGACTAAATTTAAAATTACTTCTGTCTAAGATTTACAATCTCTAACGTTCCTTAACAGAAAAAAAGTAGAAAAAAAGTTCAGGATCATCAAAAGATCACTGAGGAGATAACACAACTTCTGCAGGAGAGCAAACTCAATAGTTTAGGACCCTTCTGCCTAGAGGAATGGTAACTGAGATGGAGTGTAACAGATGTCTGGGAAATCAATAGTGGTATTCACTGTTTTATCAGATAAAATTATCAAATAAAAGCCAAAAAAAGAAAAATAAATAAGAAGTACTTGTGTAAACAGGTCACAGTTAAACTGAGAAAATCACTGTAGCTGTGTATTCTGGAAGGCAAAACTTTACTGATAGGTTTGAAAACCTATCAGAAATTCATGGAATAAAGCCTTCAGAATATAACCTTCAGCTTGGGAAATCCCTGGGCTGTGGACTGCCACATGCCAGAAATTTTCATTTTATGCTTGATCTGTTCTTATTTTTCCTAGGCATTTTTGACTGGCCACTACTAGAGACAGGGCATGAGACAGGGGGGTGCTTTAATCAAACCGAATATAGCCATTCTCCTCCTCTTGTGTAAAAAATCGAGATTTTGAGAAGATTGAGATGTGGAGATTTTTATTTTTTGTAAAAATCTTCTTTTTGTATATATTATACAAAAGATACATTTATATTAAAAATGACTAAAGTAAACCCTACTATAAACCCTACTATACCTTAATTTCCTACTAACTGTTACTCCAGTAAACACCAGTATTTAATTGTGTAGTTTACTGTTGCATTTCCTGTGCCACCAGTAGAAATTTGATCTATTACCAGGGGTCAGAATCAGGGGGTACTGGTCACACTGTAACAAGAAAGAAGTTAATTGTTGATATTTTACCACTAGGAGTAAATCCATTAAAGTCAACAGTACTGCCTTACTGTGACTGATGATAGATTGTGCTTCAAAAAATCAACTAGGCAAGCAAAGCTTTTCAAGACAGAATTGAAATTATCAGTATCTTAAAGTGCTAGTTTTTCTTCCTGAGCTGTATTCAGCCCTTTAGTTTTTGAAGTATTAGATTATTCATCATGTAGGATCTCCCACATCCCTAGCAGAACACCTTTGTCTTTTGGAAGACAAATAAGGGACTTAGGGAAAATATTTTTAACAGAGAGAGGAATAAAACCACTACACACCTCAACAAACTTCCTTTACATACCCTTAACACACAATTACTGCATATAAATTGATTGACAGGGAAAAAACCTGTTATTTGAACAAAAATAAATGCTGTGATTTGGAGAAAACTGTTTGACCTCATTAAAAATACCATCTACACAAAATGGTAAATCCAATATAAACGTTCTACTTTTATTATAATCCACACAATTGTGAAGAATTGGAAGTGAATTTTAAGCAGGAGTGTCACTGCTATCTCTCTTAACCCTCCTTTCCCTCCCTGTAGTATTGAAGACATACACATTTGTAATGACAGGGTTAACTCCTGACAGCTTTTCTAACATTTAGTGTGTGGTTTCAACTGTGTAAAATGGCATCAACTCAAAAAGAAATGTAATATGCATACATTTTAAAATCTATACTGATTGATAAAAATAATCTAATGCAGTTGACTTTTCCCAATTGGAAAACAATGTTCAGTGCACTTCAATTTTATTTGTTTGGTGTGGCTCAACTACAGTTCTCAATTTTTGAAGTGCAGTCTGAAATCCAGTCATCATTTTAAAATTACACAGAATATCTAGACAGACCTATCAGATCAGTTTGCTGGTTTTGAGTCTGCTACTACTAAAACTATTAGTGGGCGGGAAGAGGAGACCAAAAAAATGCAATATTTTTTGTTTTGCTTGCCATCTTTAAGTGATTTTAAAAAGCTGAGTCTAAGGTAGCTTAGCTGCCAGGGAAAGCAGCAATTTTCTTTCTTTGAACATCTACTGGTTAATCTTCCAGTCAGGAAGTATTCTCCAAAAAAACCCCAGTGACTTTCCAGTTTAGCTGTAAGCTTTAGAAACACCTGAGAAGCAGGCTGTTTTCTTCTGCATAGTTTTTTAAAAAGCATACTAATATTTAATATTTTGTTCTTGTGAAGGGTGCAACAGAGAAGGCTAGAAGGTCAGAGAACCAACTGAAAACCAAAGCAGTCTTTAAACTCCCCAGCTGCTTTATTTGCTATTAGTAATTTTCTCAAACTGGCGCCTTTGACTTCAAGAGAACTGTGCAGTTGTCCTACTTAATCTTACTGATCCAGTATTGTGAAATATGAGAAAACAATAGACCACATTCATCAATGCCACATTTCAGGGATGACCCCATCTATGGTATTCTTCCATTCTCCCACTGGCAGGAAACTGTGCAGAATAATACTCCATTCCCTCACTGTAGGAGAGGAAAAATGGTAAGCATCACATACTTCTCATGATTCCTAACCAGATATAGTCATGCCAGCAGAATTCCCTGATACTCTTTCAATTACATCACCTATATAGCTTGCTTTGTGATGACTAAGTTTATGACACTATTCAAAATACCTGTTTGCTGAGTTAGTTTATTATACTACCACCCATATTGCTATGAGCAGTACAGTTGTGTTTACATGGACAAAGGACACATACTGAACTAGTCAACACCATAAGAAATTATGCAAATACTTCTCTAAAAATCAACAATGAAGTTTTCATGAGGTTACCTACCAAAGGTAATATTTATCTGAATTCTGAATCTCCCACACAAGAAATTAGGACAATAGAGTCTTCCAACAGTAATAAAAAATCCTTTTATTAAGCTTCAAGATGGTAGTGAAATGCAGTGTCCACTTTCTTAATAAGCTAACAAAGGGGTTAATAAAACTGTGCTGTCAGCCATTAAAAACTGCAAAACAGCCCCAGCTTGATGTTGCAATTTTTAAATTTCATCCCTCTCACCCTCATATATTCTTTTGAAATCTAATTTTTTTTTTTTTTGAAAGCGTTTCTAACACAAACCTTCTAATGAAGTGAAATACAGCCATAAATCTATTCCCAACAAGATGATCTTCATCTCGCTTTTTGGCAGCAAATAGAATTAACAAAGGAGAAAGATCCAAGTTTTCAAGTTGTTAAAAGTATTTTCACTACTGGCTTTGCCTTACAACAAAAACTGCTCATGCTAAGTTCTGAAAGTCACACTTGCACAGCATTTTCTCCATACTGCTGTGCAATATTTGAGTTATTTTTAATATAAAGGATTAAAGAATTACTACTGATTGTGAGACCTCACCAGTAAAACAAGGCCTCTAAAATATGTTATCATATTTGAGATTTTCATAAAGCCAAGGAAGTGTTCACATATGGGGAGAATAAGAGAGTGATACCACAGAAAGATAAGGTTAGACAGAAATACAAATCAAGTGTTTGGAATAGTAAGATTTAGAACATATAAGTAAAACCTGGTAATGATAAAAAAAAAAAAAAAAGGTAAGAATAGCAAAATTATTCTTAAAATGGCAATAATATTTAACAATGAAGGTGCAGAGGTACTGGGTAATTTGGAAAATTCCCCAAGAACTCTATGTTCTACAATACTAATCTAAACAAAAATTGGCTTGCTCAATTTTGTAATGCCTAATATTCCCTTACTACAATGACACTAATTATGCTATAACAAATACTGCATTACTATCATACAATTACATAATTATAAAGAAAAAGATATGGTAAAAATCCACACAGAGTTTTGTTTCATTAGAAATTATGAAGAGTAGACAACCCTGTAATTTTAATTTGTAACAATATTATAATATTAGAAAAATAAATTTGGCAACATACTGGGGAGCGCTGGTATCTCATGGCACAATAAGTGTCAGAGTTGCATACATGCTGCAACAGTGGTGAATACTTACATGCTAAGTATGATGTGCTTTGCATGTGTAAAATTCACAGCAAACACACAGAGGAACACTACTGTGAACGTGCAGAGGTCTGCCATGCTGAGACTACATTAAGACCTCTGTGCTATCAGCCAGAGCTGGCTCATAATATGTGTGTGTATATGTGTTGCAAACATCATCAAATATGCATAATTTGGACTTATTACTACTTTTAACCAACTGTGAATATTCAGCATACTAAGCATTTGATATACCGCATTGTTAGCAACTTGTGCCTGCTATACAGCAAAACACTTTGCTACATGCTTGACTTTTTATGTGTGAGTAGTCCCGCTAAGTTCCACTGAGTTACTGTTTGGAATGATGCTTAAAAATTTAACACCAAAACACACATCTATGTGATTTGCTGACTCAGTCATGATGCTTAAAGGTGAATTTTATACTGTGTGCTTGTACTCTTATCACTTCCACCATCAAGCATACCTACTCATCTGTCGGTACAAACTGGTTTTCTTAAAATTCTACAGTTTTTACAGAAACTTATATTGTGCTAGTACATAGTATTCTCCCTGAAAATTCAGTCTAGAAATCCATTAATGCATAAAAGCCTTCTTCAGAGAAATATTTCTTCAGATATCATTTAAGGAATTGAATGTCTCTTTTAACTTAGCAAGAGATTAACAATGAATTTCTTAATGGGTTCTGATATGAAAAGATTTGAATCAATTCTTACATTTCACAGCAGGACTGGGAGAAAAAGAAAGAAAATCAAATAGATATGCCCTAGAAGGACAAAATATGAACTCAGAGGAAAGTAGAAAAATCTCTAAAAATTTTTAAGTGATTATCAGATACTATGAGTTTTGCTTGTTTAGAGAGTATTTCGAGATTCTTTGTTTTAATAAATCAGCCTTGAACTGAGATGATCTGAGATAGTTCAGAGTGTGAGCAAACTGTTCCAATCAAAATTTCCAATCTTAAAACTATTTTTTGTGTGTGTGTGACTGGCTAACAAACTTCACTACAGTCAAATGAAGAAGTCCAATATCTCAAGAGCAATTGTACTGATTTTAATCAGTGTTTTTAATCTACTGTTTGTTTTTTAAATGATTATAAGTTTTCTTAAAATTCAAACATCTATTTAATGGTAGTCAATGCTTTGCATTGGGCAGAATACTGTGAATAGATTTATCTGTGTTAAAATGTAAGGAATATCTCAAGTCCCACATCCTGCAAGGACTTAAATAAATGTATCGAAGGCATACATTGGACTTCATGGGACTACTCACATTCTAAAAATTTGCATGCATTTAAATAGTTGTTAGAAGAGTGGTCTGCACTACCAAATCAGTAATTTCTGTCAACTTCAATTTTAAAGTAAATTCAACTTAAGTGAGAAATGTTTGTGAACTGAACTGTTTTTACGTTATTCTTAGGAAAAAACCCTGCCAACTATAACTGGCAAACAGGATGTCTAGGATTGGAACTTAAAAAAAATTAAAAAGATCAATAATCAGTCATAAAAAAGAAAGTAAAGAAATGAAGCACTGGCTTAATCAGGCTGGCAGTTGAAAACAACCCCAAGCATTTATCAACCAAATCCTACTTTCTAGCAAAATCTCATGGTCTGACATACGTTTTGCTGTTCAAATACTGACACTTGATAAAAGATACATTAATGTAATTTTTGTTTTGCTAATCTTTTCTCACTTTAAACTGTATTTCTAGCAATATGTTTGAAAGTAGCACAGTGCTAGAATTGAAAGTGACCATAGAGAATAGGTTCTTTATATCAAGTGAAAAAGCCCCAAAGCAATAGAGCTTCTTTTTTCTTTTTTTTTTTTTTCCGCAAGTGATGTCTAATTAGGGGCACCATTTCAGTGGTTTCATTTAAGTATTCCCCTCCCCCTCCTAAAAAAAAAATCTATTTCAAATTTTACCAAGTAATTGCAATCTTTTACTTGGGACTCATTCACAGATCTTGATAGGCTTGGAAGTATTTACCCAGGTACTCATTTTGCCAATAAACAGCAGCTGAAAGATTTACAGGCACAATAGGTATTATATATATTGTGCATCTGCATATTTTATGAATTTTAAAGACTGTGTTATTTTGTAAAATTAAATATATTTTCAAACTGAATCCTATCTAGGTATACTCAGAAAGTGAACACAATCTTAAGAAGGCAATGAACATTCCTGACTTCTAATGTAGAGGAAGGATTAGTAGACTGCTGTTACATGAAGGAAAGGTCTGGAGGAGGAGAGCTCAAATTCATTACCATCAGTAGTAGTCAATCACCCTGTTAAAGAATTTTCATATTAAGTACGGAAAACATGATTTTCGTTGGGCGGGAAGAGTGTGATAGTATGCATTGTTTCTAGAAATGTTTTCCTTGTGTGAAGTACATAGTAACAGCCCATGAATAAAGCCAATGTGCCTTTCTAAGGCATTTGGTGGCAAACGTCAAAGAAGTAGTAGGCTACTGAGGTTGTTTCAACATTATCTCTATGTAGTTCTTAGGTTTATGAAAAATAATTGCCTCAGCTAATTTCTTCTGATGTCTGCAGACACCTTCAGTCTTTAATCAAATCTCCTTTCCAACTGATGCAATCAAAATATCAATCACTCAGATGAGTTATACAGAAATGTGTGCCATTTATACAAGGTAAACTAGACTCTACATGATCTAGCTCTGGAAGACTGTATAAATTCTAATGGTCCAAACAAGCATGCCATATTGGGGGACAAACTTCACAAGCTTCATGTTATACCCAAGCCTTTGGCTTTATTCCAGAATCATTCAACTTTTGAAGGTTATTCCAAGAGACAGAGTAACTCCATGAGGAAGGTTACTCTAAGACAGAGAGTAACCCTTATGAAACCATAGTAATGTAGAATTTATATATATATATAATAAAAATTATATAAAATTAATCTTTTCTGTAGAGTGTGTTATAAACCAGTCTCATTACATATTTTCTAAAAAAATATGACACAATACATAAGAAGCAAGAAAAGTGAAACAACAGAAAGAGACAGTTTTTATCCTAAACGGGAACCATTAATTTGCAAGAGAACCGAATTCACTTTTTTACACATTTACATTCAGTATCATCGTAACGTTGTCCTACTTGAACACTTTAATCTACCAGACACTTCTCTCTGAAATAAAACAAAAACCAAACAATCCACAGACTCTATCAACAGTGCTAGATTATAATGGCAAATTCAAACCACACCAATAGCTATGATGTGCTGACGATTACTTTCAGACAGTTTATTTCCTCATCAGTCCATTACATTATGGAATCATTCATGTGTAAAAGAGACATATCGTGTATTTTGGTGAACAAAATGTGTTGACCATATACTAGTAAAATAACATTGATGTAAAATTAAACTATGAAGTTTGAAAGTTGCTAATTTTATTGGATGGTTCATCATTCCATTAACGCAGCTAATCTAGATTTTTGTCTACAAAGGAAAAACATAACAAGCCAGATATCACTAAAAATATAACCCTTACTAAAAAAAAAAAAATCCAGTTTGACAAGGCCCATACACAAATAGATAATTATTTCTCTGAAAATGGGACTTTCAATTTCAAGTCTAAAGTATAAAAAGCTAAAAGAAACTTAATTTGGAATATTTATGGCACATTCAATTGCAGGGAAGTCTGTGATGAAAAATACTGATACAGATGAAACTAACTCTGTTTTCTGACAAAGATAGTTTACTATAGGTGATTGGTATTCTTATGGTGATAGGAGTGTTTCATGAGGCAAAAATAGAACTTATATTGCATTCTACTAATTAAAGATGAAAGTATAGACATACTCAGTTCTCTTAAGGATTAAACAGGTAAACTTTTAAAGCTCCTCAAGGAAGAATTTATTGAGTACAGGCTAGATGTAAGAAGGTAGGCAGAAATAAACTGTACTTTTTTTTGCAAACAGAATAGAATGGATTATACTTCATGTCTTCTCAGTTTTGACATACTTCTGTCATTAATAACATAGATAACAACAACAATTGCAGAGGTATTCAATGTGATTTGAATTTTGAGACCTTAGAGCAAGACATTTAGCAAGGATCAATCTCACAAAAATAAATAACAGGACTTTATTCTAGACCAACACTAATTTTAGATTAGTTCTCTTAGTTACCTTAGGGAATGTTTGAGAGAGAACAGTCAAAGGCATCAAAGGAGAAACTATGCAAGAAATTCCTGTATTGTTTTATCTTAGTCTGAGATATAGAAGATATTCTTCTGTTCATTTTTATTTTATTTTTTTCCCCCCCTCTGGTGAAAGGAAGATAACAGTCTATATATTTACCCTTTCACAGGAAACTCTATAAGGTTAAAAGTTCATACCCCAGACCAAATTGCCCAAGTTGATGCTTGTAAGCACTCAGTACATGTTCCTGAAAAAAGAGAATTTTATTGGCCCTGATCACACTCTCTAATTCCATACATGAAGAGATACCCCTGTAGCATCAACTGTACCTCCAGATGTAAAGTGTCTCTGGGAGATCTATGGACAGTTTTAGAAAAAAAGTGAAAATTGATTAAGGCAAGCAGCACATGCACTTCTGTCAAGTCCATTTAGCAATATCTTTCACTGTTGTTTAGCCAGCAAAAGTTCCAACTCTAACTCTTAGGACAGATTTCAGGTAAGAAAGTTCCTGACTACACTGCTGCATTGGAACTGTGCTATGAAGGATCTGCCAAAAGAACACAAAAGAAGGATGCTGTGTGTAAGCAGCCATAGGGTTTTGGGATGTATGAGTACCATATAAATTTCAACTTTGTTGTTTAAATACATTAAGCCTTAATAAAATATATACATAGGAAAAAATATTACAAAATAAGATTTTTTTTCCCTATATAACTGTCCCTCTTAGAAAGTGAGTGAAACACTTGTAAGTTTTTACTGCAAAATTATTTAAAGAATTGAAATAAATTTATAAGTCTGGCACCAATCCTGCAGTCCTCTTTACCTGCTCACCTTCATTTAAGTGAGCAACCTCTTAAATTCAGTAAGACTAAGCCTTCTCAAAAGTTAAATGCATATTCATCTTGGTTATGCATTTGTATACAATGATACAAATCAAGCTGTTCCAAATGAACAGTAATTTGTGTAACATTTACTGTTGTCAATATAGGTTCTGGAATTATGACTACAGCAATATTTAATCCCCTCCATTCCTCATGCTGCATAGCTGTGGGAACCATTTAAAGTGGCTCTTGCTACACCAGGGTTTTGTAAAAAATATCTCTGTGCATCAATAAGATAGGATTAATATAGCTAACTGGAGCTGCAGAGAAAAATCTCTAACTTCAGCTTCCCTGGTTTTACAATCAAACTTCAGTCAATCCATTTAATACTTCTGCAAAACTCTCACATAGCCTCACTGTGTTCCTCAGACTAGTGTCAGTGCCCATTGTCAATAAGAGATATGCTTCCAGCTGTAAAATACAGTAAAAGGACTCCTCATCTAGTGCCCCGAACAGACCAAAATCCTCTCCTGGAGAACCCGTAAAATCTTGTGGAAAGTTATAAAACTCTTAATATACCACAGGGAACAATCTTCTACAGGCAGGAGGACTGGAAAAGTGACCTTGTAATTTTTTGCAATCTATAATTCCTATGATTCTTTTTTTGAAGTCATATGCAAGCAGCTACTTCATTTTCTGCTGGGTTGTTTTAGAGCTAACTTACTTGAAGCAAATAGAGAAATCAAGTTGTAATAACCAAGAGGTCTTCTGCAGTTCTACAGTGAGTATCTTTTTTACAGAGCATGTAGATTGTACTTTATTATCTGTATTCCACACCATGCCACAAACATGCGCACGCACACACAATCTGAAATTCCTTTAATCTTTATCAACAGGAAAGGATGAGCATGCCATTAGGAGACAGGAATTGTGTTATTTTGCATCTTCAAGATAGTTTCAATTTTGTTAAGCTGAAGAAGCTTTGCACTTACTCAACTCTCTCATTCTGCTTAGCAATACACTGTACATACCCCATCATCTAACAATAATAAAGATAAAATCCTACACCTGAAGTTTGCAAATAAACAATGAAAGAAAGAAGTACAAAAAAGTAGCTTTCAAAAATGTTGGTTTTCTGAAGGTAGAAAGAAAATTGCCAAGTAGGTTATTACGCACACTAATAGCAGGTTTCTTTCAGTATACACAAGTATACACATATATTCTCTGTATTTCTTAAATCAAGCCTGAATATTAACAGGAACTATTTAATTTGTTTTTCATTAATGTTTTGGAACCAGGTGTGCCTGTGCAAAGAAATATATACTAAAATATAAATACTTAAACATGTATATGTATAAATATATAATATAGTGTATGTATTCCAGAATTTCAAATAAATGTTCTAGGATAAATGCTCAAAACGTTAAATCATCAGAAAAAAAAAATCAACGAATAAAAGTTAAAGCTATCTTGCTTATTTACTACACTTAAGAATACTGTAAGGAAAAAGTGTAAGAAACACTGGATATAAAGAAAGCAATAATGATTATGAACAGGGCACTAATATGCTGATGTTGGAAACCAGAAAACTTCTGAACAGCTGATTAATGTATTCTTGTTAAAACATTCCAGTCATTATGCAGAGATAACCATAAGTAGTTTTAGTGTGGGGGTGTGGCCAGTTTCTGCAAGAAATTACATGACATGTTTTGAAAGGACACATACCAGGGGTCTTGTTTAACAAAATGTTCCACCAGACCTCTATGCCTACCTACTTAAAATAATGGAATGCTTAAACTTGCTTGAGCCCCAAAACTAAACACCACCTGCCCCCATAGAGAAAGCATTGTGGGAAGAAAAATGAAGTGTTATTTGCATAGTTTTTGACAGATTATTGACACTTTTTTTCTCACATCACGTACCCAAGCTCACCAACCTGTCTATCTTTTCTCTCACAAGATACTCAAAATCACGCCTTTTGTTTCTAGCTCTGGCTGAACTAAATACATGACTGAAGGGAATGATCCCTCTCTTGCAAATATTAGAATGCACAACTACAAAAATAAGCTTTGGTCATCACTTCTGGTTTGGTTCATTCCAATAACTGATTCCTCTGTAGTGTGTTAATATATATGTTCCCATTAAAACTCAAGACAGGAAAACAAGAGGCCATACTTTTTGATCTAGCTACAGTCAGAGTAACTTTCTGGGTTCTTAGTTGGGTACTAACATATCTTTTTCTCTATCAGCAAAAAATGGACTATCACAGAAAAAGTCCTGCATGGGATGGTCTTCAAGCAAATGAAATATAAACAATTGAAAATGATTTAAAGTTAACTGAAAGTGGACTGATACAGAAGTATTGTATTGTGATGGAAACCTATAAAATGCCTTGATATCAGAGAGACTATTTATGTTGTACTACACAAATTAGAACATTATATTATTAGAATAGTCAGTGATCCTCTATCACACCCTGGATAGTAAATAAAAAGGTGTGTTTTTTAAAGACTGAATTTTTAAAACAGAATCACAGAGTTTTGGGGAATTTTTAAGTGTAAAATAATAGAATGAACAAACCCCGAGATAGATCTATTATAGACAAATTATAGCTTAGATAATATAGATTTGCCAGTACTTTAGATAAAACCTTACTTACTGAGGTTAAGAGTTATTTAGTTGACTGCTAAAGTGTACTCATGTTAAAAATATACAGTGATGCTAACCTTAAGAAAGAAATAGGTGATGAATAATGAAGAAAAAAAGAAGAAAAAACAGATCAAAAGATGAAAGGAAAAACTCAGAAAAAGGAAAAAGAACACAAACAGCATTGAAATATTCACATGGTGTCAGTACAGAGAATAAGCCTTTGAAAATTATTTGCTAAAATACTTTTTGTGCTCTGTGTATTTTTCTTAATCCATAATTATCCTTTAATGTACATGTGTAGCAGACTGGAAGATACATATGTATTAAAAAAAATCATTAATTTCTATAAATTTTCTTTCTTACAGTGTCTGGAAAAAACTCTACTACAATATGCTTTCTACCAAAACTTAGAAACTATATTTGAATGCTGCTTTAAAGTCAGTTAAACTCTCACATGATACAGAATACTGCTATGTAAGTACGATGTATGGTGTGCAAAAGGCCTCAGCCAAAAAAGATCCATGTGCAAAAAAAGGCTTCTGATACATGAACATATGAAAGAGAGATTGGCCATTGAAATGGGCCTTTTGGAGAGCTCTGACACATGGAAAGCAGTAGGATCTGTGACAAATGAGGGGAAACGCTTCTATAACTACGTATGGTAGCAAAAAATGCCATGCAATCAACTAGGCATTTATCAGCCTGCAGCATTAGGTCCTTAACAATATGTTTTTTGAAAAGAACATTCCAATTCAACCAAGTATTTTGGAAAGTTAAGTTTAAAACAATGAAACAATGTTTATAGTGGAGGAGTTCCCAACAAGTTTTAAAAAAAATCACAAGAGCTAGGATGTAAAACTGAATACTACACAGCATTCCAGGACACAGAGAAACCCCAAAGGACAAGTTCCATAGCTTTAGGAGCTGCCCAAATTATTTAGATCATAATTCTGTCAATCGGCTGAATTTACATTTCAGAATTCTGTGAAATACAAAGGTGAGTGTATCACATCAAAGGCTATATAGCCAGTATCTTGCCTCCAGCAGTGGCCAGTGATGTACCTAGAGAGTAGCATAAAAACAGGGCACATGTAAAGCAAAACTTCATGGTCCTACCCTCCATGGGAAACGGTGACCTGCACTTTAGGAGTTTCCTCTGAGCTGGACATAATATCTTCATATTTAATGTGCACAAATATTCTTCCTCTATTCCTAATTGTACTTTGCAGCACTAAAAATACAACAAAAAGATGGCAGATTTTGTATTCTGCTTGTGAGAAGCCTGCATTTGTTGCACAGTTAACAGTGATCTTGGTAACTGTTTACGTTGCCCTGAATGATCAATTACAAAACACTACGCTTTTCTTTAAAAAAGCTTACATGTAATTCATTCCGGTCTTCCAAAATTGGTATGAAAACTAAAAACATAAGACAAAGACACCAAGAATATTCCCTAAAAATAAGACTTGAAAACAGGCTTAATGTCATTAAATGGCAGTGCGAACTATTCAGTATCAACACTAAAAGGGCCATCCTCAGCTCATTTTATGAGCATTTTCTGTACATTCTCACAGAAGAAAAAAAAACAACTTGAAAATGCCCAGCCATGCAGGTGAACAAAACTGTCCTGCTATTCTTAATTGCTACTTCATCTCACCACTTTTCAGCAAGGTAGAAGGTATTTTTCAAGGAGCAGCATGTGGTTCCATGACAGACTCCACAGGCAGTTATGCTGTGAGTTTTGGAGATTCCTTTATATTGGGATGCTGCTGTTGCTGCTGTGTTGGATTGTCATAACTGCTCAAACAGCATCTTCTTCTCTTTTCAGATACTGAATTCTGAAGATGTTTTCTTGTTTATATATATATTTATACATATGCATACATATATGGAAAAAACCTCAGACTGTATATTATTCTCATGCTCATGTACTATACAAGTTTAAATGTTATTTTACTATCAACTACTATGCCAGGATGGGAAAATAATGATATTCCTAATTACATTTTTAATATTGTAAAATAATTAAACTCATCTGATTCTCCTGCTGCACTTCAGTTTATGAAAAAATGGAAACAAAAAAGTAAGAAATGTCATATAAAACAGATTTTCAAAACTAAACAGTGCCTCCATAAATATATACATTTATATCTTTTTAAGCTGAGACACAAAAGATCAGTAGCCAGTTTTGATACCTATTTTAAAACAGTATGCACTACACAGGTCATTTCACCGAATATGGAATCAGAGGGCCAACAAATATTTGTATTGCTATCTGCAGTACAGATCTCTGTTATAGTTTTCAAATGGCTGTGGTGTAAAAAATCACATTTTACAAACCACAATATTACATTAATCAATGAAACAAAGAAATCAAATGCTAAAAAGACTAAAACAGAATTAGCCTAGTTTTCTTTCAGCAATAGATATGCAATCCTGCTCGTTGATACAAAAGACCAAATGTCAGCAAAACCAGTCCTGCAATTCAATGGTGAACCAGGAAAACATTTAAACCTAATACCGTATACTCTCATTATAGTTTACAGCTTAAAAATTACAAGCAATATTTTTCCTTGTCTTACAAATACAAAAAATACCAAATCAACCAAGCAAAACCAGAAAACAAATATAAAAAAATCCCTCCACTCTGGGTCCGACTGGGACCTTGGAACCTCCCTGAAGATATTGGTTTTTAATGGAAATGCCAACACCATATATAGCACTGCTAGCAGACATTGTTTTAATATAAGATATCTTCTCTGCTCCTCTATTCCATTTCCAAATTGAGCCCAAGAGGCCTCAGATGAGTCTGTTGATCAGGTTTCTTGTCAACTAGCATTTTGAACTCGGTGTGGATTTTCAGACAGACAGTATCATTTGGTGGTTCCTGTGTTTTTCTACTTCTATTTTAATTTATCACTTGAAGTAAGTGCACTGGGTGGATACTTATCAAGTCTCCTCTTCCCTGGAGGGCTACAAAATACAATTTCCATGTTCATTGTTGATAGTCTAAATACAGCACACATGAAACAACAAGAATGGGCTTCTTAATGTAGTGGGTAAGATGTCTATAAAACAGTGGCTCTAGGGGCTGGATTAGAGGAATAAACAACATAGATTTTACCTCAGTGGATTTAGATAATTTCTAAAAGATTTAGTGCAAGGAACCTGAGCTGTCTAACGATACAATTTGTAGAAATATTCTGTGCCTGAAGGTCAGCAAAATATCTTACTACATGCTAATACCTACTTTACAATATTCCATAGTTCTATCCCTTTTTAAAATATATAACTTGAGAGAAGATTTTTTTAAAATCCTCACAACTGGTTAAAAAAAAAAAAGTTAAAGCAAACAGTAAAAATGTTGTTCCTGTAGGGTTTTGCTATGAAACTTATAACTATTGAAAATGTGAAAGACAGCACATTTCCCCAGTGTTTCTAAAAGTATTTGAGCTAAGGTAATATTCAACCTAAATCTAGGATAAGATTCTGTCTTTGGCTAAAGATGTTCAGTTAGTCATTTTGATGCTCCAATATGGATTAATTTAAAATATAGAAAGAAATTTAAGTTTGAATTATTGGAACATAGCTAAATCGTATTATTTTTTGAAACCGAGATTACCAATAAATGAATGTAACTACTTCTCTTTCATTCTTGGAGTAACTTTCTGTTCCATCTTTAACTTTCAGTGGGTCAAAATGTCTGGTTGTTGTGGCCAGACATCTGACGACTGCACACAGAACAGGGACAGAGAAACATTCTGTAAAGATTACATTGGTTCCCTATGTGCCTTCACCTCAAGGTTGAAAATCAAATAATCAATACAAAGTCCTCAGCTTTATATCTTATCTCAGATCTATCTTCAGCAATACTGTCACCCAAAGTCATGGGTACAGAACTAGTTCAATATTGACCCAGGTGGAAGAATGACATTTGCTGAATCATGAATATTAATCTTTGTACCTGCAAATTCTTTGGGAAATTCCCATCAACATTCTATCGTACACCAACTAATTTAGTTTTTAGAATGACTCTCAGATATTACAGTTATGGACAACAATAATGAGACTGATCACCAACAGCATAAGCTAATTTACCCTTCAGATTCTTTTCATATTCTCTTCTGTGCTGCCTTTGGCATAGGAGGACCAGTGAGTACAAAGCAACGTCTTTGTCTGCATACAGATGAAGAAATGAAAACTTCAAAAGTGCTGGAATCAAAATATCTTCTGAAGGGTAGAAAAATAACCTGGATCTTCCCCACTGCCAGCAGCTATGCTACATGTAAGAAACTATTGTTTCCAATAGTTAGTAGAAGTCTAGGCTTTCCTAAATATAATTATGAAAACTATGAGGGGCATTGCCAGTAGCTGGTCTGTCATAATTTTTTTTAGTTCCCCTAAGACTTGTTTCAGACTCATGATTTTTCAAGACATTTGAGTAAATTAATTTTCCTATTGCTATATTCATTGAATATAATTGTTAACCTCACTAATAATAAACTACCATGGAAACACAGATTGTACTGTCCAGTGCAAACAATTCAGTGACTGTGTCTATGCTTTCATTCTGAGTTACCTCCTTCGACTCAAGAATTACACACCTATTCAGGAGATGGAAAGATTTAATCATTCTACTCAAACCTTGTTAATGTTGAGGATTTTAGGTGTTTCATTATCTTATTAGACTCTAAGACAGCAATGTCCATCTTACTTCGGAAACCTGATTTGCTTAAATTGTCAGGTAACAGACTTTCAAGGCTCTCTTATGACACAATCATGAATCTCTCATTGATATTTCATCACCATTTTTCACTTCTTTTCTATCTTCTTTACTTGCGTCACTAACATAACTAGTATTCCATTTGGTCGTAATTTTTAATTCTTCTTCCTTGAATATCAATTTTACCTTAGTAAAGAACTCAATTATCTATATTATCTAAGTGACAGAAGTGCTGGGAGATGAAATCTACTTGTAACTGCAGTACAGAGAATTAAGCCTAGTACAATCACTCCAAACCTCAACCCTCAAACCAAAATCATTGATCTTCTCTGAGTTTTCTTTTGAGAAAATTTGCATGACACCTTCAGATTTCTGTTAGACAGTTTAGAAAAATCTGTTACAATATAAATTGAACTAAACCTGGGTAGACTTGTTGACAAATTGTGCTCTACCTATTTCTGATCCTGATTAAACATTGCTTCTTAAGCTGCTTGAGATTTAAACCATTCCTAGTACACTTTCTCTTACTCCTCATGATGGCAACCTGGCTTATGTCCTTAAAAGCTCTTGCAAAATCTGTCACCTTAAATATACTGAATTGTAAATAACTACTTAATCATGTTATGCCATTAAAACAAAATTACTAGAGAAAAGATAAAATATGCTCATCTTCTTTTCTTGTCAGTTTGTTCTTTGGGATTTTTTTATATGCTACAATTACATTTACACTGGTCTTTTGGGGACTCTAGTTCTATTGTATCAGGATTCGATACGTGGAAGAGAAACACTTTTAAAAATAATAGTTTGAGGGTAGTTATCAGTAATTAAATTTAGAATGTAAATTAACTGTTATTCTTTTACTATATTAAATAATTGTATTTTACCAACTTACTTCCAACCATAGTAATTTCCTGTACAATTACTAAAAAAAAGAAAGGATTTTTTTTCCACGTCTTTGGAAAGACGATACTTTCCTAAATTATCATTATATCTGTACAGTAGCAGTAAGAGATTGCAAAAATAACAATAAACCTGATTAAGAAATCAAAAAATGTAGAAAAATAGAAGTTACATTGTGTACATCAAATTTAAAATCAAATACAATGAAAAGGACTGCCCTCCAAAGGCTTCTAGGCTCATCCACAATACTTTTTTATAAGCAGATTCTGTGCAGGAATTAAAATATGTCTTCCCTTCTTTTCTTCCTTCTTTCACTCAGTGACAAAATGTTCTCAGCATAAGACCTATCCTCTGATTAGAAAAAGACTGTGGTACCTCGGCAGGTTCCCTACAGCACAGCCTAACCAAAGCCCATAACTGATCCAACAGCATTTGTCATCTCTGCAGTATACTTGCTGTAATTCCCCTCCTCTGGCTTTTCTTTCAAACTAGATCACAAACAATCTTTGAACAAAGTGAGAAAACCAAACTATTTTAAATGAGGAAAAATGACACATGGGTATTAAGTGCTATATATAATTAATTTGCCTTCCTCAAATACTTTGAAATATTATTTATTCTGCATAAATGGCCTTTGCTTTTGATGTTACTAATTTCTCTTTAATGTAATTCTTCAACAATCATTTTTTACCTCTTAAAACCACCAAAAAAATATTTCTGGCAAGTATTTTCGAGATGGGTTTGTTAAATTCCTAGATGACTTTTTCTTTTGAATGTTTCAACACAATTACATTGGGGAAAAATTTTACTCTGACATTGAATGTTTTATTCATAGATCTATCTTTTATTATAAAAGCAAACAACAACAATTTTACCACTAGCACAGAATGTAGTCCACACTCAGCATAGAATTGACTCTTGAGTTGGGAAAGCGATAGAAATATAAGGAGCAGATTTAAACCTGGCCCAAATAAACCATCAGAAGTCTTGAATTCCAAGATTTTAAATAGATTGAATTTGCATCATCAGTTCTCCCAGACCCATCTCTAACTCAGTGCTTTGTGCTTGTTTGTTCATTTTAAACCTAAAATACTTTATATAGCTCTTTTTCTCAAACATAATAACAAAAATAATTGGGGGGACCAGCAGAATATATTTAAGTTGTCATCTTTCATGTCAAAGGAAGAAAATCACTCAATGAAAGAAGAAATTGAGGACATAATTATTATGTTTTATCTAGTAATAAATTCCAGTTCTAATATAAATAGTGGGGCAACACTGAAAATAAAAGTGCCAAAAAGGAACACATAAAATTATCTGATGTACTTTATATAGTTTCTTCAGTTTACAATGATATTGTACTGCTTTGTACAAGCTTTTCCACACTGCATCATAAGTTGTGCATGCATGTATATGTGTGTTTATATATGAATGACATAAACCCACTGCATAAGAAAGTATGTTATTGCCACCTCTTTCTCACTAAAATACTGTCAAAACTCAGAAAGCACAGAAGAAAACTCTTTCCATCGTAAGTGGAAAGAGGATTATTTTTTTTCTTTTTATAATCAATACCATTGTAAAAAGGTGAAGTGAAAGAAAACTGAAAGAATGTAGGTAACCCACAAATTCATTTCAAATGTCCCTACAAGAGAGAGAAAATCTGACTTGATTCAGCTTATTTTTCTCCATTATCAGCATTTTGCTATCATTCTCCTTACTTGTTTTCTGTCTCTCTAAATTGAGGTCTCATTAGGTATTCTTGCTGTTTCAGAGAAGAAATTACAACTCAGGTGAACACTATTCTATGTTACGTTCTCTTGTTGGTGGTCTGTGATTGTTCGAGAAAGACAGTTATTTGTGTTCCATAGTGATGAGGGTTACACCAGAGGGCAGGATGGATGTAACAATACCAGCAGTACTCATGTGAAATATCCAAGGGGATATAGTAATTGTGAATAAAATTCAGGTTCAAAACTTTAAGAAATGTAGGTTCCATGATTTTTCTGATATCACCTGTCTTAAAAGCGAGGGCATCATTTTGGAGGACAAAAACATTTCAATGCAAGTAGGATAAAAGACAGTTGAAATTGCACTTATATTAACATGTCTACGCTGTACAAGATCATAAAACACAAATTAATTTGGGTATGCTATTGTACAATTGGCCACTAGACCTTTCATAAAGACAGATGTGTCCTAGAAAGAAAAAGATGAATGCACGTAAGCTTATTTCTTGAAAAAAAAGCCCTTAATTATTACTTTAAATAAGCCCTTCATATATATAGGGAATAAAAAGATGAAATATTAATCTGACCACCAAAATAATAATTTCATTTCAATTTTATGTTACTCGTACATTTAACATACACATAATATAGTTATTTTCAGGGGGAAAAAAGGTGGAATTAGTAATGTATAATCAATATATCTATATTCTAAATATGTAACACTTAAAACCTAAGTTCCTTAAGTAATTAGTTATTACACCACAACCATGTTAATGTGTAAATAAAGCATTCTTCCAATTAGTTACTGCTAAAATATAAATCTCTCCTTAAGAATGGTAATAAGTATGTTTTGCATCACACTTTTGCAGCCTTATTTCAGGCTTGTTTTTACCTGCATGGGAAATACACAGCTTTCCCATAAATTGCCTCCTAAGATACTTCTTCAATATACATCCCAAGTAGTCCATACAATTAAAAGAAGACCTGAATACACCAAGTCTAGTGCAGACCAGTTGTGATAAGCACAACCAAGCATCTGCAAGAAATTGAAAAGAAACACTGCATTATTGCTGACACTCCTCCCAAATAGCAACTTAGCTTTATAGGATTTAACTTCACTAAGTTATTTCACTTCAATTTCAATGTTCACTTCAGTTGGGGGGGGGGGGG
>VXBL01008805.1:183521-235096 GCA_013400195.1 Aramus guarauna
GGAGGGAGCAAAGCAAACCAAGAATTATAGCTGATTATAGTAATTACTGCATTTTTTCCACTGTGTTAGAATTTCTATCTTTTTTTCCCCTTCACAAAACATATGCTTAGGTGACTACTCATTATTTATAACTTATAAAGTCAGTAATAATGGAGGTTGAAATTATTTGTATATGTAATTCTGTTTTAGAATTACATATTCAATTTCAGAACCTCTTGTGAAACCAAGATAGATGGTCAGACACATTTGTAAAAGACTGTAAAGGGGATTTTAGTCTAGAAAGAAGGAAAGTAATATCAATGTTTACTTGAAGTAATCTATATGGTTACATCAATCTTTCATCTAGTGTTCCCACAGTGCCATTAAAGAAAAGAATTTTAGGGTTACCTCCCAGACAAGTAACAGTAGCTAAAGTAACCAAAAAAAGCCCTAACTTTTTTCAAAGTCTTAAAATATGTTTCAGCTTAAAAAGAGTTCCCAAATGTTTAAAAGCAAAGAAACTTAAAACACTGAATTAGAATTTATGAAGGAGAAATAGGAACAGGAAAGATACTGCTTCTGCCTGAGGTGCAAAGACCACATCAGATGCAAAGGACTAAGAAAGAAAACTGCTGGGTTTTGGATACCTCTAAAGAGAGAATTTTAACAAAGCAGAGCCTTTGCTCTGTTTCCCATAGGTTGTAGGTTTAAAAAAAAAAAAGTGGTAAAAGGGGGAAGAGTCATCGTTCCTTATGACAGGCAACAAGGACTTAATATGGTTTCTCATTATTCCATATACCACTATGATATCCAAACTTCTCTTGAGCTGTAACAGCAAATCAAATTGAGGAGTTTCTAGCAATTCCAATTCTATTAACTCAAAATATCTCCTTTAACCCAAATTTTGACTTCTGTAAAGACTTTAAGAGACACTGTTCTGTCCCATCCTGATGTAATCTGCAGATTGAAGAACACACTTCATTTGTGAGGCTCTTCATTTTGATTTACAGCTCCTTACTTCATAATAAGGCTACATGTCAAGAGTGTGTGCAGGTATGTATAAAACTATAAGCTATACATGAACTATATACAAAGAGAGAAAATGCATGCATACCTCTATCTCTGTGGGTACAGGATTTAATATGGCTTAATTAGGTTAGAAAACAGTCTATACAGTTACATCAGTAGCATATATTTCACTGGTGAATTTAAATACAGTGTTTTTAGAAGACAAAAATCTTCATATAGGTCACACATTTTGCAATGAAAATTTCAGCTACCACTCCATACACTCAGACTTCTGTCTTGTTGTGTGCAATACAGCACAATACAGTGATAGCAATACGGTGATGACAGTTTGCTTATACCTTGTATTATTTTGGTGTATATAGATTACTTCTCCTTAAGTTATAAACCCAGCTGGGAGGGAACAAGAAAAGACCTGAGATTTGAGAAGAGTCAATTGACAGGAAGATGATGTGAACTCCGTAAGAGAAAAAGTATATAAAAGTCCAGTTAGGAAAAAAAACAACAAACAACCCAGAACCAAACACTGCATTAACAGAATGAAAGACCTCAAACCCTCAATTCTTCTCATTCTGTCATTTTTTTTTACTGAGAGAAAGCAGCATATTTCTGGCTCTTAGCTATGATGCAAAAGGATGGTAGGTGTGCATACAAAAAGGATAATGGAGCCCATGTGGGTATTCCATCTTCCTGCAGTCCACTATCTTTGCTACTAGATAAGGTGATGACTGCAATTGCAACACGAAATACTCTCACTACAGAGAGACTCCCCTGACAAGGAGAGAAACTTCAGTGGAAATAAAACAGTGGAGAATATCCATAAACCTGTTATAAACTTCAGGCACTTCTCTGAAGGGGATGCACTTAAATGTCCTGATATGGTAGGGTCTTAAAAGCCCTTCTGATCACCTATGCAACTTGGTCTGCAGTCCTTTCTAGTCCTAGAAGATGGGTCAAACAGAGCTTTTTCCTTGGTCTGAGCCAAGAATCAAATACATTGAAGTACAGTATCTGCATATCAGGCCTATTTTGGGAGCCATTATCACTATGTATAAGAGAGAGGAGGAGGCATTTAGTTTGACTGATACAACAATATTGTTATTAGCCCAGATAATAAATGCAATTGTATGATGAAGAACAGAAGAAAAGGCACAACTACTGCTATAGAATACAGTGCCAAAGCAGTCTTTGCATGATAATCCAGTGCTGGTGGAGAGCAGTATGATGCAATTTTGTATCTCTTTAGCTTCAGCTTAGTCAGATGAAAAGGTGTCAAAAGGATTGCCTCATTCATCGCAGTGACTGCATGGCCATGGAAAGCTCAAGTCTGACAGCACAATGTAGAGAAAAGAAGAAAGAATGCAGGCATCTAATCAGAACTGATCCTTTTCCTACAGTTCTGGCAGCCTTTTGAGTCATCAAGGCCTCAAAGATCAATGCAGTTTGGCTGAACTAGAGGAGCTGTCTGGTTCTGAAGTCAGAAGAGACTTCTGTGGCTACTAGAACAAAAAACTCTAGAGCTTGACTCCCTGTTCACCTTGTCTGAGGCTTGAACCACAGGCAGGATTTTGGCCATGGGACTCTAAGGCAGCACAAACACCCACAACATAGGTTAAAATGGGACGTGATTGTCCCAAATAGCACAAGGCCAAAAAGGCCTTTAGTGAAGTCACCGAATGCCAAGGAGGAAAGAAAGGCAGCTGAACAAAAGTAGGAGTCTGTCTCAGTAAGATAGGTAAACAGTAAGACAGGAACTGAAGTGGTGGTGATGTTCCATTTTGTACCCCAAATCCTGAGCAAGCAGAAAGAGCAGGTGAGATAAAGTTCTCTCTGGATACTATAAGGAGAATTTTCCTTGTTTCAAGCTGTGAGGCATGAACATATGCCCCTCTGTGAAGAACCTATATGTATCTTATTCAAAGAACATGCAGTATGTATCTGTATGTGTATTCACACAAACATACACATGTGAGAGATAAAACACATCTTATTCTGTTAGTTTCTAGAAATATTTAGATACAAGACCCAAGCAAATCAAGAGACTACCCCAAAATTCACAGCATGTTTTAAAATATTTTTATAATCTCTAACTGTACAGAGAAAAAACCTAAGATGATTGATGTAAGTTGGCTGTATTATTATTTTTCTAAGAGAATGGTAGCTGATCGACACACAGTAACCATGAAGAAATACTCATTTTTCATGTCTAGAAAATGTCTATAATCTGTGACAGAATATTTGACTATTAAATTGTAGGTAGTATAGGATGTGCCTTACATATACAATAAAACCTCAAAATCATTGTTATCGATTTAATGGTTTATGCACTTAAATACTTATTTATTCATAATTCAGACACTATAATTTTTTTAACATACATGGTAGCACCTGTGATTGATTGTCAAACTTAACTAAGCAATTCTTCCCTTTTCAGTTTTTAAAGAATGTACATCTGTAGAAGCTCACACGAAAAGCTGACTGTAGAGGACACGAGCAGAATTGGCAAGCAAAGGATGGCATAAAAAGATTTCTCCTGTGTCTTTTGTTCTCAAAAACAAATCAAGTTAATTTCAGACTAAGCCCTAGAAAAGTTTCCAAAAATCTCCACCTTTTAATAATTTCATTAAATCTACATTAAAAACCACTCAAATGGGTGTTTATTTGCCACTATAAACTTTAACAAGATTGACGGGCTGCCAATGTCACTGATGAAAATATGCAGAAAGAACTGCAGATAACTGAATTGCCATTCCATAAAACAGAAGTTGTTGAAAGTAAGCATTTTGTTTTAATTACACTTCTTTCAAAATATGTATAATGTTAACCCTGATAATTTAGTTCTCAAGGGAAAAAGGAGAAATTTGTGAGATGTAACATTGATTCCTATTTGTCTTGTCTGCAGGGATGAAGTGTAAAGTTTATCATGAACATAGACTAAGTTTTGGAATGGAATAAACCAGTCTTTATGAACAGTTATAGGATTGCATACAGGATAAAGAGTGGATGAGGTGGTGCTTTGGTGTAGGGATGACACTAGTTAAACTTTTTTTACCCTCACATGACCTCACCCCCCCATCACTCACCTGCAATGGGCT
This sequence comes from Aramus guarauna, assembly GCA_013400195.1. Lineage (NCBI taxonomy): Eukaryota > Metazoa > Chordata > Aves > Gruiformes > Aramidae > Aramus > Aramus guarauna. The sequence goes on from VXBL01008805.1 coordinate 187,622, forward strand.
GCACTGTGGCCAGCATGTGGAGAACCTTCCAGAAGGGCAGGCGGAGAGTGCCCATGCAGCAACAGCCAACCGCCAGGTGCCACGGGAATTTCAGCCAATCAGAACTGAGCATTCACTGCCCAATCCTGTACCTGCAAGGGGACCTGGCAGAGACCTGGTGAGAGGGTGGGAGATGCCACCCAGTGCTGAGGAAAATGGCTGGAGCAGCGGAGGGGGAACATATTGCTGAGAGTCCCTAACAGCCTTTCACTAACTCCAGGATTGAAGAATTTTAGCTGAAGGCTTAGCAGACCACAAATCGATTCTTAAAACACTAGGAGAAAGCCCTAGGTCTTAGACTACAGGGCAGTTCTTGTCATAATGCTGTAAGCAGTCAGGTACCTGGGATGCTCCAGCTGACCAGAGCGAGCGCTGCCGTGTAAGCTGACAGGAAACCAGACAGGTTGCCACTTGAAACTTCCTACCTTTCGGCAGAAATGTATAGGAACTGACATGCCTCCTTGAAGTATTTCATTTCTGATGAACAAGCACATGCATATGAAAGAACGGCACTTCACTGGAAGTTGACTTTCTTGAAGTTGAAAATGCCATTTGGAAACAGAAAGAAAAAAACATCTACTGGGCAACAACAGGTATATGAAGCACATAAAGTTAGAAATAATAGTAGACAAAGTAATAAAGAAAAAAAATGAGCTCAGAAAGTCAAGAGACAATCTACTTTCTGACTATTATTCTTCCATTAGAAAATCTTACTCTGTTGTTTACCTCCCCTACCTCTTGTTTTGTTTCACAGAAACACTGAGGAGCTGTTCCTGACAATTCTAAAGTCAGTGTCAGGTTTTTTCTTGAAAGACAAGAAGTGAAAGAATGCAAGGACAAAAGTTGACTGACGTTTAAATTGTATTTGCAATACTGCATCACAAGAAACGGAGAACAAAAAGGTGAGCAAAAGCCAGAAATGAGATTTTTTTTTTTTTTAAAAGAAGTTCAGAAAATATTGCAGCACATATGCCCTAATTGCTATTATATGGTACTGCTCAAAATGAAGATAAGTGACATGAAGTAGAAGTCAAGAAAAACAATTATAGTGGATGAAAAATGGAATGATCATTCAGTCAAGGACAATAAATCACACCTCTGAAAATTTGCTTTTCTGTATCATTCCAAATACATGGTGAAATCTGCGATCTAAATAAAACCAGGGGCATAAGATAAAATCTTACACTACAGATTTATCTTCTATACTCCTTCGCTCTTCTTAATCTCAGAATACCATATTTGTTGAAGGCTTGCATTTTGGTGTAAGCCAGTTGTGCATGCCATTTAAACATTTCTTAAAACAACTAAATTTGGAACACCCAAGCTGAACCCAATCTTCTAAACTACAGAAAACAGAGAGTATGCACAATCAAGCTGAAATTGTATCACTGAGTATCAGTAAGTTCTTTTTGGAGAGTATCTGTGTTGCCTTCTTTCATAGTGATATGACTGTTTTTCTTCCAAATATTTTGTAAGAATATCTGAATTTAAAAACCTGACTCATTAAGCAGGTCATTTTCTTTGCTGCTCACTGTACTGAAAATTAAGCACATTTTAAAACTGAGTAATCAAATCAGTATCTCTTTTAGCTTTAGTTCTAATATCATGACAGAATGACAATAACAGAACTTAAATTCACACATATTTAGTAATCAAACAAACCCTGGTTTACGTTTTCTGCACAGATTTACTTAATGAGAAACAAATTCTGTTACATATTAATGAACACATAATACTGATTGCAGAACTATTATGGCAATGCATGCTGTGTACTATACTGACACACTCATCAGACAGTTCACTCATTAAAAACATAACATATCCAAAAATTTCTGCAGTTCAATATTCTATAATGTTATTGATCATGTATTTCTTTTGAGATATATGACTCTAATGTATATTTGACATGATGGATTTCCAGTGAACATTTAAAAAAAAAAAATTTACTAGATTTTTGTAATTAAGAAGGGCAAAGACAATTTGAAATCTTAGTAATTTTAAATAAAATATCTTTTTGGTATTATATGCCAAAGATCTCAAAAAAATGCAAAAGAAAATGAAAGAAAAAGGTGGCTTTTTTCCTCTGCCACAAAGCTTTCTTTTTAGTTTCTTAAATTTTTTCCACCCTGTAATCTTTACACATTAGTCATACCATACATTAGATAAAAGATATCTCCTTTTTTATATGTGCTGGTTTTTTTTTATTTCTAAATCATTATCATTGCATGACTATATAGATACCATTGCTACCCCTTATTTCTTTTTTTTTTATGAAGGTTTAGTCGACAACGAAATTTACCCCATGTTGCGTAAAAACCTACAAATTCTTTATGATCAAAGAGAATAGCAAAAAAAAAAAAAAGTGTCCAGAGATGGGAAACCTTGTCAATAATTTATTCTTGAGACAGGACAAGAAACAGCTCATAAGTTAGTTGTAAATAAAACTGAAAACAAATTCTATAATCATTATTTCCCTGTGTTTTGGAAAAGGACATTATGGCATTCCTCTGGCCAATAATATATTCTTGCTAACAAGGACAGTACAACCTTAATGATCTGAAACTCATTTATCTGGGAGACATAAGATTCGGTCACATAAATGAATTGTGGATAAACTAGGGTCACTGAGCAAAAGATCCTGCAGAGTGTATAAGCTCCACAGGACAGAAACTCTCTCCTGCAGAGCCTTTCTTCTGAGAAACAAGTAAACTCTGCAGCCTCAAACATTTCTGTACACAATATTTTAAACACAAAAAACCAGATGTATTGAAGCAGCCTTGGCAGACACACCAAACTTTGAGATAACAGTATGTTTTGGTTATCGCAATTGTGCAGTTACATGTATGTGGTGTTTGGTTTGTTTATTTATTTTTTTCCTAATTATTTTATTTTAAATTACAGTGTTGTTAGTTCATTCCTAGATTTCATTTTACATTTGTTTAAGGATTCCTCTTTCTTTTTTCCCATTTGGAAAATTTGCAGTTAACTAGACTAAAGGGCAAAGGTCTAGAGTACACTTTATTATGCAATTCTTTACTCCAAGAGGTAAAGAGAGGCAACAATCAATTACAGATTCAGACTTTTTCTGTATTCCCTATTGATTTCTCTGTATGTTCACTGTTTTTTACAAGGGTAGTAAAAAACAGATCACCTACAACAACAAGCACAAAATAGCAGTAGTGTCTGTAAATGAATGAAAATGCTCTAGCAACATAAGCAGTATATTACATTAGGATATAATAAAAAATTGTCCTATCTTAATAAGAACTATTTTCCTATAATTTCAAAGTATTTAGTTTTCAGTGAAAATAAGAGACTTTTCCTGCAGGGGATATCTGAAGGTAGCACCATCTACTATTCTAATACCCTATAATAACCAAGATAAGTGAGATTTAACAACTCTGCAGGACTAGAGTTTATATCCTGCTTGGAAATTATAAAGTACAGTAGCAGTCAGCCCTCTTCTTTTCCTGTGGCTCCTGTGAAAGAGTTGTGATGTTTATTACATACTGAGCCTTTTTACCACAACACAATACATTTCTGATATTGTTGATGACACATTTTAAGAATTTATGTGTACTGAAAACATAAAGGACATTTTTTCATAGATTTAAATCAGAAACCAATGGGGAGTAAGAAGAAATAATTAAGGATGTTTGGTACCTGTAGATCAATTAAAACTGTCTTTAGGTAGCAAATATTTCAATTAAAATGGAAACTGACTGGAAATTTTTGAGCATTTCTTGGCAAAACTTCGTGTCCTCACAGCTGACCTATTAATTCATATCAGTAGGAAAAAATATCTCATAAAGATGCTATTTCTAATATGCTGCTGCTTCTTTTTTTTTTTTTTTTTTTTAAACAATTTACAAGATTTTAGTGTTCCACAAAGGAACCTAAGGTAACCTTATGAATTTTAGCCCTACCTGAGAAAAAGTTGTCCATCCAGCTATCATCCTCTTAGCCAGCACAGGAAGAAAGCACAGCTTTGTCCTTACTCCTTCAGACTACTTTGTCATGTTAGAGCTCTGGAATCTGTTAGTTTAGTACAGCCCATCCTCTTTCTTGCCTCCTGGTGAGCAACGGACCAGTACCTCAGCTTCCTCCTGGGCAATTTGCACAGGAAAAAGGAATGGTGACAACTCAGCTGGCAAGCTGGTGTGGCACTGTGACCAGGAAGGAAGCTGGTAGTGACAGAACGGAGGGGGACTTCAGATGTAGGTGAGGCAGACATGAAGACTTTTGGTAGGCCTAGAGTGGAGTTGGGTAAGAGCAGAACTCATGTAGAGATGGAGTGGACTAAACGGATTTGGAATTTGGGGATGGGAATAAATAATTGTTGGGCAAAACATAGGAGGATGAGGATGATGAGAAAGCTATTGTAACAAAGCAAAACTGACCATTCTAAATGCGTTTAGATGACTCAGCAACGCTAATTGTCACACATGCCTACATATGTACATGCACATGTAGACAGACATTGCAATGACATTTTTCAGTGACAGAAATTTTTTGTTCAATCTCTCATTGGATTTTGAAACACTGCAGCTAACAACACTGACACTGTTCCACAATCACGGAAGAGCTTATTCTGGTGCATTTTATCTGAAAATACACAACTGTGCATAGAAGGTACTAGTATAAAAGTGGCCTTAGTTTTAACACAATTCTTAATACTGACAAAGGTAAATATTGGGAGAAAATGTTTCTTTTATCATTCTGTAGTGTTACATATGATTATTTTAGTAAGGGGAAAAGTGGAAAAAAAAATCCTCTCAGACTGAATTAATTCAGATTGAATTGTTGAATATATGAACTGAGTATAATGGCTTTGTTAATTCTTTTCCTCTTGTTTATTTGCAAATATCTATAAATGGAGAAAATATACTACCTACTTTTTAGGATATTTAAGTGAAAACACTTTAAGACATATGAAAAAATAGCATGACTGTAAAGCTTCACCTGTTCTAAAAATGGCAGCAACAACAACAAGATATAAAAAAATGTATCCTGAGACAGTATAAACCAGTGCTATTCAACATCAGCTGAATCTTTGGGATGAAATCAGTGGGAGTTACACTGTTTACTTTAATGGATCTATGATTTTGCTCCTTGTTTCATAGTGGTTGTTTTCTAAATTGCTACTTGCATTCACTTATCAATTTTCATTAAATAGCACAGTATTTACAACAGCAGCATGTAGTACCATGAATGGGGTTACTCATGCTCTTTTGCTCAGGATTGCATTTGCAGTGAATACACTAGTGACACATTATTCCACTGTGGTAATGTAGAGCTAACAATTTCACCAACATGGCTTCCCACTGAAAAGCAGTCTTCTAATGCTTCTGCTGGCCCAGAATCACCGGTAGAAGAAAATGATAAATTTCTACCTCAGCTGCATCCAAATCTAGTGAGAAGCAAGTGCATTGGGAGGGAAAATCATCACAGAGTACTCTAGAAAGACATGCTGTTAACAGAACTTGGCTTGTAAGGTTGGACTGGTAGTAGAAGGGAATACAGGCACTAAGCCTTAAGAGCTCTCACCCCTGACTAGAATATGGGTTATTGCTATTTGGAAAAAAATGTTTACTTGAAGACTAAGCAGCTGTCTTAAAGCAACTGAACATATTTTTAATCTTTCTCTTTTCCATCAAGACCTAGTAAATTGTATTTTTAGTTTATGTCTTAGAGTTTACTGGAAGTGACTCTGGATAGTGGGTTTTCTCTGCATTTGTGACTGCAAAGTGGTGTGTGCTATGTTAATACAAGTGTTGAACAATTGCAATAACATACAATCTTTAAAAATTTTTGTGACTATCATCTGAATCAGGAACTGCTTGCGAGCAAATTACAAGTGTCTATTTATGCAGATAACTAAGTTTTGCTTTGAATTGAAGTTCAAATAAATTGATCAAAACTAAAAAATCAATGTTACATGTTGCAGTCTTAGACAAAAGAGCTCAGCATAAAGAAAAATGTAATATACCAACTAGGAAATATATTCTGTAGAGCTTCAGATTATGATACCTAGATCAGAACTGATGAACTATTAGCATCCCTGCAAAGTTTAGTACCGGCAGAGATTTGCAGTGGTGCTGACAATGCTTTACAAAATTAATTTGCTACTGCTCTCAAGAAATATTTGTTGCAAATAACCTTTACTGCTAAAGATGAAGACAGAGAAAGGACAAGAGATGAAGATATGGAAATCAAAACTGTGGTCAAATAAAACTTGCCGAGCATTTCACTTTCAAGTCAATGATAGGCAGGGAGTTGCTTTGTAGAGATCAATACTTAACCACATGAATGGAATTAGATGGTCCTATAATTGTTCCAGCATTCGGCCATGTTAATTTTTTACAGCAGATGCTCAAGCAGATTTACATACAATGAAAGTTACATGTAAAAAATTCATCGTATCTGTGCAGTCTATTAAAACTTAAACATATATAAGATTATAAAAGGTACCAAAATTTTGCCTTTTACCTACATGGTTTGTGCATGTAAAGTGTCAACAAATGTAAGAACACTGACACTCATTTCTAAACAGTCTTTCAGCCATCTGCACTAAGAGCAATATAATAATATAGATTATGTGCTTCTTTTTCCACATCATACCCAATAGCCTATAACAACATTTTCAGTCACAGTTCACTGGAGTTCATTTTGAAGTATAATATTGAAGTCAAGGTTTCTTCACAATTAATTAGGCATTAAAAACAAATGTGGACTGGCATGTATTGAGTTAAACATATGCAAATAAACTCTTGCAGATGAATGAGAACAGGCTTAAAAATTAAAAACTCTCTGTGAAGGTGTACTTTCAGCAATGTGCATTATTGCATCTCAGTTGCTGTAGGAGAGCAAGAAAAATTGCACCAAGCTTGTGTCACTGTGCAGGATATTCAGTTGGAAGCTATTTTTTAAAAATTATGGCAACTTTTAAGGAATTTTAACAAATCAGTTATCTTTGTGTGTGTATTACAGCAATTTGTGGTCGAGTAATTTATCTTCAGGAACATGAGGCAAAACAGTTTCAGACAATATTTAGATATTTTCTGAAAAAAACCCCCACTGTATTGGAAGTCATCCTTCTAGATATGATTAATTTTTTTTCAGATCCTTTCATGACTAGTAGCTTTAGTCATTAAGAATAAGATGAAGCAGGTCAATTTCTCCCTATGGCTAAAGTAATTTAAACCTAAAGTCCATTATATATATATTTAACTTTGAAAAAAATGTTTCAGACTGCATTTGTCTCTTCTATTACCATTATACAGCAGAAGTGTGAACAGAATTTAAAATCCCTCCCCACCAGGAAAGGGGAAAAAAACCCAGAAAAAAAGTTTTTCTACATAAGAATATACCTACACATTTTGCATAAGTTTTAATGAACTGTATTTTAAAAAAATAAACTCGAATCACCAAACTTCACGAGGCACAGTATTTTACTTTTATTACGTGGTCAGTTATTGCTTTAATAGTCTCACATTTTAGTGACTGAATGAAATACTATTAATAAGCTATAACAGAAGCTCCCTCACATCTGTTAAATCCAGTTGCTTAATTCTTGCCTCTCGGAAGAAAAGAAATTATTTCAGTGATGGTCATGAAATGTAATCCTTTTTCTTCTTATCCTCTGACATCTGGCATAGAGGGCAGTACAGAAAATGGTATAGATTATTATTACACTGCGCTAACTGTATACACTCTCTCTTAAGAGACCTTCAATTTGTCTTGAGCGTATTTAATTCAGTAAGAAAGCTATTTGAACTATTATAAAAACAAAGTTACCTGGAAAGTGCTTTTATCTCCAGAAGAAATTTGTTGCAAACCCAGTAATCTTTCTTTGAAAGGCTTTACTTTTCCTTTGACATTTCTAAATTTATTCAAAACAGATTTAGTTTGGCCAGTGAACTTCTGGGTCTAATTTAATTATGTTGTGATTTTGTGTAGAAGTTTGCTAGAGTATAAATGAAACTGTTGTTAAGGCAGTATCAACAGAGAAAGCATGAAAGAATGATGTACGTCAGAAATAAGGTTGCTGTGAGGTTTGCAAAGCTGACTGCAAGAAGACTTTTCTAAATTATTATCTTTTTCTGCAAAATCTGACAAAAATCTCTGTTTATCACATGGAAGAAAATAAAAATATGAACTTAGGCTGGAGGATTCAAAGGAAAACAAGACTGTAGCTCCAAGCACTCATTTTGTGTCCTAGTCTGAGGCAAAGAGAGGCTGTTTGAAGACTAATGACTGCTGCAAGCTCGGAACCTCCAGGTAGCTTTACTTTTTCCAGTATTTACACAGGGTAGATTCAACTCCACAATACTTTTAAGTGAGAGCTATGCTTAAAAACACAACCACGCATTAAGAAAGGGCTGGTAGAGTAACATCTAACATGTTAGAATTCTAATAAGAAATAGTTTCAGATGCAAATGCACAAATCACGAAGCAAGCATGAATACTGCTAACCTGAGGAAGCCGGTGGTATTTTTTAGTTTGTATATATACTCACTGCATTTGTTTAATAGATTAAAATTTTTTATAAACTTTTTATTTCCAAAACATAATACTACTTTAGCTAAACATAAGAAAATGCCTTTCTGGTAATGGAAGCAAGCTGCAATACCAATATGAATTCTACTATATCCTTAGTTCAGGATGCTTTATCTTACCAAGATAATAGTAATGGCTTGATAATGGCCTGGGTACTGTTGTAACAGTTAAGTAATCTGAATATGGAATTTGAAACCAAGTGAAACATTTGCTCTCGCAGCCTCTCCTGGTGAGAAACATAACTGAAAAACCAAGAAAGAACCATGACCATTTCCAGGTCAATGGACCACTTCCATCATTACCTCCAACGAAAATGTTTACCTGAATGAACCATACATTTCTAAAACAATTCTTAAAATTTCAAAATAGGAAAATCGGCACAGTGGTTAAACACACAGAAAACATGTTTCTTTCGACTCACTATTATCAGAGTCCTTTATCACACTTTCCAGGATAACTGGCTTTAGAAACTGCATTGAGGAATTAATGTCATATGGGATGATACTGGTGACAACAGTAGGAATAATCTATCTACCCTGAGCAAAATAGTAAGCCAAGAAATGATTTACTGTTTCTGGAAAAACAAAACAAAACAAAAAACAAAAACAACACCAACACCAACCAAAAAAAACAAAACAAAAAACCACCAACATTGCAAAATCATACTAGAGTAAGAGCCTCATGCATAAATCACTGCCTGTTCTTTTTGGCTGAAATACAATTGGTCTTCCAAATCTCAGTTTTCATCCAAAAAGGGAAATTTAATACGTGGCTGTTATAGTTGTAAGAACTTTCAAAATATAAATAAATTGTAATTCATAATAATCAATTGCTCTATCTGTAAATATCTAGGAATATTTAACTCTAATGCTTCATATATTTCTGTGGGCCTGTACCTGAATTCTGTTTGACATTTAAATATTAGAATGATCTGATCACTTTTAGTAGAAACACGTTAATACGATTGGTGGATGTATCAGAATATAATAAAATAAGTTCAGATGTTCATTTTACTCAATTAAGGATTTAAAGGTTAGTGTGAAACATACAGAAGAACTGAAAATTTTGCCCCCAAACCCAGAAATTACTGCTAGCAATATCTGCTTTGGTCTAAACGCATCACCTTTGAAATACAACAACTAAGAAGTAAATCCACTCTTCTTGTTCAAAAAAGTGGAAAGATTCCTCCACTAAGATTCGACACCAAGGCTTTCCCTAAAGTTTCATTATATGAAACTCCTGCATCAAAGGTTAAAAAATTGATAAAGCTATAAAATAAGTTCAATTATATATTTCAAAAATAGTAAAAACCCAAATTACATACCAAATAAAAACAATTAAGGTGGCACACAGATTTGAAAGTATGCATGGGGATACACTATATATATAATACAGATCTGGTGTGATATGTAACAATTTCTGAGTGACCACAGGACAGATTAAATAATATGATTTATACTTTGCAGAGATGTATAAATAGGCCTTGCTAGAACAAATAAAAAATAAAGCACTTTTCATCCAGACTCACAATTGAAATACAGCAGAGATTAATTCAATGTACTGACACCTTTTTCTAACATTATAAATGTTATCAAGATTATAATATTGTCTTTTCACTTTTTTTTTTCCAGAGAAATCTACTGCAAATTATGAATGCATTTTGTAAGAAATATAATTTGATTTGCTAGAATGCAAGCTCATCCTAAATTGATGTCTTGTATTATAAAAGTCTAGCAGGTTTTTTGGGGAACATTAGGTAGGCACTTATTAACAACAACAAAGTCTGTTTTCATTATTTTTTTAAATATGACCATTTAGAGAAATGTTGGAAAAGAAGATAAACATTTCTGTATAAGATAGACATGTGCTAATCTGTGAAAGATAATTTGAGTAGTCAGCAAATCCCTACTGGCACAAACATGAGGAGACACTGGCCAGAAAAATCTGTCTGGTTTTCAGAATGTGTAACACTTCTCTTATCAGGGAAATAAAAGTGTCTCTCACTAAAATCTTAGCTGTCATATTAGCATTAAATCAGTGCCTGCTAGCAAGCATGGTAAAAGATTGTTAAAGGTTTTCATTGTAAATACTATTTTTCTAAGAGCTTAAACAACACTATAAAAAGGAGCTCTGGGCTAAAATGTGGTGTGTTACGTGTCTGTTAGACAGCATGCTTTAGGCACTTATTTTTTAATTCTTCTACTGAGATAGGTCCAAATCCTAATATTGAAAAGCAAAGCCTAAGTGAAAGCAATGGGACAGAATCCCTAAGAATGCTCAAGCACTGGGCACACAATATGTAATTTGCAATCTGATCCTCCTTGCTGGGATCCCAGTCAGAAAGAAAAAAATATTTCCTGGTTCCTTGAAATTCCTTTGGAATAAATCAATTCAAACTAACCCAGTTTAAAGAAAAATTTTATTTGGATTCATAGCTGATTTCGTATACTTCAGTGAGGAAACTCTTCATGAGTATTCCCGCATAGTCATTTCTCCAATCTTTTCTTCGCGCTCTTGTAAAAGAAGGACTAGATGTACCACTGAGAGACTGATCTAACTGAAATGTTCCCATTTCCAAAGAATAGCTCCAGAATAGCCATCATGCAGGTACTTAAAAAGGTGATCAGTATCAGTCAGGAAAGGAAAAATTGGGAATAAGAATGAAGGCCTTAAGTCACAAAAAAGTTGGAATAAAAAGGTGCCAGTAGAATAAATACTAGTGGAGAGAGATCCAAAATGAAGATCTATGGAAACAAAACAAGGGAGAATATGGAATAACTTTTAAAAAGAAAAGAGACAGTATAATTACCTGGAAAATATAGATTAATTTACTAGATTAAAAAGGAAGAATAACCTACTATCAATCCAAATTAGTCCAAACCAGAAAGGTAGGAGTCAGCCTAAGCTGTACTTCCGTTATTGCCGCCAAATAAACAGTTAGTAATAATCACATTTAGTATGCCCCCAAAGTATGCATGAAATACAATAAATTACACTGTTCCTAAAGACTAGTATTTTTTCAACAAGAAATTCAAATGCCGTAAAATTTTGTCATTGAACCTTTTAAACACTTTTGCCACCTCTCCACACAGACACATAGAATTCATCCTTCACAAGAAAGGACAAAATAGTATTTCCCATAAATAGTATCATATATTTACTAAAATTCATAACCAGAATGAAAGACATAAAGGTTTTAGAAAATGTTAACCAGCCCGATGTGTTAATAATCTTTTTTCTACAAGTATTTTGCATCAACATCTCCCCTTCATTTCAACCACAGCAGCTGCAGTTCAGTATCTCTGCAAACAGGGTCATAAGTCGCTAATAGTAAGTGGAGCTAAATACTTTGGATCATTACTTATTAAAAAAAAAAAAGATTTCCAATGGCATGTTAATGAACAACATTATGGTAGACAGGACTGTTCTTAATGAAGTATCGCTAGGCTATAAGAAAGGAGGAGTAGAAGACCCTAAGACCAGATGATGACACTGAAGGCTTGAAGACATACGACAATAGGAAAAGTAATACCAAGAACACACTTAGCTGGTTTACTTTAGAAAACAAAGCCTCCAATATGTAAACTTAAACTTTATGTACTTGAACATAACTAGATATGATTTTGATCTATTTAAAGTTTAATGTTGCAGTCTCCACTATACAGAAGCAAGAAGCTAGCCACTGGATGAATGAATTTTGCCTGAGAAAGGGAGAATGATACTTCAACATTGGCGAGACAGAAAAGATTCTAATAAAAGAAAAGGACAAAAATTTCATTAACATTTCACAAGTGGTAACTGCTGAGTTCAGTAAGAAGCAATACTTCCAGTGACTGTGCTCATCTACTTTAATACACCATATCATTAAATATTTTCAATATTTCTGAGTAATTAATACAAAATATATCTTGAATTTCTATGTATACGTTTATATGTCATAAACCACAATAAAGACTAAGGAGGAGATTGAATTCCTTATTAATGCATCAATCAAAACCAGGACATTTACAAAAGAAAGTAGGGAAATTCAGCATATAGTGTACAAAACCATTTGTTTTAATCTTTTTTCTTTTCTGAAGTAACTAAAGAACTTTTTTTTTTTTTTTTTTTTGAAATCCAGGGCAGTTTCAATTAACTTCTGATTCTCTCTCTCTTATAGGGGTAACTATTTCATAACTGTTAAAACTTATTCTGTTTTATCCACTACTCTATTGCAAAATTTAATTCATTTTAGTGTGAAAAATAGGAATACCTAGCATACATGTAATCTGTAAAGCTCAACAGTTCTAAAGGGAATACTACTTCCATTATTTCCATTTTAGGAAGGGAAACAATAAAGAAATGCAGAGGTTAAGTGATTCGCCCAAGGTCAAATGTATCAGCAGAAGAGAAGTCAGGAGTTCAGAGATTAGCTGACTTCTTATTAATTAGCATTACATTGACATATTTTGTAAAACTACAGGTAAAGATTGCTTGCTGTGTAATAATGTATCCTAATAACTCTCAGTGGGAATATCCACTTGAAGGAAAAAGGAAGTGATGAGAAAATGAACAGTAACAAATCATTAGGATAAGATAGTATTCACTCAAGAGTTATAAGACAATTCACAGATGAAACAGCTTATTGACTAGTGATGGTGAATTTTCTCTCACCTAAAATTGCAAAGGTACTGAACGCCAGAAGATGTAAAATGCAGTGGAAATAAATTTCAATAAAAAGTTAAACAGCAGAAGTAAAAAAACCACAGTTTGTGAGACCAATGCCCATATTAGGCAAGTTAGTATAAACTATAATTAAAAACTCAAGAGTGGACCTTGGATAAATATGCTATGCTTTGGATGAGTAAGGATGGCTTTTGTAAAGGAAATTTCTGCTTTGCAGACCTACTGAAGAACCTTGAATCATTGAACAGAGGCATGAATGTGAGTGATTTGGTCGCCTGGAGTTGCTCAGTTGGAGTCTACCTTGGATTTGCAAAAGGCTGTTGCCAAAGTTTCTCAACAAAGGCTATTAAAAAAATAAGGCTATTAAAAAAAGTAACCAGATAAGAAGGCAGGCATGTATAACTGATACTGTAAAGGTTAAGTAGTAGACAGTTAAGAGTAAACATCCAGTTCCTGCAATCGAGAAAGTTTGCTGCTGGACTTTGGCAAAGACCTTTTCTGTGCTGTTTAACATTCATAAATTATCCGGGAAAGGGGACGAAAGTTGTTGAGAAATGTTCTGGATCAGAGTTATTTAGCATAGTCAGGACAAGGACAGACAGCGCAGAATTCCAGAAACAACTTACAAGACTGAGTGACTAGGTAATACAATGACAATAAATGCCCTGTAAATAAATATAAAGTGATATACAAGGGTGAATGTGTGTGTGTAATTTAACATTGCACGTAACACAGTGGGCTTGGAGCTGACAATTACCATGGAAAAATGATTCAATAGTTCCATAACTGTTCAATATAAGTATTCAGTAAGAAACTGAGAAGAAAAGCTGGAGCAATAATTATTAAATAGCATAAACCTAAAACCACATGTAGTGTACAAAACCCAAAAAGGGGGTACAAAGATGACCAACAGTTTCTGTACAGGTAGCAGAGTGGGATACTTCTCTTGAAAGAAGATCTCCAAAGAAGGATGTAGATGAGGCTCAGGAATCATTGGCAGCAAAGAGGCAATGGATAGGCATTAACTGTTTAATGTTTTTCCAGCTCAATCAAATCCAATGCAATGTAGATTCAAATGAAGCTAGAAGAAACTACATTCAAAACAAATAAGAGAATAGCTCTTTATGCAGAAAATGAACAGGACAGTAGACCTGTGTAACTCATTTTCAAAGGATGCTATTCTAAGTTTTAACTAGGTTTATGGGAATAGATTCATGGAGAAGAAAAACAACAAAATCTTAATCTTTAGAAACCATATACATCTGATTAAATGTCTTGATCTACAGCTGTTGGAGGCTGGGGAATGTCTGGAAAAGTAGCATGTAATTCTTATTCTTACGTTTCTCTAGGCTTATATTTATAGTCACTGCCCAGAGATGGGAGGTTGGTCAGACAATTCTTACCCTAATCCAATATGGCCATTCTTCTTTTGCTATGTTTCCCCTACTCGTTATTTTCATGTATCTCTTTGCAGTGGGCATGGATACCTTTTGAGGCACCTAATTATGTTGAGGTGTGATATATGGAAAAATACTTGAAATACTTGGATTACTCTTGGAAAATAGAAAGGAAAAACAATCATAAAATGTAGGTGTTGCAGCACTTCACATACCTCCGTATTGAATCAGGTCTGAAACATCAAAATTTTTTCATGTTTTTAGGATAGTTAGACATTTTTTGCATGATCATGGCCATGAAGTATCTTGTCTCAAATGCTAAGTTATAAGTGGAACAGTAGACAAGTGCAAACATGGAATCTCTCTGAAAAGTTAACAAGTCTCCCAATGTGAATTGCCCTTTGCCATTGCAGAATACCTCTTGGCAACAATGAGAATACCAATCAGATTAAACACAACTTGCTCTAAAGCTTTTCAAATGAAACAACATGACTTTATAATAGCACTGAGTAGTAACACTTCATTTAATATGTACATTAATTATTGCTGAATTATAATGCAGTTCCTAAAAAGATGTATAATGTTCACATTAATACTAAATGAATTCATTATGATCAGTGTAATTACAATGAATACTAACTAAATTAATGGCAGTTAGACATGTTAGAAAAAGTGTCACCCATTTATTTGACATGTTGCACACAGAATATATTTTGGTACTGCATTTGTAAGAGTAGTGTGAAAAGTTTGAATAGTGGTGTGAAGCACTGTGCTTAGCAGAATTTTTTTAGTCTCATTGAACAACTATGTTGTTTTTATATACATATGTATACACACAAAATACATGTATTACCTGGATTACATAAAAATAACAAAGCTTCAAAGCAGTCTGATGCTTCTGTTTGTATCTAGTTCCACCGTATAAAAATATGAGTATAAATTCCTAGATGCATACTCAGAAAAATAGGTGGTCAGGAAATAGACTATCTATGTTGCTGTGCCCCAGTTCTGCTCTCCAATATTCATTCTGGTGTGCACTCTATGGATCAGCCATGTCAGAAACTTGGAATACAGCAATTCCAGGCAGAGCCTGATGCCAGGTGGTATGTTTAGCATGCTTCTGCATTTATATATCTTGACCTGTTGGCCTAAGCCTTACATAAACTATTCTTGCCTATGGCAAAAGAAATCTGGCCTGGGGATTGTATCTGTAGCCACATGCCAGATGTCTCATGGGCTCTTATAGAGTATTAATTGTACAGCAGTTTTCACGAAAGAACCCAGTTTTATCCGTGAGATAAAATTTTAGCAGATTCAGAAAAATAAAATGTGAAGATTAATTCAAAAGTAGAAACAAAAGAGTTACTTACAATGCACTTTTCAATCAATGGAATACAATTTTGCTGCCATCTGTGAGAGCAAACAAAGCAAAAGAAATATAATTTGACATAACTCACAGAATTATGGAAATTTTATGTACAATTTAACAGACTACAATTAGATGCTATATTACCAATAGGCAACTAAAATATTATCATGGTTTTTCTTCCACTACTTTGATTCAGAGGTAACATCATCAACTGGATACCTTCTTTTGCCTTCACATATCTAGAACAGCATAAACTGTAACAATCATTCATTGTTTTGTCCAAAGAAGAGAAAATCAGCGGATTAGTAGGGCAAACAAGGATTGAAAATGCTGCCAAACACTTAACAAACCATCAAAACACAGCTTGATTCTTTGTTCACACAACAGAGAATACAAAGAAAAAAAAAAGTATCATCCTTTAACTTTTCTTGTACTTTCTTGTATTGTATTTCAGATGAAGATGAACTGTTGCCTTCCGGCAATCACTAATGCAGCGTTTGTATTCTGTGTTGAGATTATCCACTTGGGTGCTGCACTGAAGCTGCATGGGCTATTTTGACACTGCATCCAGATGCTCCAATTTTGCTTCAGTGACTCAGAGTAGAGCCAAAATGCCTTAAAGCAATGTTCAAAGGGTTAGGCCTTAATGAACAATTAAAGTACTCAGAAGAAGTGTTTCTAAACGCCTCTGACTGGTGCTGAAGTGACTTAAGTGGCCTTGGTGTGACATCCAGGCAGGGAACACGTAAAAGAAAGATGCAGTTCTACTGAATACACAGCTATGCTTCAGGTGAATGTGAATTTTGTCCCATATTTATACGAAAAGTAAAAATAAAGTGCAAGTACAAAAGAAAAAAACTCCATGATTTTAATTGCAGTATATCAGTTCTACAAAGAGTGAACATTTGTCTGCTTTATATAAACCATATTAAAAGGTCTAGTTAGCAATATTTTATTAAAAGTTGCACTCGTCATATATTCCCACTTCCTCATTTGAGATCTAAATAAATTTACTGTTTGAGCAAGAACATGCACATAAAAACATAGACTTTCTAATTACTATTTGTGATCGAAGGGACGTCCTGTAGAATCTAAGCATAATTTCACACACAATATATATATCTACATACTTCAGTAGTCTATATCTGAAAAATTAACTCAATGCATTATTATTGCAATCGGTAAATATTTATGGAATTAGAAAACCATTTTGCAAAACATCATTCATTTAATTGGAGATTAACTACATCTACTAATTAATATAAAGACAGAGGAATACGTAAAGATCCAGCACAAGCTTGATTTAACAAGACAGAGAGGATCTGAAGCAGAAAGCTAGAGGCACCTGATCATCTAATGCCAACTAAGCCAAACAGCAGCTTTAAAAACTTTCTTACTAATGAAGAGCATAGAGAATTGAAATTTCATATGTGCTCAACATAAATTTATTGTGAAAAAGCAGGCTTTGTATTATTTTTTATTTTTTTTTTAGTATTTCATAGTTTTCATTCTTAAATTTTACTTGGTTTTGAGAAAAATAAGCCAGGAAATGTTCCCGTGGTTGCACAAGTTTCAGTTTGACGTTTGGGGTTTTTTATTTGGAATTTCCTGAATATCAATTTTAGTCTTCTGATACCAGGTGAAGTAAGAAACCAATTTCAAGTGGCAAGGGTGGCTGAAGATTCTACCTGAATAATGATAGCACAAGTTTCAAATTGGAGGAGACAGATTTGATACAGAACACACACTGTGTTCTAGGAGAGAGTTAACCGTGGGAAATCCTGAAAGAGACATGCTGAGATAACTGAGGGATGTCCTGAAAGAAGTGTTCTAAAAAAAAAAATCAGTACAAAACTTCACTTTATGATCCCTCCAGCACCTTCTCCTGCTCTGTTTCTGTTAACTTTGCATCTGGTTGCTGCTGCCAGTTAGCTCCCCGACTGTGCTGAATGGGCACTAAGGAAGAAACACACCCCTATTTCTGTGCCCTGCTGATTTCACACAGGTTACAGGTTTCTTCAAACCCCACTTTCACTGCAGAAGTTGTCCACATACTAATGCTTGTATTTATATTTGCTTTATAAGAATGGATTGTCAGTTTAAAGATTTATACCTTGGATGCTTATGTTGTACATTGCTAAATATGCTGTTTACTTATTTTGTGAAATCCATACAGAGAAGATTCTTAGATAAGAACCAACATACAGAATATGTATAAGAACTATTATTAAAGCTTTTATTACCATTTTATTATATACTGCTTAAATCTAAGGAGGTGGGAGTGGGAGTAAAGAAATAAAGCTAGATTATTTGATTTTATAATTGTTTTCATGTCTGTAGTTCAGAAAACTTTTTCACTTTTGAAAACAAAACATTGGCTGAAATATCCTAATCTCTCCAGAATGGAAACTAGTTTTAGCTTTATGGAGTAAGAAGGTTATCGAGAATAATGTATGCTTAGTTAAAAATAGAAAACAGGATGTTTTACTACCAATGTTTTTTGTTTCAACAGTGAACTATAAGAATCCAATGTACTACATCTTTTTGCAAAAAAGTCAACAAGCAACAAATTAACAATTGGCAAATACAACTGACTCTTCTAGGAAGAATCTTGATTTTGGAGATTCTGATTAGATGGTCTTTTAGGAAAAATGCATTCTTTTGGGAGAACTGACACATGAGAACAACTCAGAGTTCAAGTATGTTTCCTATTAGCATTTAACAAAAAAGCACCAGCAACACAACAGATCTCTTAGATATTTCATAAAAATCTTCCTATTTAAGGTGAGAACATCAGATCTGCCTAAATCCCTACTGTGGCATAACCACCTTCCACAGATCTGGATATCTAGGATACTAAATGTGCAAAGACTATTCCCTTCCTCCATGAAATGCACAGTGCATCTCTGAATATGTGTAACCAGAAACGGAAAGGTTTTCTTCATTTTCCCAGGTAACCTTCTGCAAGGGAGAGCTGAAGAATCTCAGTCATGAAGGTTTAGCATGCTTGGCTTTGTTCTTTGGATTATGTCTTGATCTTTCTCTTGTTTATCTCTTGGAGAAGGAAGTGCATTATGCTCTTGACCATTCATTCACTGATATAAAGCAAAAGATAGATTGGGAAATAGAAATTAAAAAAAAGCCCTCTTTCCAGTTAGAAGATGGCACACTACCATTATTCCTTTACTACAGCTGTAAAGGAAGGGATATTCATTCACTGAATTAAGATTCAGGAACTCTGAGTTTCACAACTGGTATCAGAAAACCTGCTGTGTGACTCTGGATAGATTTGCAATATTTAACAACTTGTTCTGTATCTGCAGACTACTATTCAGACATTTTCCTGCAAGTGGTCAATAGTTGACCTTTGCTGGCTTCCCCATCCCCTCCTCCCCCCATCAAAAAATTCACCTATACTTTATTTTGGCTTTTCCTCACATTCTTTGGCAATGTAAGCTGTACAGAAAGATGACTCAGAATTCATAAACAGGCAGTGTTGTTTTTGTATTGATTTTTGTGTCTGAATTGAAATCAGCACTCTTGTGGCTAGCAGGTTCTACTAGACCTTCTTAATGAAAGCTCGCTAGTTCAGTACAGATTCTTGAATTAAGAAGTGTTAGGAAATGTGAAAGCACACACAGGAGGGCTTTTAGCTTCTTAGTTAGATGGAGTATTGAAAAAATCAGTTGTGTGTCATCCCCCCCCATTTTAGTTAAATTTTGCATTTACTACCAAATAAAACCATACTTTGATTTAATTTGGGACTGAGAGAAATATTCAGGAAATATTTAGGAAAAAAATTGTGGAGAAAGAATTATCCTTCACCATTCCTAAAATTAGTTTTTTCTTTCGATCATCAATTTATACACTTTCCAGAGACATAGGCAACTCTGCAGAAGCTATTTAAGCACAAAACCAAAGAACTGGAAATGAAAGATTAGGTTTACACACTCTTTGTAAATCATTCATGGAAGTAAAGAGAATCCCCCCCTCTCTTCATTTATTCAGTAGCTCCGCGGTTAGGGCCTCATCTGATATACAATGTGGGACAATCAGGTTCAAGACCCTCTTTGTCTGCACGTTCTTGAACCCACATTTTCACTTTCCCAGAAGAGTTCTTCAACCAGTGAGAAATCTATAATTGGCTTCTCTCGATCCCCATGGAAAAAAGCTGTTCTGCATGGATTATTTAAATACTGAGTCAAAGAGAGAGAACGACTCTTTGGTCTGGTGGTTAAAGCATTCACTTGGGAGGCACACAGCTAGGTCAAAGCAGCAGTTCAAATAGCTCAGGTGAGAGCACACCACTGCAGAATATCCAGTGGCTAGGTGATTCCCCTGGAAGGTAGAAAATAAGGGTTTAAATGTCAGTCAGGGGGAAGGAGATGAAACCTAGTCTCCTATATATAGGAACTACTGCATTAAAAAACATGTGGTGAGTTCTTCAACTTCGTGGAGGTAGAGGTGAGTGGGTGGAGAGGGGAAGATGAAGAATATAAACAGTTGTTGTCTCCTCGCTGCTAGTTTTGTGAATCTACTCCCTCTTTCTTCCAAAGAGAAAAAAGTCATTCCAAATTCAGTCTGAATTCTGAAAAACTTTAGATTGACACTATTTTTTAAGTTTTAGCAATCAATTTATTCACCAGAAATATATTCAGATATTTAATGTAACAACACATTGTTCTCCATGCAGAATCAATTAGATTAGCAATTAAAGATTGGATTAAAAATTTTTGCATGTATAAAGCTGCCCCTCTTCCTCCCCCCCCTTTTTTTGGGGGGCTCTTGAGTTTGAACTTTCTTTTAATGTATGTATGTAATATATACTAATAACCCTTGTGGAGCTAGGATTGACTGCCATTTAAAAACTATTTTACAAATTACATTCTCAGAACTCGTGGGGTGAGAGGGAGATATTACAGTAGAAGCTCTATTAAGTTAACATTTCAAATTTTGCAGGGTGTATTCATCATACTTTTTAGCACATGAGAAAGGAACAGTCATGCTTTCTTTTTTTTTTGAGATTATATCTGGGCACAAAGAGGTCAATATAGTTAATCTGGCAATATTAGCTTTGAATTTCTATGATATCATGGTTGTAAACCTCCTATTTTAATACAGTATTTTATATTTCACTTATTATATACTGCCTCCAAACACATCTGAGCCTATTTTATGAGAAATCATTATACTGAATAACAGAAAAGTATACGTGAATTCCTGACTAGTTGTCATCAGCACTGACCTGAGAATCCATTTGCTTTCCTGAAGATTAGATACAGATTTTTTTGTTGTTGTTGCTTAAATTTGAATAAAGCATAATTCACTTATGGTATTTAAATCTTTCTTTCATTGTCACTATTTCACTCCTAAAACCTTCATGTTTTTCTGACAGCATTCAGAAGCTCCAGGGATATCAATGACAAGTTAACTGGATGTAGATCTTTCAAACAGAAAGTAGGTTTCAACAGCAAAAAGCTGGTAAAGCCAAAATGTTAAGCTAGAAATACAGCATGACTTTGGTTAAAGGAACATTTTCAGCTTAATACAATTACATCAATAATTTAATTTGTGGTTTATATCGATGTTACATATTCAGAAATATTCATTCTTATGCCACCACTATGCAACGTTATTGCCTGCTGGTCTGCATCTCTATGTATTACGCACTGTCACTAGTTCTTAACAAGAACGTAAGTACATGCTGCTGCTTTCATATAGCACTTATTTTTCCTTATTTTTTCAAGATATGAGTGCATGCAAAAATAATACTGTATTTTCCATTTTGCCTCCTAATAACAAGGGTACATTACAAGTTTTTCAGTCTAGCTTTCTGCTAATGAACAGGCTTATTTGCGTAAATTGTGTTTCTCATGGGAAATCTAACTTTTTATGTTTCCCTTGTTCCATTCTCATCCCTACATTCCCCAAAAAGGAGAACATAATTTCCAGTCAAGGAAGTTCATGCATTTTTCAATTACAATTTCTTGGGGAAGGGAGAAGAAAGTTTTAATGTAGGAAATTCCTCCAAGAAAAATATAATCATAGAATGTTTGGGGTTGGAAGAGACCTTAAAGATCATCTAGTTCCCACCCCCCTGCCATGAGCAGGGACACCCTCCACTAGACCAGGTTGCCCAAAGCCCCATCCAACCTGGCTTTGAACTCTTCCAGGAAGGGGGCAGCCACAGCTTCTCTGGGCAACTTGTTCCAGTGCCTCACCACCCTCACGGTGAAAAAGTTTCTTCCTTGTATCTAATCTAAATCTCCCCTCCTTCAGCTTAAAGCCATTACCCCTTCTCCTATAACTACACACCCTCATAAACAGTTGCTCTCCAGCTTTCTTGTAGGCCACCTTTAGGTACTGGAAGGCTGCTATAAGGTTTTCCCCACAGCCTTCTCTTTTCCAGGCTGAACAACCCCAACTCTCTCAGCCTGTCTTCAAAACCATCTTAATATAATTCTGATTTGATGAGAATATTTAAGATCTGTAATGGAAAATAAAGAATTATTGATAAATGTTGTATACTAATAAAAATTACTTTGTTTCACATCTCAGATATGTTCATGGGATAACTATTCAATAAATAACGGTACTATGGGAAGTTCATCCTCATATGACTAACAGACAGACCAGGTATCAGTATCAATAATAGTGGAATTTGTTATTTAGCTTTTATTGGTTATTGCAACAGGTCACTGACTACTGATAAACACACAGTGGTCTGGAGGTGCTTTCACATAAAGAATAACTTGACAAATTCATAGAATTTTGCCTTTCAACTATATAACAAATATTTAACAAAAGAAAAAATGGTCAAACGGGCTTCAAAAATATTTTGAACATTTTATGGATTAAGGTGTAGAAAAAAACCACCAACCCCCCCCCACACTTCTTATGATGTTATTCAGAAATACTCATACAATGAAAATATGTTAATCAATAGATAAGCAAACTGGAAAAAGATTCAGGTTTCACAAATTGTTTTTGTAAAAAAATTCAGTTCAGAATTGCATTAGTTAAATTTACAAATGTAATTTTCCAGAAGCACTGTATGATTTTCCTACCTGCTCACTATCAAATTATAATTCACCTGAACTTGCTTTAATTTCAGCATCACTAAGAAGAAAGCATTAATGGAAAAGTCAATGTAGGCCAATGCAGCTTCCATCATAAGAAGAGAAAGTTTATCACTGAATCACATCCACAATACTGATGCAGACTATTTCCAAGCACATAACACAATAAAATACTGTATTGCTCCTGCTGTTTTTTTAACTTTGAAATAGAAAAGGACAGAGTAAAAATTTATGGCTCAGTATGACAATACGCAGCCCTTTTTTGGTAGAAATTAATTCAGAAACAACACAGTGATCCTTAGTGAGTAAAAAATAATTAGAGAAAAAATAATTAAGAAGTCAAAGCTAATATATTAAGCAGTTTGGTGCTGCACTGCACCATATTCTGGTCCAAAACTGTTCACTAATTTATATAAAATCAGAAAAAGTAACTAAATTGTTTCTGGGTTATTGGTCTCAATCTTGTATATTAATTCAGGTAATGTACCACTACAACTAGATCCTATTTAATTATTTTTATTTATGTACCATTAAACTCAATTTTCATTACTTCTGTTGCTGAGAAAAAAGAGGAAGGATCCACTGTATCTGTGTTGTCATCTCAATTCCAGTCCTCACAAGGCCCTTTTTTCCTACCAAAGAAAGACACTCTCACAATCTTTAACGTCAGTTTTTATTTCTTTAATTAGGAGTTTCTAGCAGGACCTTTTCAGTGAACTCTTCACATTTTAATATACTTCTGCTTCACTACTCGAGCTGATTGTTTCGGAGTTTGTGCAGAACGCAGATCTGCAAGAAAGCTGCTTTCAGGGTCTTGCATATTCTGCCATAATCCCCTGGTAATTACAAAGGCCCTCTTTGCAACAATAAGCAAGTCTGAGAGGAGTTCTATGGCTCTGCATCACACATTCAATTGTACTTGGACATTTCAGCTAAATTTGCTTCCCTTGAGCCTCAAACTTGCATACAAAGTCTGTGAGATGCCAAAACACAAGAACTGAAAGGTTATGACGATGGTAACTTTGTCTATACAAAGCATTGATTAAATGAAATACAAAACACAGCTTGGATAAAGGCTTTACTTTAGGAGCAGTTAAGTCCTCATTAGAAAAGCAAAGTTGACAGAGCTTAAAAACACTTATTTTATGGCTGATAACCATTAATCATCTTTACTGATTTTTTTTTCTCCCCTAGGATTTTAACAGTGCTTTTGAATGTTCCTCTGTAATTACTCATACTTTTATTTTTTATTTTATTTTAGAGAAAAATGTGTCTTGCTGTCAAATCTTGCCAGATTTGTGACTTAGCTGCAGCTATTACTTCAGGTACATGACCCATGAGCTATCAGAAGTCACCTTTCCAATTATTGTACATATATAAAGGAAAAAGGTACAATACACATCTTCACAAATAGAAAATCCTCTTTGTTCTATTATCTTTTTCCTTCTTTGAATTTCCTCTATCTATTGCTTGTTGATCAAGAACATACTTAGTGTTTTTTAAAATCTTCAAAGGGCCACACCAGGTTCCATCTATAACTCAAAAGAAATATTATAAGGGTCCAGAATATAGTAAACCGCTCCCATATCCCTGATCTTGCCTTGGTCTAAAAAAGCTTTAAAAAACCCTGCTTTATGCAGTTTGCTGCCAGTATAACTGGTCTAAACTATGTTAAATAATGTTGTGGGATGAGAATACTCTAGAGTAAAAATGGTCAGCTAATGATCCCTACTTTTGAGAGGACATCCATAATGTTGTGATCAATTTTGTTTAAAAGGTGATACTAACTTCTGACGCTGTGGCAGTACATAAGATGCCTTCCGTTACCCGTTACCTTAAATTTTCCAGCTTTCTGTGGTTTTTACCATGTAGAGGAATATTCCCTACAAACAACACGGGAAGCCAATATTTATTGGCAAAAATGAAGTGAGACTAGGGAACTGTTCAAATGATTTTCCGCATATTTCATCAGTGAGCCACAACTGAAAGAAAATCAAATGAACATTCCCCCCCCCCCCCCTTGTTTCTTTCATTGACATGGTAAACTTTAACATGGATACCATTCATAGAAAGGAGGAGAAAGACACCTCTAACATGTTCCTCACTTTTTGCTTAATAATACAGTTCTTCAAATGATCATCTATTATATGGAGACATCACCCTTATATTGCAGCTCTACCTGAAAGTTATTTAACTCCTAGTTCCCAGAAACTCTCTTAATACTATAGGGAGTTTCTGATAAGTACATTTCTGTCTCTCCTGATGAAACTTTTTACTACTTTTAATAAATATTCATGTACTCAATGAGCCAGAGACAGTCAAAATTATTCTATTCCCTGTTTGTTGTGGCAATTTATATGGGAAACCCAAGTTCTAATTACTGTACTAATTAATATTTATATCTTGCATACAAAGTGGAAATATATCAACAAAGAAAATGTCTGAAGGTGTTATGATTAAGGTAGCTGTAGGAAAGGAGAGGAGATGCAGGTTCAAGTGAGATTTACCTTCCCCTTCAACACATGAGCTGATTATTTTAATAGCTCTTTCATTGAATGAAAGAGGTCTAATTCAGTTCATAAAATAATTTCGGATTTAACTATTGTATTATTTTAATCTAAATTTACTGTTTCTAAATTAACAGTAATCACATATTTACAGCTACTACATTCAACTAGACACACCTTTCAAAGCGCTAGCAAGTGCATGTAATAGGGTTTGAAATAATTTCTCTGTGTTTCTGGACACAACTGTAGGTAAAAGCTATTAAGAGATGTGCACATTTTAATTTGATAACATTATATCAGCAGGTGCCACCTTCAGGTTCTGTCTCCACTCATAGTCACTATGAATTTATTTTAAACAAAGAAAGGTCTCAACAGACAAATACTACATTACTTAATGCTTTGCTGATCATGAGCAAGCTCCTATTTTCTAGCACCCTGGAAGCCAGTGCATACTAAAGTGCAAGGGCACAAGGCACTTTGTAAAGTGCTCCTTAATAAATAAAGCAAACATGCTGTAATGTACAGCCATTTCAGTATAGCCTCTGCAGAATGCATTATAATACTTTAGTAAGGATACAGCAGGATTAAGCAGGGATGACAATAGTTAGGCCAATATCAGAAAAAGGCAACTTCCTCTTCCTCGTAAAGCGTAAATGGAAAACAATAAGAGTTAGGGAGTAGTCCAAATATCTGGAAACGAGGAATGAATATGACTCACATATAATTGAATGATTGCCCACAGGCTGTAGACATCTAATAGTGAAGGTGCACGCATTTGCTTCCTTTAATAAAGGACCTATTAGGGACTTCTAATCCATCTGCTAATAAGGTACCGTTTAAAGCCTTTGATAAAATTCCTAGGAATGACTGCAAACATCTGCATTTTATGTCTCAATATTTTGATGGTATATTCCTCTGGATTCTTCTTCATATCCTCATTCAGAACTTACAGATACTCACCAGAAGATTTAAAACAAAAAACAACCCCTACTCAAGTCATAAAGACCTGATTAGGATCAAAACACAGAAACAGCGTTCAGAGAAGCCTTTACTGGTATGCAAGCACTTTTTCCTTAATCTGGTATAGAAAAAAGGGAAGTGGAACATAGCCTCATAAAGTACAATAGAAATGGCAAACCTAAATTAGCACAGAAAGAAACCACAGAATGAATTCCTGTAACTGATGAAAAGTGATATTTAAATGCTGGGGAAAAAAACCAAAAAACCTCCGCCCCCTACTCCCCAAAACCCGAAACAAAAACCCAACCCAAACTCCAAAGGAACTTGAACACTTTAACAACATTTTCTTGTGCAATATTCCAGTTTGCTTTATTACAGTGTTACCCTGTGCTGTGTCTCCTGCCTACAGGCAAGGGACCAATAATCCCTACAAGTAGCTCATTGACAAAAGAAACGTGGGAATTTTGGACCTAAAAGGGGAGGATTTATGTATTGGTTACTAGAAACACACAAAATTGTGCCGGTTTGCTACACATGCATTGCTTAACTTACAAATTTGGTACCACACACAGTACTGAAAATACTACAGCAAAGATTACCTTATTAAATCCATTGAGTTCTTTAAAATCAAATTTCTGCAGTAACAGTTTCACATTAGTTTAAATGTACGCCAGGCAGCTGGCTCTTTAGCAGTAGCAATAACCTGTAGCAACAGCAATAGCCTGCAGTAGAAACACAGCTTTTCCCATTGCAAGCCATAATTCTAGAAAGCTGATCCTATTTGTGAAGATTTAATCAATTGCATTCTTTTTTTGGGGGGAAAAAATAGATTATGTCGTATTAGGATTTTATTTATTTTTTTTATTTGTAAATGAGGCTTAAGAGTGTACTACAAAGAAGTACAGAAAGATTATTGTACAGTTTAGGGAATACTTGTCTTCATGTGGATTGGATTCGTATACTTAAAAGGTTTGTTAGTAGAAGTTAGGTAATACTTCATATTATGAAAATTTTATTTTTTAGATTAGAGATCGTGATTATTAGGCAGGGTTTGGAAACATGGCATTATAAGGGAGATTAAAAAAGAAGAAACCCAAACCCCAAACTTCCCCTTTCAGCAACGGAAATAAGCACTTTTTAAAACTTCAATTACGTGGAAATCACGCTATTAGGATGGGGAAAATATAAAATATTTCCTTGAATGGTCTTGTACCTCACTGGAGCCCAGCATATTTTGACTAAAATAAATTACATGAGAGAATGAGTCTGGGGACATTGTACATACTTAAAGAGCCTGTTCAGTTTCAAATTGTATGTATATTTATCATAATTAATTACAGCATCTAACTTTTCAGCCTAACATTTATTTAAGAATAAAAAAACCCCAGCATAATTCCCTGCCAATGGCATTTTGTCCACATGCTTTAAATTTTCTCTGGCTTTAAACAGATATACTTTTCAAAGACTGTATTTACTAAAGGGAAAAAAAAGGGAAATTATGGGGCAAAAATGCACAAAAAATTACTGTGTAGAGCATTGTAGCAGCTCTTCATCTGCAACACGAAGATAAAATTCTCTCCCACAGTCATCCACAAATTTCAGACTGATATGAAGCTAGATAGAATCATTAGATATTCCTTTGACACTCACTTTATAATTTCACAGAAATAATTTTCCTACCGATTAAAAATTATATTGAAGCTTTCTGTAACTCCAATTTTATCAGGATTTCAGACGCAGCTTAATAGTAAAAACAGGAATTAATAAGTATATTGAAAAGAATTAATCAATGAATTGTATATTTATCCATGATACATATAATCAACTTTGTATCTCAGTGAAAAGTCAGAAAAAGTAACTGATACTACATGAGATGGGGGAACCCTACACATAGTTCTTGTAGTTTAATTTGTTATGGTAGGTTTTTTTTTTTTCCCCTAAGTAATTTTCCCTATCCCTTCCCATCTTTTATCCCCCTCACCATTAATTTCTATTCTTCTCAACTGGTTAAACAGCTGTATGCTCTCTATTTTCTGTATGTTCACATATCCCAGAAAACTGTATTGCCTGTCTGCCACACTAAAAAGGTAAAATAAGTGACAATCTGGTAATTTTTACCTAATACTGTCCTATTAAAATTCAGCAGATTATCTTTCACAAACTGATTAATGAATTTTAGTCTTTCAACTCAAACGCTTAAAAAAGGGAGAAAAAAACCTTACTAAGTTTGAAGATATTTATTTTATCTTCAAGTATTGTACTAAGTGGTGTCTCTTGTGGTCTAGTTATTGGTAAGAGAGAAAAAGGTCAGGTTCTTACAATTTAAACAGTTATGTGTAAAATGAAATAACTGTTTATACACACAACATATAAATATAATCCCTATTTAAATTATATTCACATTATACCTATACATAGTTACATATGAATGCAGGATTCTCTATCTGTCTCAAAGAGACAAATTGCTACTTTATTTATTTCTATCATAGTGTCTGTGATGTTATTTCTAATTTTCTTTGCTCCTGTGAAGCAGCATACTGAACTCTTAGGGGAAAAGAAAACATACAAATGCTATTACAGTACACATTTCTAAGCAGCAGGAAGTCTGTAGTAAGTGTCAGAGATTGATCAGGATTTTATTGCACATATAAACAGCCACTATCAGATGTACTGTGCCAAAGGGTCACGCATGCATCATCCATGCTGTATGTTTAACCACCTCAGATTTTCAGAAAGGTAACAGCAAGCTTAAATTACTGGAAAAAACTATTTAACTCTTTTCAACACACATTAATCTCTAAAACCAGAATAAAAACAGAAATCGTACTTCTTTTCAAAGGGAATAGAATGTCGAGCTGAATATATGAAAATATATGTGAATTGTTAAAATTAAGTGCATTTTTACAAACATTAAAAATACACATGTGTATCCCTACCTAGATGCATAAAAGAAATGCATGTATGCCATAGTTTTCAGACATGCACCACAGAGTTCAAGGGCATGATTTTGACCATTAAAATGTATGAGCAGGTTGCTAACGAGACATCTATAAAAGTGTTTCATTTAAAGACTGCCAAAATTGCATGAAAATTCCAGGAAACTTTCACAATTTACAACACGATTATTGCATGTATCTTGGTTGTTTTGTATTCAGCACAGAGATTAATTCATTAATAATGACTTTACGTATGAAAACACTGAATTAATACGAATAAGGCACAATTCTAAATTTTGATAATAAACTCCTTAGTCTAAAGTATCACTATTTCTGAGATCAGCTAGGGATCTTGAACTAAAAAAAAAGGCCACTGCACGGTGCCAGATATGTATGAAGTCACTTCTCTACACAGAAGAGCTTCATTGCAGAAAATAAGGAATCCAGACTAATTATAGAATCCTATTAAGATACCGTGAACTGAAAAGATATGGATATAGCAATTCCACTATATTTTCAACAAAACAAAGTCCTTCGAGTCATATTTTTCTTTTCCCTCAACTCATTTAAACATGTAACTGCATTTGAAAGCAGTATCACACATGCATTTGCTGTTACAAAGATGTACTTTTGAGACTCTCTCACAAATCATGTGAGAATTTGTCTTTCTGGTAGAGTGTTTGTCACTGACAATAACCTTGATGCCATCAAATATTCAAAATACCACTAGCCTGACATCATACATACCCTAAATCATACAGTTTAAGGAAGAATCTTAAGACATGAATCATATGATTACAAATGTCTTTCAACTACATGTAAAACCTGAGGATTTGGTGAATTTGAACTCAATTAGACAGGAAAACAATAAACAAACACGTACATTCTGCTCTTCAGCAACACAGAAAACAGCTCTTAATAAAATGGTAACAAGTTTGTTTTCAAATAAATCATGGACACCAGTCAAAAATGTTTTGGCTAAACAGCTTTTTAAACATAAGAACTATTTTGAAGAGAGTGTCTTTAAATATTAGGCTTGTATTATGAATATGGATAGGCAATGTAGAAAAGATATATATTTTTGCCAACCTCTTTTTTACTGCATATAAGTAATCTCAATTTATGACTGAAGTCTCAAATTACATCAACCTTTTTTCAATTCTATTTCACAGCTGGCTATGTTTGAATTTTTAATTATTTTTTTTCTTAAAAAACTCTCCTTTATACAAAAAAAGTAGAAATATTAATTGGGAGTCAATACCATTTTTTAAAGGTACTGGGGAAGAGCATATTCATTTCAGATATGCATAAACTTTGCTTATTCTTTTTGGAGAAACAGACTTGTCTGACTAGGAGAAAGAAAAAAGAGGCAGCAAAAAATGTCAGATAGTGGAGTTCTGCAGTATAAAAAAATTTTAATTATGAAAATGCCATATAGTTATATTTTCTCCAATATTCTCAAGGCTCAAAAAAATCTCTCAAAATACTCACTAGTGAATTCAGAGATAGAAATATTCATAAAAGAGTTAAACTCAAAAGAAGCATTACCTTCCAGCAACTATTTTTCCCTACTGTAGTAAACAGACAACATAAATTTAACCAAACCAAATATTCAATAGACAGGTTTTAAAAATGATAGCCTTCTCTGCTTGACGCATGTTCATAAGTCCATTAATATGAATGAAAGTTAACCATGCACAGGAGGAAAAGAATACATTTGCTGTATGTATACTTGCTCTTTGGAATCTCTGAATATTTCATTTTAATAAATATATTTTAGGAAGATGTCTAGTTTATCAGAACAAAGGCTTTGGTTTCTGTTTTAAAATTACTGAGGCGCAAGATAAGACCAGAAAAGTTCACCCGGCCATGTATATTTTACTGCAAACATGTCATTTTAGACATCTTTCAAAGATGTATCTGGATCTGAAAAGCAATCCTACTGAGGTATTGTTTGCCACTGCTCATTGACATATTCATGTAATGTAAAATCAATCAAAACCAAAAAGCACTTAAATATAAACCCAAAAGTCAACTAAAAAAAAGCTACCTACTTGATATGAAAAGATGAAGTTGCATCATTTTGCTTTTCTAGAACTTCTGTATTTAGAAAGTTGAGTAACCAAATTTATCTTATAATTATATAAAGATTTCAACTACTACAGCAGTATCAGTTTATAGATTTAACTCGTTCATTTGGGAACTCCTCTGTTTGGATAGAGGAGTAAGCGAAGCTATTAATAAAGAGCAGGTGCAGGTAAGAGCAAGGAAGTAGTGTGAACTTGAGAACTAAAGCTAAACTTCCTGAAGGGTGACGTGGAAGAGATTTACTCCTTCACAAGAGGGATGACTTTCAGGTTCCTAAGTATCTTTCATAACCTAAGGATTACAAAAGGTCTAAGTATTTTCAAAATTATACTCTTACTTGATGCCTTTCAAAATTTTATTTCAATTACATAAACGTTTTATCAAAATGGAAATTACAGAATCATGGAGTATTGGAGGCTGGAAGGAGGAAGGAAAGTCTGGAGGCCATCTGGTGGAGCCTACATACAGAAAGCAGAGACAACTTAGGTCAGGATGCTCAGGACACCTCGTGAGCAGCCACTCAACTGGGTTCTGAGTATTTCCAAGGATAAAAATTTAACAGCCTCTCTGGACAGCCTGCTGCAATGTTTGACCATCCTCCCTGTGAAACAGTTTTTCCTAATATTTAGTAGGAATTCGCCTTGTTGAAAGCTGTGGTCATCAATGCCTCTCACCCTTTTGTGATTCAGAAGATGCTCTGAGAACAGCTTGGGTCCATTTTGTCTACATGTGCTTATTAGGTAGACAGAGACAGCAGTAAGAAACCCCGCTTAGCATGATCATGCTATGTAAATGAAAAATGTGAGTAAAAAGAAATCTATCATTTTATTATACATGCCAATTTGATATGTCTAAATTAAGCATTCAGATATTCTTGCATCCAAATCTTTGTTATAATTGTGACTAATATTTTGAACACAGTCACCCACATCAGCATTTAAAATAACATGCAGAATTTGTAAAACACGTACACAGTTGTAATTCTGATGTTAAGACAAGGAAGATGATATCTAAAGCAAATATTAGCATTAGGAAAAAAACATAGAAAAGTGCCGATCAAAGCAGTAAATGACTCAGAACATTTGCAGTGGGGGAGCATCTGAAACTTTCTAGCTATCATATCAAAGTTGTATATAAATTTTTATTTTGTTACTTTTCTTTTTAAACATTGCTAGTGAACCAAATCCAACAATATTTTGGCAGCCTAAAATTATGCTCTTCTGACCTTGACATTAGTATTCAACAGCACTGATGAAAGAATGACAGCTTCTCCATCCTACTGGGTGAGATCTTGCAAGCTTTTACCTTCATGACTATGGAGTTTCTGTCAAATATGCTTCCAGCTGAATGATCACATTCTTTTGAATTATGAAGTGGCTGAAAACTGTGCTAATTGGGTCCATATTGATGTCACTCAAAGATTAAGTAGCCTTAAAACTCTTCAAAGTTGTATAAGTACTTGTAATTTTACTGCATGTTAGCTGTAGCATATATTTGGCTTGAACGAATCATTTGCCATACTAAGAGAACACACGTAAACCATTACTTGAAATTTTTTAGTAGTTTAAATGTAATAAAATTAGAAATAAGAATAAAATTTCTAAAAGGAAAAAACAAATAAAATAAATGCAGTGATTAGAAAAAACATCCATAAGTTCTTATGCGTAGTGCTATGTAATTTAGTAGAATTAGAAATCAGAAAAATGGAAATAATGAACTGCAAAGCAGTGTTCGCTTACAGGGAAGTGTTCGCTTACAGGGAATCTGGGTTCTGGACAATTATATAGTTCTTGAGTACACTGAGGACTTACCTTATGATAGTCTCATTTAAGCCATTACTCCTAACTTTAGTGAGCTGCATTACCAGCTTTTAGAATTAAGAACAATAAAGTTTAATAGAGGAGCATCCATTTGTGCAATGGACATCTTTAGTCGTCAAAGCTCAGCAATCTACTTCAACTACTCAGAACTTGAACTGTATCGCCAAATCCATAGGAACAGTTATATAATGAATTATTCCATCACATCTATGGATCATATAAACTTTGATAATGAAACAAAGTTTCAAAAAGATAAAATGAGCAAATGCATCATTTTTTGAAATTATGCTTAGCTGTAAGAATTAGCAGTTCAGCCAGTCTCTAGCTTGCCCCTGTAATTTACCCAATTTTTGACATAGCCTGTAAAATTCTTAAAGGTACAACTTTCCTGCTTCAGCTGCTTAGATGACTTTTAGTCATTTAGAGCAGGCATTTTCAACATCTTGTTCCTTTTATAACTTAAATGGAACCCCCTATATATCCTTCCTCTTTGTGTACAGTCCTGGGATATCCCATGGTATAGATGGTATCTGTGTCATTTCCTTTTCTCTTTATCCTTAAAGCTACATATGACTTCTATTACATGGTTTAACATGGTTCTGATTTTAGATATTTGCATTTTTTAGAAAATGACATGACATACATATCTTCGGATATAACAGAAAGTATGACACACACGATTTATTTTTCCATACTGTATCTGAAAACAGTTTAATCTCTACAGTTGATAGAGACTGAAGATCCTACAGCGCTCATTAAAGTGTATGAATTTGTAGAGCCAACACAAGCAGTTTTAGTTAATTCTGCTCAAGTAGCTTAGTCATACTAGATAGCTTACCCAAAACAGGCAAGTTAATTGTCCTGTTGTACTTTTGTATGCTTATGTTCCTTGATGACTTTTGCTTTCAATAGTACAACAATTTTGAATTTTTTTGATCACTTTGGTTTACATGCAGGGAGTTATTGGAACCCACAGCTAGTCCTATGCCCATTTTAGATTACTGGTTGGATATTTGGAAGTGAAGCTCAAGTATCTGATGTCACATCGTATCTCTCTGCATTGAAAGAAGAATATGTAACTTTTTAACTTTTTTTTAAAATGTTTATACATAACAGATTAGTTAATTTATGTATAACTTTGCAGTTTATACCCTAGAAGGTGAAGAAAAAGTGCATTTTCTTATATAAAAATGTACAGCCTGTTTTGGATCAAAATAGTATCGCTTTGTTAATTAGTGGCATAACCAATCTGCTGGCCAAAATGTTAGGGCAGTAAACTCTTCATATTTCTGAAAGAGAAGATAGCAAACTAGTTCAGAAGATCAAATATTAAATATTACTGTATCATGCAGGGAGTTTCTCCTGCATCTAAATAGTTATCAGCATCTCAATAGCATCTCAAGAGTTATCAGCATCGAAAGGACAGAATAAGACTGGAAGTTTTGTTTGTTTTTAAAAAAAGGAAAAAATTGTGGGAGAAAAACAGAAATGAAAGAGCTGAAAAGTCAGTTTGGCTCTTCTAGCTTATTTCTAGGACAGTAAATACAATGGTGATTCCATTTGTTCACTTAAAAAAAAATCCCCATTTTATAATTACAACAGGAAACAGATCCAACTGTAGAATTAGGGGTGCATTAACTCTTGCATCCTATGTCTTACAGGCACTGACTATTGCTGCAATCCTAAAGCTTAGTGAGGTACCTCTGCTCGCTTGCAAGAGGGAAAGCTGGACACTTTTGGACAGAATACAAGAGAGGCATGCAGAGGGAAGAGGGGAAGAGCTACCTGAAGAAGAGCCACTGAGAACTAGCCCAGAAGGTAGTTCAGGCGACAGAGACCGTCCACGACTCCTGCTTCTCAACACTGTTAGGATTTTAGGGACACACATTCAACCACTTGGATAGTAGTCTCTCAAATGCTTGTATACCTGCACTCTCATCATTTAAAGAACAGGGCTTATTTTCCTCATTTACAGTGTGGGTGCTTTTAGTTGAGGTGCTGACCTCTAGAACAGCACATGGAGCATTACTCAAATTGGAAGAGAAAATTCAGATCCTTGCTGTAACTGAAAGTCTTAAATCCACAGTTTCTGTCTCCTTGGAGGGCATCATATCCAGGTTTTCAGATGGTTAGGGACAGATTTACAGATAACTGAGAAATGGAAGAAAAAAAAAAATTACTCAGATCTCAGTCAAAATATACCATTGGGCAACACTCCTCCCCCCAAGACAACTAGCCTTCCTAAGTCCTTCAAGAGTTACTATACCAGTACGAATAAAAAAAAAATCCAAAGACATCTCATGCTCCGTTGGCTGTGCAGAATCCAAGCATAGGGTCTGTCTGAGCACTGTTTAATGTAACACAGATAGGTAGCCCACAGCCCAGAATCTACAACTTTCCACAGAAGGTACCTGATTCTATGCCAGAAAAGCTGGTAAACGGTAATAATAAATAATAATAGTAAAATTGTCAGACAATAGCAATCTAGGGGTTTTCAATACATAAATGGTAGATTTAGATCCTGTAACCCACCTGAATTCTTGTTCAGGTAACAAAATAGGATCTCTATGGCTTGCTTTTAAAATCCATTATTAGATATAGCACCTGACTCCCAGCATCACTAAAGCTCTAATGGTTAACTCCGTATAGCTCACTTCAATTAATAACAAGTTCTTTCTATCATAGACACATCTCCTTTTCTGTACAATCAGCAGCTTTCAGCTTTTTCTGTATTATCT
Organism: Aramus guarauna; assembly: GCA_013400195.1. Lineage (NCBI taxonomy): Eukaryota > Metazoa > Chordata > Aves > Gruiformes > Aramidae > Aramus > Aramus guarauna. The sequence continues at coordinate 223,779 of VXBL01008805.1, forward strand.
CTATGAGACAGCTTGATAACTTGATAATTTGTTAATGACATAATTGCTTCTTATAAAATCTATCAAGTCTGCTAACCTCTAATTGTTACTCTCTGCAGCTGATTTTGAAAGTGAACTCAAGAGATTATATTGATTATGGGAAAAGAGCCAGATGTTGATCCCATTGAAATTGTGGGTGGAAAAAGATACTGATGAAAACTAACTCAACTAATAAAATATGCCAGTGGGTTATTTTATAGAGACTCTTTTCTAACAATAAATCTAAAAGCAAATTTTCATTTGAATGTAAACAATTAAAGATTATAAAATATTTGCAGATGTGTCATAAGCCTGAGGTTAATTAGTTTTGAGGGTTTATTGTGATTTTTAAAAGCTAAACATATAATTATGAAGAAAGCAGCAAAATATCCACTAAAATTGTACAAATAACTTGAAACTGGTTTGACATGTTGAAATAAATGTCATTGTTAACTTGCCTATGCTTATACAAAGGAAACAGGTTACTTATTCTAATAGCAGTTAGTTTATATTTCTCATTTTGCTGATAGGTTATAGTATCTAAGTGCCTCACTCCAGTTATCATATACTACTGTGCTATATTCAGCTAATGTCCAGCCACTGTAGGACTTGACATTATGAACTACATTTTTCATCTCTACAGCTAATGATGAGCTCCCTTACAATCCTTTCTCCTTTTAAGTAGTAGAAAGGATAAGATTATTAGTTCAAAATCTTACTATTGGTAGCCCTTAGAATAAAATCACATGGTAATTACTGCTGCATTCAAAAGCTAGCTCTAAAAAAAAAAAAAAAAACAACCTTTTTTTAAGTCAAGAAGAGAAACAACAAACCTCCAACTGTCAGGCTTTTATGAGTAGCAGCAATTACATTTTGAAGTAAAATATCAGACACTGCCAAAGTTTCATACTACCAAGTTGAATCATGCTATACCTTCAATAATTTTGTAGCAAGAGTCTGCTAGAGTGGCTACAACCAGCATTTGTGTAACCAGAAACGCTATAGAATTGTTTCCTTTCAAAGCATTTGAACTCAAATTACTAGTTCAAAATCAGCTGTATTATTAAAATAAATGGGGGCTATAAATCTTGTTCACAATGTAGTTTTGTCTCAATATAACGTATTTATAAACTATTCACAAACACATAAAGGAATCTGATTCTGAACAGTATTTTGGAAGCTAAAATAATACTGAGATTTCAAGTGCCTGCAGGTACACTGACGAGGTTTCTTTTAGGGAAACCTTAGTTTGCTATTCGCACTCAGTTACTTTAAATGAACTGCTGTGGAACAAAACCTGATATGGGCCAGAAAGAACTTAATACACCCCGGTTCTCACTAGTACCTTGTTAAGGTTCCACAAGAGAAAATTTTAATTTTAAATACATTTGTCATTGGAATGAATAGCCGCAAGGCTGTGTGAAGTGTTGACTATGAACGTCGTCTGGACAACAAGCAAGTGGCAAAATGAAGGACGGGAATACGGACCTAGGAATCCATTCAGGTCAAAGGTAACTTTGAATCTCTGGTGCAGTCTCCAAGTTAAAACATTTCCTACTCATTAGCTCCCAAAGGCTCTTTACTTAATCTGGAGATTTTTCATCCTCTTAACTTCTAATCATCTGTTAATGAACAAATCTGGATTCTTAATCCTGCACTTCGATAGTTAGTACCAGATGCATAATGTCAGCTATTGCGGTACCTACTTAAACATTTATTGGATGTGCCCTGAAGTGCTTTAAAAAACTCCTACATTGTTTAATGCTTACATACTGCAAAGCTTCTTTAAAAGCTAGGAAACTAGGAAAAAATCCAGAACTTGAAACTGATTACATTTATGGAAAGGTGGGGAAAATAATGAAAATCTTAGCTTATTAAGTGAAAAAGCATTATAAGAAGTGTCTCATCTGACTTCAAGCACAAACTAGGGAATTTGCTCTGTGCTTCCTGCACTAATACCATGCCTTCTAGGAAAATCTTTCAAAATGACAACTAGTATTGGCTACAGGACTCAGTGCTGGTTTTACCACATTCCTCGATAAACTGCTAGAGTATTTCCACCTTTAAAACGATGTTACATTTCTCAAAGATGACTGGTTAAATCAATTTATTTTGTCAACGTAGCCAAATATTATGCTGCCCCCTGAACCAAAAGCATTACACAGAAAACTGGGCTTCAGACTGTAAGCTCTTGCTGATACTTAGGTTCTTCCTGTGCAATGACTTCAGCATATTGTCCTTCCATCCAGTTTCTACCTTTTTGCCTTGGTTATAATTGGTTCTTAATAACAGTGAGATTTTTCTCAAATTTTAATAGAAATAAAGAGAATGTTATAGCAAAATTTTGCTGCTCTAGTGAGCTCTGACCTGTGACTTCGGCATGCTAAGCTGCAATTGCTGCTGTCCTTAATATCTCAGTATTTTGACACCTTCTAATAAACTCTTTATAGTTACAGAGAAGCCAAATTCTTCTAGCACAAAATTTCTCATAGCTCAATGGAGTTTGGAGCTGGTTCTAGTGGGTTTTATCCACTTACAACGAAGAAAACCCAGTTACGCTCAAAGACTTACAGAATAAATTTAATGTCTATAGAAAAGACAGAACAGTATTTCTGGATGATTTCTGGATTATGCAGGAGGCATTTCTCTTTTCAAGTTGAACACAAAATGATAAACGCTAATCTTTATTTCAATCAAGAAAATAAATGTATAGCCTACAAATCCTGTGCTGTCACCTTCTAGACTATGCTAGGAGTCCTGGGCATTTATTTTTGCCCTCATAACAATATATCTTCAGCATTACTGAAAGATATGGCTTTATCTCTAAGCAGATTAGGAAACTAGCAGAAAAAAGACAGTCTTTTTGTTGTTGTTCATAAAATCAGAAAGCAGTGAATTTAACTTGTGCTGCAGAAAACCTTTTGAATGAAACTGAAGGAAGACCTTATGAGTACCAGCAGTGTCTTAATCACAGGACAGTGATAAAATTGAATGTTGCAGAGGAAGAAGAGATTCTTCCATAAGCAAACAATCCTTCATCTGTGAATTCAGACCTTGAAATTCTATCCTGTAACTTTTTTTTTTTTAAAGAAAGGAAAAAAAGGCCCAAACCAAACTAGAAATTCTTCAGATAACAGAAAAAATAGGGGGTTCCCTGCAGTGCCGTAGAGAAACTAGGTTCATATTTTTCATGTTACTGAAGCCACTCTTCATTTCAGTCATTCCTTCCTGACTTCTAGCTACCTCCAGAGTCTATAAGTCTCTCCTTAAGCTAATGAGCATCGTAAGTCCAGCTATTCTTTGCAAAGCATCTACCATTTCATTCCATCTCAGCAAAGGGGCTAGAAAAATCAAGCATGTTTTTCCCAGCTATCAGTTTATTTTCTAGTTTTGTTTAAATGCTTCCAATCTCTTGGTTTCACCTCAATTTTATTAATAGTACAAGGTCTTCATAAGCAAAACTTGTCATTGATATAAAATGAGGTGAGTAGTGATTAAGGCTAAGTGGATCTGTTAATTCAGCAACACTTTAGAATGACTGAACATGAATAAAATAGTAAATTGCAATTACATTCCTAAGAGAGTACATATGAAATCCATATTAATACTACATTAGTTCATCATGACTAACATTATTATAGCTAATACTAAATGATAAAATAATGACTACCTACTTATAGAATTACCATTTCTAATCTTCCTCCTAGAATGAATATAATTATGCTTCTCTAGAAAGAATGCAAAGTTTTTCCTTTTTAAGTGATTACTTAGGCACAAATATGGGTTTCAGCTGACTCAGCATGCATAGCCTTGTGTATGATTTTGAGGTAAACAGCATAGTTCAATAAGCAGATTTACTTACTAAAATTTTGGAGAAATAATTGTGGTTTAATTTTAATTTAGAAAAAGCTATTTACATTCCATTCTAACATTTAGGAAATAAAAATGAACAATGAGCAATAACAACTCCATAGATATGATTTATCTTTTAAGTGCAGTAGGTTTAGCAGTTTTCACGATCTTCCTTTCTCCTGTGTGCGATACAGCGTAAAACAGTACTGTCCGTACTATTTCAGTGCCTGAAAGTTCTAACAAAGCCCCAACAAACAAACAAACTGATGAAGTGGTAAGACAGCAATTAAACACAACAGAGGCCAGCAGACCACATCTGGGAACTCTGGCTTTCCACATATTTAAAATTTTAGGTTTGCCTTCAACATTACATCTGCAAAAGGACGAAAGTGATAGGAGGATTTTTTTGAGCCCTAAGGCCAGTGTCTTAATCATAGAATTCGCTTTCTATAATGTTTACGTGGTTGACATCACAGAATGGAAAGTCTTGTGGGAGTGAATGCTTTAGCAAAGAGATTTTTATAGCAATAACCCACGGCCACAATGAAACAATGTGTAAAAAACAATGGGGAAACAGAAAAGTTACAGGGCCTTCTGTCGAGCAGGATGCTGCAGTAAAGCTCTTTAAAGGCCCGACTCAGAGGTGGTTTTCATAGAAGCATTTGGGAGAGTACAATTTTGTGTAATTTCTGAGGGAGTTAGTAGAGTGATTAAGAAGGGGAGAGAAAACACAAAAGTAAAAGGTACATTTAAAACAAGGCACAACTGTTGTCTGAGAAAATTGTTAATCTACAAAATTAAAAATGACAACAATGTAACGATCAATCTATCAATATGACAACCAGCAGTTTCAGCTAGTTTATTTTTCATACTAAAGTAGAAATGTCTTTAAATTGTTAAAAGGAAATATTATTTGAGCCTTGCACAACAGTTAACAATTGTCATTTGCTACGTCTTTATATGACATATTTGTTATCATGACATATTTGGGTCAGGAACATTGAGGAACACAGGCTGCTGTTTGGTAAACAATTTAAACTAATCCAGTCTTTCCACAGGGCTCTCAGTACTTGAAAGAGGAATTAACAGCATGCTTGACCCATTCTCGAACCTGCATGCTCTTTCAGTGGTACGGAGTAACAACTATCAATATCCAAAAAAGTTAGGTAGGGAGCTGCTGTTACCAGCCTACATGACTTGGGATTTTCTGTGCAGTGTCAGGAAAAAGGCTGGAGTCAGCACGTGAATTGTTCACTCTCCACCTGCAGCCAAGGAAGCTTCAAACTCCTGAAAGGAGAGGCTTGTTTCTTATGAGGGCCTCACATTTGAACAGCAAAACATTTTTTAATTTATTTTCAACACTGTAAGCCAAAAGAGTGTTAAAAGCTTTCTGCTAAACCTGCTGGGATGAGACCCACTGTACAAGACCAAAATGTAATTAGTTACATCCAAATTAGCAAAGATTTGATACACATATATGTCTACATATGCATTTTAAAATATGATATGATACGGTCATTAGTCAAAGCTAGTTCCTGTTAAAACAGTATAGGGAATCAAATGAATGCTAAACTACAGAAACAAGTGTTTTAATAAATAATTTTGTAATTCTTCTTGCAAAAATTTAAAAAAGTGGAAAAAAGGACTAACAGCGAGAGGATATCTTTATATTTGCACAGAGAGGTGCTCTCAAGGCAACGTGCCATTTAAAGCTCTTGACAGGTTTTCACTTTTGTGAACAGTGAAACTCTCTCAGGTGGAGAAAACACAAGAAATTTTTCCTCAGGTTGCCTTATCTCTGCGAGTTTTCCCGAACCACCATCTAGATGAAAGACTTGAGCAGCTGAACTGCTTTTGCAGTAAGTAAACAATAACAACTGCTGTCAAGCATTTCAGGAGTTACACTGGGAACTCGAATGAACCTTCCCACCCATACACCCAGAACAAATTCACATACGCTTGTTAATCAGGAAGGTGCAAAAATAAAGGTACTGCTCTGCTCCCTGCAGAAGAATTAATATCGGCTCACTAGGAGGGGAATACCTTGAAAGGGCAACCCACTCCTCTGCCATGCTGCCAGATTTCTGCTGGGGACTCAGAACACCGCGTGAGCCTTACTGGCCTTATTAGTTATCCTTTAGTGCATTCTGGCTTTCAGGAGCTGTAGTGTTAATGCCACTGTTTTTATCCAGGCTCTTCTAAGACGGTCAAATGGCCTTGAAAACTGTTGCTGTCCCAGATCAGTGATAAATACTCACAGCACGTACTTCATGTCAGCATTCACTTCACAAATTTTCCAATTCTCTGTTACAAAGATGTATCCTCTAATGCATCTCTACTATATGAACTATTTTCTTAGTACCTTCATTGTATTTTGATAACTGAAGGGAGAGACCTACATAATGCAATGAAAATGAGTATGATGCTTCACTAGCTGAAATACAGGTACTGGACTGGTTTTAGAAAACAAAAGGGCAGACCCCAATGCTTATATTGAGGTTTTTGTTTCTTATTCCATCTGCTTTCACAATTCACCTCTTGTGAAGCAAAAATTAAGAATTACAGACCACTGTACCTTTTTTCTCATTTTTTCTCTGGCTATTAATCTATTTCTTTGGCTATTTTCTCCCATCTTAAGTCCCTGATCTTTTACCCTCCTTTAATCTTTTCTTACCTGCAATTAAGCAACCAGTTTTACTGATTCTGAGTAGGCTGTTCCCTTATTCAATGTAACAGGTAAATGCTCAGTCAGAGCTACTGGCTTTGTACCACGGCTATCTCAGATGTTAGAATGAGGGTCTAAAGTTCTTGCTAAGTTGTGCTCAAAGCCTATATACACACAGAGCCTTTGCGAACACCCAGGAGACAGTTGCCACGTTAACTTTGCATATACTTCAACGAGGTATTTTAATTAGTTTTCAACTGGCATGATAGTGAAGGCAGATGTCCACAAGAATTGGATTAGGATGAAAGAAAATACAAATACACAAAGTTAAAATAGTCAAAAGCAAATGCGAATGCACTTTATGCAGAGCAAGGGACAATAAGTGAAAGAAATCATTTTTTGAGCAGTTAAACTGTTGAAAGATGCAAAGGAGCCTGTAATGAAACAATTTAACAGTACCAGTGGGAAAACTATAATTCTACCTTTGTACAGTACTGTGGAATTAGAAGACAGAAAGCCCCTACTAAAGAGATGAGTTCTGATTAAATTAATTTACTCACAGACAGTCCATACTGTGCTCTCATCCACAAGAGTACAGCCTCACCAAAGATTAACAAAAATGGTCATAAAAAAAGATCTGAATAGAAGAGGCCCTCAAACTTATATTAATTATAATCTAAGTACATTTAGAAAGTCTTTTCTTCCTATTACCACGTCTCAAAGACAGAGGAATCACAGGGCTGTAGAATGACAAACATTAATCAGACTCTCTAACAGAACTCTGAACAGAAAAGAACGAGTGCTAGCTATTCTTAAATGTTATGGACAAGCCAGGTAGCATTATTCATACAATGGATGTTTATAGTGTATTCACAATGGATTACAAAGATATTAAAGTACAATTTTTTTTCTCTGTTCTTTCTTGCATTTATTGATTAGTAGCTAAACAGTTAATCAATTCTGTTTGTCAGTAGTTACTCACTGCAAATCTAAGTTAGAAAATAATGGAAAGAAAGCAAAAGAAATGAGTATTTCAGTTTAGTCACTAGCAGAAGTGATTTTTCCAGCCAAAACAAAAATGCTTATTAAATGTACCTGTACAAAGATCCAGTGAATAAACAAACATAATTTGGTAATAAAGGTAAAACCTTCATATGGGATGTAAAATGGTTCCAACAGTGAAAGCACTCAACATCTGAATGTTGACAGAAATTTTGCAAATGATTGTAGTTTTTTTTTAATTGCCAAACCAAATATCTATAAAATGGGCCATCAATGAACTTAGATTCAGATCCTCAAACATATGTGGGTAGGAGTTTGGTGACTAAATACCTTGCAGGAGCAAGCAGCCTCTGTGTACAATATCTAAATAAGATTAGAAGGGGGAAGTTGATTTGTTTTTCATGGATCTGGCATCACTTTACTCCCAACCTTCTGCATAATGAAGTATAAGAGACTTTCTTATTCACAGTCCCTTCAAGTTTATTCAAATAGGATGATTACTGCTCTATCGGCTGTCAGAAAGTAAATAACTAGGAGAGATCTGTTTGCTCTTTAAAAAGAGTTTTCTTTCCAAAAGAGTGTACAAATTGTATTTTACATCACAGAGTAAAAGTAACGAACAAAAAAGAAATCATACTATATTTTAAATGTCTTACTATTGTTACAAAGAAAAAAAAAATAATCTACTGGAACTGTGGCTATTATGTTAAGTTGAGCACACCAGCTGGCCAAAAGCAGTGCTTGCAGTAGAGGCAAGGTCATTTGTGCTTTTGGTAGAATTTGTGTTCATCTTTTAAGTTCAAAAAAAGAAAAAAGGCCACAAGTTAAATAAAGAAAAAAAACAATCAACAAACCAGCCAAAAAAGAAACAAAAGAGGGGGAGAGGAAAAGCTTTCATTGCAGATATGGTTCTTGCCATTTCGATGGTTAGGAATGAAACAACAACAACAAAGCTTGTGGTGTTAATTATTGGCTCTTCTTCAGAGGTAGTCACAGTGAAGTGTAAATTATAAATGGTCTGTATAATTTGAAGGAGGAGATGAATGAGGGGTCTGCAGAGGATGTTAAAAAAATCCAGATGCAGCACTTTGGCAAGCAAAACAGCTAAAAATGCTCTATTTGATCAAAGTGGGAAAAACAGTTACTCCAAACTGTCTGCTTTGTTTATAGTCATTGCCATTCTCTCACATCATCTGCCTCTTTGAATTATCATACTGCCTACATTTTTTTATTCACTGTTGAATGATCATTGAATCAGCGTCCAGTGTATTTTTCTATGACAGATTTATTTAAAACTATTGAACTCACTAACATTTTGCTTAGAGCAACTACTATAATCTCTTTCTGAATGCTACTTCATAGAACCATAGAATGCTTTGGGTTGGAAAGGACCTCAAAGACCATCTAGTTCCAGCCCCCCTGCCATGGGCAGGGACACCCTCCACTAGACCAGGTTGCCCAAAGCCCCATCCAACCTGGCCTTGAACACTGCCAGGGATGGGGCCTCCACAACCTCTCTGGGCAACCTGCTCCAGTGCCGCACCACTCTAACAGTGAAGAATTTCTTTCTAACATCTAATCTAAATCTACCATCCTTCACTTCAAACCCATTACCCCTTGTCCTGTCACTACAGTCCTTGATAAACAGTTGCTTTACTCACAACCAGAAGCGGACAACATATAAAGAACAACAAAACTACAAGCTATGAAAAGGATTATGAGAATTCCATATCAAAACGGGCACAAACCCCTGGTATTATGCTATAAAAAAATAATAGTATTTCTGGTCTTTTGGGCAAGCAGAAATAACTTTACCAGCACATAATAAAGTCATTAACCTTCCTGACCTCATCTTTCCCACCTTGTTAGATATAGCATCAAAGAGAAGAACATGTTTGACAGCCATAGTTTCAAATTCAGCTTGTTAACAGTCATACTTATTACGTTACTAGTTTGAAATTTATTGCTTGAGCACCACCTCGTGGAAATTTCTATAATTGCAAAACCTTCTTGAAATTTACCCATATGCATCTATTTGCCAGAAAAAGGCAACCATGGTATGTAAGCAAATAGCAATTTGTTATAGTAATTTTAAATAACATTGAGATAATCAATATCAATACAAATATTTAGTTACAAACAGCACTGTTTCTTTGAAAAGATCTGTTTTTTAAAGACACAATTATACATTTTATGTCATTCTTTCATGAGAGATTTTGTGCTCTAAATGGCCAGGGTATATATTACTTACTAATTTTTCCAGGTAATCTTAATTTCTATAAAAAATAAGTTTTACAGAGTTATTTAATGTTATTTTAGCCCCTGCACATTTAAAATAAGGAAAATTGACAAACTGTAATCTCTTCCAGAATTTTTGGAGCTTTTATTTATTCCTTTTATTAATTAAAATATTTGGACCTGAAACAGTCCAAATTTCCATATTTACTATGGAAATAACTATGTCACCCATTCATGACATACTAGCACAACTGCACATCTGATATAAAGCAGTTTTTAAAACTCAGGATAAAACAAATTTGAGCCAAAAATAAGAACATTAGAACAAAAGTGCTCTATTGTTATAGAGTGTGATCTCTTTCACAATATATTTAAAAAACAGAAAGAAGTATTTCCTATTTGAACCAATACAAAATAACCATTTTATATTCAAAGGAAGCAAATTTAAACTGAAGATTTAAGAAAAACATATGCATGCCTTATTTTACTGACTTTGCAATGCAGTGATATGTTTTCCTTAGAAGCTACTAAGTGATTACGCATCTTCTAAGAAACCACAAAACAATTTGCCTTCTAAACAATAAAGGTAGCTAACGGATTTAAGATTAAGCTTTTTCAATTTACTTTCAACCACTGTTTGCATCTCACTTAAATCCAAAATCGGATGAATTGAGGTTGAGCATTAGGAGTGTTGCAGTCAGGCCTTCCAAAAGGATTGGTCGTGGGCAGTATAAACAGTGATCTTCTAGGTGGGGGTTTCTGATCACAGGCCTAAAGGCACCTTTTGATGGATACCTGTACTGGTTTTGGCTAGCATAGAGTTAATTTTCTTCACAGTGACTGGTATGGGGCTGTGTTCTGGATTTGTGACCAAAACAGTGTTGCTAACACAGGGATGTTTTTGTTACTGCTGAGCAGTGCTTACACAGAGCCAAGGCTTTTTCTGCTCCTCACACCACCCCACCAGCGAGTAGGCTGGGGGTGCACAAGGAGTTGGGAGGGGACACAGCTAGGACAGCTGACCCCAACTGACCAAAGCAATATTCCGTACCATATGATGTCATGCTCAGCAATAAAACTTGAGAAGTTGGCTGGGGAGCCACTGCCTGGGGACTGGCTGGGCATTGGTCAGGAGGTGGTGAGCACCTGTTTTCATTTGCATCACTTGTCTGTCTTGGGTTTTATTTTTCTCTGTTTCCCCCCCCTCATTTTCCTTATCATTTCTTATTAGTAGTATTATTATTACTTCTTTTTAATTATTAAACTGTTTTTATCTCAATCCATGAGTTTTCTCACTTTTACCTTTCTGATCCTCTCCCTGGGGGGANTTTACCTTTCTGAGCCTCTCCCTGGGGGGAAGGGGGGGAGCAGCACACGAGCAGCTGTGTGGTGCTTAGTTGCCAGCTGTGGTTAAATCACAACAATACCTCTAAGATGCTCCTTGTATTCATAATAAAGTAACCACTGAAGTAATTAAGCACTTTATGCACATTAAATACAGGATATATATGTTGCTCAAGAACATGTATAGAGAGTTAAGTGT
>VXBL01008807.1:32908-181233 GCA_013400195.1 Aramus guarauna
CCCTTGTTAAACCTCACGCGGTCGGTGATTGCCCAGATCTGAACTGAATGCTTAACGGTTAAATTACTTGTGGGCATACCTTTCTGGGATGGATCCCTTCCTCGGAGGGAAGATCACGATCACAGAAATGATTTCATTAAGTTGTAAAGATTAAAAATGTGCCCCCGATCCCTTTGGTCTAGAGCCCAGGAAAGGGGTTCACAATTATTGCTGAGTTTCTGTTGCACATCGAATCCCAGAACCTCCGACTGGTTTGGGTGGGCAGGGACCTCGCAGCCCCCCCAGTGCCACCCCTGCCATGGGCAGGGACACCCTCCACTAGCCCAGGTTGCCCAAAGCCCCATCCAACCTGGCCTTGAACACTGCCAGGGAGCCAGGGGCAGCCACAGCTTCTCTGGGCACCCTGGGCCAGGGCCTCAGCACCCTCCCAGGGAAGGATTGCTGCCTTCTGTCTAGCCTGAACCTCCCCTCTTTTCCGTGAAGATGGCAGGACTAACCCCAGATGTGGTTCTGCTCTGCGCGATACTCACCTTGTGTGAAAGCTTCCTGCACGTCTCCCCCGACACCTGCAAGCGAGTCCTGCGGGACGTGAGTTGGGGTAGAGCCGGCGGAGGTGGATCTGACGGGCATGGGCATGGGGCGGCCGGCTCCGTGGGTGGGCGAGGAGTGCGCCGAGCCTGCTGCTTGCGCCTGCACGGGAGACACGAGACACAGTTTCCAAATTTTTTACTTTTTTTTTTTTTTTTGGGTCAATGTCTAAAAATAATACTGGGAAAAAAAAATGCATAAGGAAAGACGCTTCACCAAAACACTCTCAATTTGAGTAATACGTGATGCATGATCGGTAGATGTCGTGGGAGGACCCCGCGGTGGTGGCACGCCGGGTGCAGCGCATCACGCATCGGGCACCCAAGGTTGGGCTGCACGTGGTGCTCACAGCTGCGCTGCCTCTGGTGCAGGATCTGACCTACGGCTTCCGTACCACACGCTTACCGTGCCACCGGCCGGACGCCAACCTGGACAAACCCCAGGGGGGCACGGGGCGACCTCCCCAGCCCTGGGCTCCCCTCAGCCGCGTGGCGCCCGCCCGTCCTTCCCGCAGGACGCGGTGAGGAGACCCCCACAGCTCCGCGGTGCCACCGAGGCTCTGCTGAAGGTCCATCCCCTTCTCTCAGATATTTTTACATGTTTCATATGTTTTTATCTATTTGTATTCATTACTAAAATAGTGATTTTTTACATTTTTCATTTATTTTACATTCTCTTCCAGCCAAACCCGCCCCATCTCTATCGTGCTGCTCCGAGAGCCTCACGAGCAGCTTCTGCATTGCGGGTGCCGGTGCCTTGCTAGAGGAAACTTCCGGAGCTGCCCTACAGCTCTCCACGGACGGCGAGTGATGGTCCCAAGGCTGTTTAGGTACTGCCTATGGACTCAAAGTCTGCCGAATTTCATAGCCAAGCACAGACAAATAAAAAATAATTTTTTGTCTGTGGTTTGAAGGCTCGGAGAAAACCGTTTCAGTATTCACTCGAGCAAAACTCCCGCTGGCTTCAGAGATGACGCTGCCCAGCAAAGCGTCCGGAGCCCAGCCTGAGGGCAGGCGCTGGAGCGATGAGCAGGGAAAGGAGAGGCACCGACGACCGTGCGCGGGGCAGATAAATCTCGGGTACTGCGGACATGCACTTATTGGCTCTGTGTTTTCAAAAAAATCATCTCACTTCAGTACCCGGCGTGCGGTGCCAGCAGCAGAGCGATCACGGCGGCGTTCATCACGCGATGCACCTCGCTGCGTCTGGGGACGTCTGCAGGGAGCCCGGGTGCTCCGGGCAGGGGGGCTGCACGGCCCGGCCGGGCCCCTCGTCCTCGGGAGCCGCTCGCTCCCCCACGTCCATCCTCACCGTCCGGGGGCAAAGATGTCACCCTTCCCCGGAGCATCGGCCGTTATTTACGAGTGCTTGGAATGGGCGCAGTGCTCCTTCATTGTCCGTAATCCGGTTATTCTCTGCAGCCACTCGGGCCTTTCAACAGCCTCTGAGCCCTCCGGCTCAATTACAGAGTTATTAGTGATCGGTCCTGTCTGGCTCCGCCAGCAAGGGTTTATGATCTGTGACTGTATATATATCTCAGCACGGCCCCCGTGCTGCCCTTGATTAAAGGAAAGCTACTTATACATAATTACACACTAAGGGCGTTAAAACCGTCCAACCCCTCCAAGCAAATACCTGGTTTGTTTGTGCCATTTGCTCTGCCGTCTTTTTTTAAGCCTGTTCATCGTTCGCTCCCTTTGACGTGCATCAGTTACCGGGGCAACCCGGCCGGCGCAGCGGTGATGCTGCACGGTGCCACCGCCGGCACCCCGCGCAGCCGGTCCTCGCGCTGCCGCAGGGCGCAGCATCCGCGGCCGACGCGTTTCCCCCGGGTCACATCGAGCGCTGCTCTCCCCGCGGCACCCAGGGCCGGGATGCTGCTCAGGACCACGTGGGGCCGGCTGCAGCTCCAGCGAGTGCCCGTCTCCCCACCAGCCCAAAGTCGATACTAATATGAAAACCTGGTCAGATGTAAAATTGTCATTTTGAAACTGTGTTAATAATAGGGGGATTTAAAGAAGCGAGTAAAGCGTTCTTGTGACACGGGCGTCCGCAGGGCAGAGGGCTGCAGGAGGGAAATGGCATCTTTCGAAGGCAAAAACATTAGAAAATGCACATGCCACACCAGCAACTTCACTTCCCTGCACCGAAACCTCCATCAAAACCTTAAAAAAAGACCTGAAAATGCACAGAAACAGGCAGGAGTGACTAAATTTGCATAAATTCGTGGCAAAAGATGCATGCCCACCACTCAGTGCTTCCAGTCGGGCACGTGGGACGTGACGCGGTGACACCGGCAGCGTCCCCCCCATCCATCCCGTGGCTTTGGCTCGGAAGAGCCGGCTCATTCCCTCTCCTCCTCCCGGACCGAGCCTCAGCCTCGGCACCCGCTGAGGGGAGGGAAAACCGGCGTAAATAAGACAGCAGACCAGGAGGGAAGGCAGCGGTAACACACAGCGGAGGCCGCTGAGCCGCAGCTCCCCTTTCCCCAGGAGGAGGTAGAGGAGGGTGGGGGGATATTTTATGTTTGGCAGCTCGTTCCCCGGGCTGCACCTTGCGTTGCGGGACCGCGGCACGTGTTCCTGCTGTAACCACCGGAGGCCACGGCCGGGGGCCGCTGCGAGAGGGATTACAGGCGAGAAGCCGCCGAGAGACGTTGTGATTGGAAAAGCGAGAGTGCGAGCAATGCGGTACGACCTCACCGCTGGCCTCCTCTCCCCGAAACACACAAAACACACGAGGGGACAGATTTTACCCTGGGGCGGCGAACGCGACCATCCCACCCATCCCCGCATCTGGCCCGCGGCGGGTTTTGCAGATGTGCTCGTCCCTTGGACCAAGGGGGAGCCCCTGGACCCCAGAAACGCTCTCGCCGCTGGGCTGGCAGCACCCGGGCACCGCCGCGCACAGGACGCTTCAGCCCCGGGGCGGGGGGGGAATCTTTGAGACACGCTGCCTACGTTGGTATTCTTAGAGTAAGTGCCCAAGCACTTGAATTAGTCTTTTTTTATTTTTTTTTTAACTGCTGGGCACGCAGATGGGCCATGGCGATTTGCATACTGCAGCCAGCGGAGCAGAGGGGCTGGGAATGTCCCTCATCCGTGCGATGACACGGTTCCTGGAAACCGTATAGTGATTTTGAGAAGAGCTCGTGAGGTCACACACAGACGCCGTATCTCGACAGGGAGCAGTTACAGGGCAGAGCCGCATCTCCCCGCCACCCCTTCCCCGTGCACGCTCCGCGGCCCGTGCTCAGCGGCCCCAGGCGATGCACCCCACGGCGCTCGGTAGCTGAAGGAGGATCTGAAAGTTTTCGGTTCAGTGAAGGCTTGAAAATCACCTTCAGAAGAAAAATGCGCCGTCCCAGACTGCCTGCTGGGAAGGCGGCTGCTGCTCAGCACCGCAGGGCTGCGGACCCCAGCCGGCAGCCAAGTACCCCCCAGCCGCCCGTGCACTCCCCACCCGTGGGACGGGGGACAGAATGGAAAAGCAAAAGCAAGAAAAACTCGTGGGTTGACCAGGGATGCACTTCCTAGGCACGGAGAGCGGAATGAGAAAGCAGCCTCTGGCCAACACCTAAAGCTCCCTGGGCAGCACCTACCAAAAGAGAGGGCTGAGCCATGCCTGCACGTGCATGCGCAAGCTGGCGGGGGCTGTTACAAAGCCCCCCAAGTTTACGTCTCTAGGAGGAAAGAAAGAATCCAGTCTCCTTGTGGACCATTTCCTGGGAGATCTCCGGCGGCCATGGTCCCCATCGGGTGGCCGTATTTTTCATGAGTGGAGACGACACCCGAGCAGGTCCAGAAGGGGACAGGGGGCCTGGGCTGAGTGAAGAGCTGAACACCTTCGGGATGGCGAGTCCTTTCTGCTCATGGCAGGACCTGACACAGACCGAGCACTGGTGGAGCTTTCCCAGGCCCACACAGAAACCACGCGTCCCAGAAAAGTTGCGACCATCACCGCAGAACCTCAAACCCAGAGGCAGCACCGACATCATGGACGCACCGGACAGCACCTTTGGGAGGGAAAGGAAGAAAGCTGGAGTCCAAAGCAGCTGTGTAATGATGCATTCGCCAAACTACAAGCCAATAAATGTCCATTCGACCTCAGCAGCAACCTCCGGGCACGTGTGGGGTGTTCGCTGCTGCACGTGGGTTGGGTGAGACTTTCCGGCCGTGCTCTGCGGGTAATGCTGGAGCAGAACCCACGGCTGTCTCCAGTGGGCAGAGGTTCTCCAGCGCCAGCGCGCACGGAAACGGGCACCTGCGGGAGAGGGAACGGTGCTGTTCAGGCTCAGGGCTGCATGTGGTTCTCTCGCACCTGGTAATATCTGGTTTTGTCTAATTCCAGATCAAGTAAAATATCTCTTTTGCATATTGATCTCGCTTCTTGTACTTTATATAGTGTAGTCTTGACAAGTTTGCACGTTTTCCCTCTGCACCAAATGACGAGTCCTGTGGAAAAATGATGCATGTGGAAAAATGGCGTCTGACCGCTGGCTGTGATGCAGATACATACGGAAAGCAGAAATAAGAACGTATGAGCTGGCGTTTCCTAACTGCCGACACGATCTGCACCACCCCTCAGCCCACGGCTCTCGGGCAGCGCGTTGCCCGTGGGACCCCAATGGCATCTGCAGCCACGAGGAACCCGGAGGGTGACCCGAAGGAGGACACGAGTAAAAGCCACGGACACCGATGGCGACGACGAGCCTCACCGACAGCCGGGCTCACGCTGCACGGCACGAAATCAGCCCTGTCCTAGAAAGCACTTTATCTGCTGAGAAAGCAAGAAAGACACCTGGGGCGGCCGCGGAGGGAGCGGTGCAGAGCCCTGCCAGCAAAGGCAGCCAGCACCCGACCCACGGGTGCCACGGCGCAGTGCCGGGGCTCGGCCGGGGCCAAGGAAGCCGTGGGAGGAGGCGGCGGGTGTAGCTGTGCCTCTGCAGCCGGGGGAGGTGAACCGGCACGGCCCGGAGGCAGCTGGCGACCGTTAATGGGTACGGTGGGGATGGCTCCCAAGGCTGAACCAGACGGCATCGCCGGGCCGGGGGGGGTGTCAATAAATCACTCTCGCAACCTTCCCTCTCCAGCGGCTGAAGGCAAAGGGAGTGACGGAAGGAAGGGCCAGTAAATCCTGGAGCTGCGGCTGGCCCTCTGGTTTCTGAAGCCGCTGAAGGGACCCCGTGCTGGGGCTGTTGTTCCGGCAGCTCCGTTCCCCAGCACGGGCACGTGCTTCTGCAGCTCTGCTGGGTAAAGAGACGGGTCCAGCGGGGAGCCGTGCGTGGCTCCGCTCCTCCACAGTCACCGCCGCAGAGCTCCTAGGACGGGAGACTCCGGGATGCCTTTTGCAAACAGAGCAGAGGCAGATTTGAACAGGTTTGTAAACTCCTCCTGGCTCCGCTGGAGCTGCAGCCTTACAAAATCCTGGGAATTATTGGCTCAAATGTCCTGGAAACTGCACCAGGGAGGACACAGAAGATGGATTTGCATTTAGAAAAACAGTGAAGGAAACCTCTGACCCAGCTCCTGAAATGTTTGGGAGCTGACTTCAATTTATTGGCCCCAGCTTATCAAGTCTTGTATACAAGAGTTCTGAGGTTTAACCTAAAAATCTTTAATATTTCCTGAAGAAAAGAGGCAGAGCTCTGGCCTGTGCATCAAAACCACTTCAACGGAGTTACAGGAAGCCGGGACCGCAATAGCTTTTAGCAGGTACATGAAATGCTGTTGCACCATCACCTCCCTTGTCCCAGCAGCTTAACTGGAGATCCCCCACCCCCCTGGTGACCTGCTGCCAAATTTTCTACCATCACCACTGGCAGAGGAGAGTTTTAAAGGAGAATGGGATGAAAGAAGTATTGAAAAATTCAGGTCGGAAGGAGCCTCAGAGGGTGTCCAGTCCAACCTCCTCTACTGAGCAAGATGAACTTCAAAGTGTTGCTCAGGGTCTTCTTCTGCTGATCTTTGAAAATCTCCCAAAAGGGAGATCCTGCCCCTGCTCTGGGCAGCCCACTCCAGAGTTTAACCACTCTTATGGGACCTTCTGTCCCACCCTCAGCCAGAACCCCCCAGTCAATGTGTGGCCATCTCCTCTTGATTTCTCCATGCACCTCCGGGAAGGCTCTGGTTTTGCTTTCTCCTTGGTCACCCATTAGGAGACACAAGATTACAGCTGGATTTCCTTTTTGCTCCTCTTTTCCAGGCTGAACACAACCAGCTCATATGTTGCCCTGACTAGAGGCTTTTGTAGGACATGGACATAAGGAAAAACTTCTCCATGGGGAGGTCCACCTAGGGAAGAACAACCCCAAGCACCAAGGACAGGTTGGGGGTGACCTGCTGGGAAGCAGCGCTGCGGAGAAGGGCCTGGGAGTCCTGGTGGACAACAAGCTCTCCATGACCAGCAGTGTGTCCTCGTGGCCAAGAAGGCCAACGGTGTCCTGGGGTGCATGGAGAAGAGCGTGGCCGGCAGGTCGAGGGAGGTTCTCCTGCCCCTCTGCTCTGCCCTGGTGAGGCCACATCTGGAGTTCTGTGTCCTGTGCTGGGCTCCCCAGTTCCAGACAGACTGGGAACTACTGGGGAGAGTCCAGGGAAGGGCTGTGAGGATGAGGAGGGGCCTGGAGCATCTCTGGTATGAGGAAAGGCTGAGAGAGCTGGGGCTGGTGAGCCTGGAGAAGAGAAGCCTGAGAGGGGATCTGATCAACACTTACCAATATCTAAAGGGTGGGTGTCTAGAGGATGGGGCCAGACTCTTCTCAGTGGTGCCCAGTGACAGGACAAGGGGCAACGGGCACAAACTGGAACAGGGGAAGTTCCACCTGAACATGAGGAAAAACTTCTTCCCTCTGCAGGTGACCGAGCCCTGGGACAGGCTGCCCAGAGAGGTTGTGGAGTCTCCTTGTCTGGAGAGATTCAGAACCCGCCTGGACACGATCCTGTGTGACCTGCTCTGGGTGATCCTGCTCTAGCAGGGGGTTGGACTAGATGATCTCCAGAGGTCCCTTCCAACTCCTACCAATCTGTGAATCTGTGAGGTTGTCAGAGAGGTGAGGAACATCCATCCTTAGAGATTTTCAAGGCTTGCCTACATGATGCCAGAACTAACTTGATCTGGTGCCAGCAGTAGCCCTGCTTCAAGTGGAAAGTTGAGCTAAAGATCCCCAGAAAGCCCTACATCTCTATGATCTACAGATGTATACTGAGAAACTAAGAAACCTTGCTTTGCAAGAAATATACATTGATTTTAATGCATTTTATTACGTAGCATATTCCTACGAATAGATTAAAATAAAAGGGATCTTGCGTCCATATAAAACCATAGAGCTAACAGTTTTTGGGTAAGTGATTTAGACAAGTAAACATCACATCATGCCCCAAATAACTAACTCCAGAAATTACGGCAGAAACAGAACAAAACCGAGAATATGAGCACACGGCCTACAACTCTCGTTTTTTGTTCTGCATCTTTGCTGCAGCAGATGAAGGAAGCCAGGGATGTCAAACGGCATCCAAGAAAAAGCAGAGGTCTCCATTAGAGAGTGAAATGGCCTTGGGTTTGTCATCTGCGTATCACGCACGTTCAATGCCTGAGTCACATTTGCCATGCTTCCCCTTGTCTTTACTCAAGAATGGCGAGATGGCTCTTGAGCCCGGCTTCCTCACGTCAAGGGTCGCGGGGCTCAAGCTGAAGAGCTTTTATAAAATTCACTGTACGTAACTGGAGCTCCGCTCCATGCTGCAGGGGCTCTCTCAGAAACAAAAGCCCCTCTCTTCTCGCCCAGGTGTTCTCCCCGTGGCATGGGCTGGCGGGGGGCACACCGAACCGAGCCCCCCCGGAGCTGACACTGCCCTTGGCTTTCTCTGCGGCTTCTTCAGCCCCGCAGACCCCCCGTATCCCCATGTTTTCAAACAATGTTGACACCAGCCTGCTCGAACGGGCAGAGTAACCTCTGCTGATGTTATTACACGTGCCGTGACCACAAAATATCATGTAGCAGGGAAGAAAAAATATACTTTCTGCATATTTCACCAAAAAAACTGTCAAGTAGGAAATCAGGCTATTCTTTGCATGGATGTATAGGTCATCTGTCTAGCCTACATCATCTGTGTTTAAAATTTCATGCATATATACAGCCCAAAAGCCGCAGTGCCCTTGCATTCCTCTGCTCATTTTGGGGCTGAGCCAACTCAATAAATAGCATTGAGGAGCCTGAAAACAAGGATGAGCGACACTCCTTGCACTGAGGTTAATTCTGTTTAGAAACATCTTGAAATATTGGGGAAATTTATGAGTCCCGAAGAGTGCAAATATTTTACTATGCGGAATATTACGGAGAACCGCAGGCAGGTTGGGCAGACAGCGATCCTTGGCCAGCGAACGCTCAAACCAACGAACAAACCCTGAAATTTTTAACAACGAGGGAAAAATGACAGAAACACAGCGGATGTTGGACAAGTTGGTTTTGCTGAAAACGGGCCTTTCCAAATAACACTTGATTTCCTTCCTTGAGAAGATTATGAGTTTTATTGACGAGGATAATTACCGAGAAATAATATCCTTCATAAGGCATTTGATTTAGTAACGTGTGACTTTCTGATGAAAAAAGTGAGCAGTAGGCAGCAGCAGCAAAGCGCACTCTGCACGGATTAAGCAGAAGATGACTGTTGAAAACTCTACCACCCAAGGGCACGTCCCATTGAAGGTGATTTGGTCTTCAGAGCAACGTGTTGTCCAAGTCCTGCCCGACTGCCCCAGCTGCAGCCATGTGCCGTGCGACTCCTCCTCCATCCTGACCACTTGCTGGCATCATTTTCCCCGGGGTTTTTTTGCAGTTTTGGTGCACACTTCAATGTCCTGCCTGTTCCCCACCGCTGGAGCGAGAACAAGCCCTTTGTGGGCACGGACATACCCAGCGTGGATGTGGAGCACCTCTTCCATTAGAGCCTATCGTAGAACCAACGGGAAACTTTGCACTATTGCCACCAAAGTCACAAAAATAACTTGTGTTTACTGTCATTTCAGGCACGTTTTCTGCAGTGAAGAATTATGGAGGCTGCTATTTACCAAGGTGAGGTGCCGGGGAAGGACGTTACTTGCTGCCCAGAAATGAACAGGATCGTAGGAAAACGAAGCTGTAAGAAAACACCTCACCCACCCCTGTGCACCACAGCTGGACCTCCTCTTCATAATCCCCTCCTGACAGATGTTTATCTGACATGCTCTTAAAAACCTCTTCATGCAGATTTTCCTAAAGTCTAAACCAAACTCCCTGATGAAACTTTCAGCAAGCGGAGCCCGTGGCATGGCCCAGCCCCACGGGGCAAGGACAGCAGCTCTTCCCTCCTCCGTGCAGTGACCTTTCTGTGTCTGGAGCCTTTTAAACCTGCTCTCATCCTCTCTTCTCCGGTAAACCACTCTGGTCCTTCAGCCCTGCCGGCAGAGCCAGCGGTTCAGCCAAGACAAGCTTCCTCACCATCCTCCCGGGACTTGCTGCATCGTTTTGGAGAGCTGGAGCCCAGAAGTGGACCTCCTGGTTCAGGTGGGACCGCAGTGAGGGGCGGTGGAGTAGGAGCCTGGTTCGTGAACCCCAAAACCATCTCTAGTCTTTTTTTTTTTTTTTAATACCATTGACTCATGTTTGCTTTGTGATGGGCCACAGCCCCAGGTGCTTCTCTGCAGAATGACTATCTTTCCAGCTGCTCCACGCTTCATACTTGCTCAGCTGATTTTCCTGCAGACGTGCTGCATACGTTCCTTCATGCATACTGACATCCAATTTTTTCCCCCCCTCCAAATATTCCTGCAACTTTTCAGGATGATTTTCAATTTTCATCCGCTTCTCTAAAGCCCCAGCAACCTCCTCCTGCTTGATGTCAGGAGCAAATCCAAGTCCCTTGCAGGAAGGCTGAACAGTAATTAATTCAGAACAGAAATAATGAACTACAGAGGAATTTCAATTTACACGTCTTTCTATTTTAACAGAAAACCCTTGACAACTGATCTTGGAGAAAACTTTCCCAACCAAATTTATAACTGCTTTGCATGAGGCTCATCTAGCCTACGCTGCTCTGGCTCTACGGAGGAAAATGGGAGTTTGCTCTGGAGTAGGTCTGCAAAGGGGAACTACACAGGGGATGCTCACTGCTTGCTGCCTCTTCCTAATGCACGTGTATTTGAGTTGCTTTAACCTCGGATAGAAACTGGAATGCTGTTGAGCCGGTTTGGTGTAAGATGGTTTGGTCTTGTCCTTACAGCTTTCACAGAGGCATGGGGTAGGTGCTGGAAGCAGACGATACAAGTGCACAACGACTGTGTGGCTCTCAGGTACCAAATCCCATTTTCCGGGACACCACGGGAGCCCTCCTCCCGTTCCTGCCCGCAGCCCCTCGTGCAACTGAGTATTGCGACTGCAGGCACCGGGGCTGTAACCTCCCTGCGAGGTATTTCTCCAGAATTTGGGTCTGCATCGCCATGTTGCGGTTTTTTCCTTTTTGCTAGTAATTTAAAAAAGTATTTATGTTAACCAGAAACGGAGGAGAAAAAATCCTTTCAGTGCTGCAAATGAAACTGCTGCTGCCTCTGCCTGAATAATTCCAGCTCGATCGAAGCGTGTGCTAAAAATAATTCAACCCCCTCTTCGCAAATACTCTTTGAGGGAAATACTTAGAAAATAAGGTCACTAAATCAGACCCCCACCAATCGGTCCTGTTGACCTTATTCTTGTAGGAAAATTAAATTTTACTGTCCTCCGTGGCACGTCAGCCAGGGCTATCGGCTCCAACAGGCCTCACGCTGCCTGCCGCCCTTCTCCAAGAACAGCCAGGAACACGCAAAAGGCTTGTTAGCTGGGTAGGCTAACGACCTCTCCGAGGTGTTAATAAAATCCCCCGGGCAAAACCCGGCGTAGGGCTGTTTGCAGGGAAACAGAGGGAGAGAGGCGCGATGCCCGCTCCCCTGGTCCCCCCGGCCCCCCCCCGGTCCCCCGGCGCGGGCGGCAGCCGGGGAGCAGCCGGCTTGCTGGGACAAGGACGCCCATCCCGGTGCAGCCTGTTTGAACACATCGCACGCCGCACGCGCTGCGCCGAAACGGGGCTGTAAAAGTGCTCTGCACGGACGGAGCATTGCTGGTACCCCGACTGCTATCTGCGTCCCTGGGCACCCGTCTATAGACAGTAAACATCTATGTTTATACCGAGGGCTTGTGTGGGCGCGCTGGGGGATGCGTGACAAATATACAACGGCCGGTCTGCGCTGGTTTGGATCCCCGGTGACGCTGGGCTCGTCGGCGATGCCGACGCAGCGATGGCGACTGTGCAGCCCTGCGGTGCGGTGCAGGGGCTGGGCCGGGTCGGCGGGATTACTAGACAGCACATTGCTCGCCGCACCGAAAGGTTTGCATTTAATAGTTGAAAATCACATAATTAGATTAGATACACAAACCCACCCCGTGATACCGCGTGGGCTGTGCGACGGGCAAGCTGGCGGGGAGGCTGAGCGTGCTGGGGGGGGACGCAGAGGGGAGGAGAAGGGGCCAAGACCGCGCACGGAGCGGCCTTTGTTTCTCAATCATGGTGTTAATTAACGACAAGTTTGCTCGGGAGGAAGGTGGCTCTCCCATCCCGAGCGCAGCTCCGGCCCTCGCCGCAGGTGAGACCCGTGCACCGGGCTGGGGGCTGCAGGGACCGACACGGACGGGCCGCAGTGCAGCTACCATCGTTAGTGCTAAATTAAAACCGCTTCGCCAGAGACCCCGCTCCCGTCCCCGGGGCTGGGCCCAGCAGTGCCCCGGGAGCCGCGGAGCCTCCAGCTGCGGCAGCTGGGCAAGGCCCGGCGCGTCCTTCTGCCAAACTGGGAGACATCTCGCCTCAGCGCTATTCCCACCGCCGGCCTGGCAGCTGCCTTGTATTACTCAGCTCTTTTTACAATTTGCTTCTTCAGCTTTAATTCTAACGCAGGGACAACCCGCGGCTTCAGGACAGCTATCTGACACAGCTCCGCTGTCGCCGCTCTGGGAGGTGAGTGTTTCCCCACCCTTTGCCCACCGGACCTGGGCAGCCGCTTCATGGCGCTGCTGAAGGTGCTGGCTGTGTAGGCAGCCCTGCCTGCCCTGCCTGCCCTGCCTGCCCTGCCTTCCCTGCCTGCCCTGCCTGCCCTCCCTTCCCTGCCTGCCCTCCCTTCCCTGCCTGCCCTGCCTGCCCTGCCTCCTCCTGCACACCAGGCAGGGCCGGTCCTTTAGCGGAGCCATGCACAGCCCTTGCAGAATTAAACACCATGTCTTACAAAGGAGAAGAGCGACGAGGACGATTGTCCCTGAATTACGATAGAGAAAAAGGGGGGGGCAGAAGAGAAAGCTCCACTTCACTTTTCCATCGGTCAAATTTAGAAGGATCCATGTTTTCCAGCAGTCAGATCCTTTTACTGGTACAATAAAGCAGACGATGTGACCAGCACTGGCAGCTCCTGCTTTTTTCGGGGCAGTCACTGTCCTGAGCATGCCCTCCCTACACTTTGCTATCATTTGGCTTTTCTGAAAAAAGGAAAAAAAAAAAGCAAAAAAGCCAAAAGCACCCTGTGCTGCCCGTGCTGCCTGTGCTGCCTGTGCTGCCCGGCTGCCGAGGAGCCCAGCTGCCGCTCCGAGACCCCCCCAGAAGCAGGTCTGCTCCGTCCGCAGCGCCAGTGAGTGCGAGATAGCTGTTTGAACTCCTCCATTCATGAAACGCTGTTTGTTTTCATTCCTCTCTATCCCCCCAGCTGTGGGATATAGAGCAGGGATCAGGAAACAATAAAATCTCGGTTACCACACAGAATGCCTCCTTCTCCCTAGCTCCTTTCAAAGCCTGACATTTTTGCTTTCATCCGCCATTTCCACAGTTATGGGGCATGTGCGGGGCCTCATGTGGGAATCCCGTAACTGTGCTCAATATGGACCAGATTGCTCCCCCAGCATCCAGCATCGCCCCCACGCCGCCCTGCCCTCTCCCTTGCAGCGGTTCCCAGGACTCCTACAGTTTCCATTCCCACCCAATTCCCCGACCGACTTGGATTACAAAGACTAAAAGCAAGTGTTATCTTTCAAAATTATTCAAGATTTCTTTGCAAGCTTCTTAGCTGGCACTTTTATCCCTTTAACCCATCGGCATCGCTGACGTGGCTGGCAAGCTTTCCGTGGCGTCTCTGGAGGCGAGCAGAGCGGCTGCGGTGCAGGAGGGCTGGAGGAGCTGCCCCGCACCCCGTCCTGTGGCACCAGGGCAGAGCAGAATGTCTTAACACCCGGACCGAGCCCTGCAGCCACCCTCTGTGGTGCTGGCTCCGGGGTTTCTCTGGTCCACAGACACTATCAGGGGACACGTGGAGTGCCTCAGGTCCAACTTCCCTCCCACTAAAAAAAAGGCTAGAAAAGTTCACCCGAGCTGAGAAGGCAGATCTGCACCACCAGAAGTACGAGGGCGACCTGTAACTCTGACTTTCAGCACGGTTAGACCGCGGCAGCAGTGTAGGGACGCTATACCCATCAGACGCGGCAGAGAGGCCGTCTCCCTACAGAACACCAACGGCTCGAGTCGGGAGCTCGTGCCCTGCAGAGCAGGTTGCTGCCAGCACACCTCTTGCCGCACTGGCTCCACACCAGTCACTCCACGCACACGCAGCCTGATCATAGTGTCTCTCCTGATCTGTGGCTACCTACGAGCAAGTGGCCGTGGACCAGCCCGAGCGGTCCAACACAGTGTCACTGCCGAGCCGCAGGAGGGAACGAATCTGGAGGCTGCAATAATCAGCACGTTGTAGCACAACGACAGTCACCGCCGACATCTGGCTTCCCAAGGACAAGTCCCTTCTCCCTCTGCAGGTCCGTGTTGCTTGTGGCGGCTCCTGGGCAGGATGCAGGTACCAGGATGATGGAAGGCACCCAGTGGAAGAGCTTATGGGGTAAGAACCAGAACTAATGGGTCTCTGAACAGATCCAGCTCTTAAAGTCACTGACGAAATTCTTCCTTGGTAAAAAGAGCACAAAGCTAAAAAGAGAGTATATAAACAAGTTTGCACATGAGCTTCTGAACAGGCAAGGGCATGTGACGTGCAAGAAAGTTGGACGGGGACCATAGCTCTGTCTAAATGCATGACAGCTATTGACAACGGAGAAGTGCCTTTGTAATCCTGGATGAGCTGTGCTCCCCTTTCACAGCCCAGAAAGAAACCTTCCAAAGCCCGCAGCTTCTGGGGGCCGCCAGACAAAAAGATACACATCTAGAAGCACAGGCTTAAACACCGCATCCAAAGGATAAAGGGTTCTGGTTAGCCTGATGTGATAACCATTACCAAAGATACAACAAAGAGAAAGATAAGGGAAACAAGCATGTGAGAAGCTGAAAAGATGGATTTGACTTGCGACCATGAGACAGAAGCTGAAATCTTCAAGCCAGAACAGAGAGTCGTTAGACGATGCTCAGAAAATGAACTACTAAGGAATCTGCCCCAGGCACCGTGCAATAACAGGCTACAGGAGATAAACCTGGTATTTGGGGTTGTTCTCTGAAACAGTTGTCAACACAGGTCAACTAGCAAGGCAGGGTGGTGATTTGTGGCTCTATACCCCTGTAAAAAGTGAGAAGAAAATGGGTTCTGCTGAAAGACAGCCCGCAGGCTGGAGGATATGCGAGGAATTCCACAGGGATTCATCTATTTAATATTCTAATTACGTGCACAAAAATAACTGCACTCTAATGAAACTTCCTGATGACATAAAGGTTAGGATGAATCATTAATACAGAGGCAGAGCAGAGTACTGCACATGAACTGGAGGCTCAGAAGAACAGAGGTGTCACCGGGTACATGCACGCTACACGCACGCACGGCAGAGCAAGGGGTTCTGACGCCTGGGCATACGGGTGCCCACAGGATAGGGACCAGTGGCTGGTTACCAGGCAAGTACAAGTTACTAGTTACTAATTCCAAGATTAAGACTAGTTACCAGGACAGCGTAGTCATGTAAGTACCCCCAGGGTGCACTCTGAAGGTATTGCCATTAATACATCCTCACCTCCATCCCAGCATCCACAACAGGACGAGACATCCCGAAGAAAAATGCCTACGATCCGATCCAGTTAGTCCTGTTCCAGAAAGAGGAGTTTGAAATGGAAAAGGAGAAAACAGTGGAGATACAAGCTCTGTTTTCCACCTTAGCAAAA
Source organism: Aramus guarauna (assembly GCA_013400195.1). Lineage (NCBI taxonomy): Eukaryota > Metazoa > Chordata > Aves > Gruiformes > Aramidae > Aramus > Aramus guarauna. The sequence continues at coordinate 48,685 of VXBL01008807.1, forward strand.
GCAAAAATATTATTGGTACCTAAGGACAACAGTGTTGTGAAGACTCAGATATAAAAATATGAAATGTCCTTTGGTTATCCAGAAGTCCAAAGAAGAAGCAGAAAGCCCCAGAAATCGTGGTTAAGGAGACAGTAGAAACCGATGGTGTTGACACTGGGTTCACAGAGAATGTGCATGCTTGGTGTCTTGAAACCAGGCAAAATAATAGAAAAAGCTGGTAGGAGATTATAATAAAAAATTAAAGGATCATAACTGATGACCGGTAACAGGCCCTTTCACTTGGCTGGTGTGGCAAGTGGAGCCAATAACTACCAATGGTGCTATGGGTGATGATACCGGAATGGCTGAGCAAAATACTCTTAGAGACCACGTTGTAAACCACAGAGTGAGGAGGAGAAGGTGCTCACAAGAAACAAAGCCAAACAGAGGCACTAGTTAAAGATTTGAAAAGATGAGGAGACATCTGCCTTCTTAGATTATTCAAAAGATAATTAAGAGCGGACTTTAAGGAGGTAGGTACATTCACAGGATGAAAATACAGAGTACCAGAGATGTTTAATCTAGCGAGGAAAGGTAAAATCAAAACCAGTTGAAGGCAGATACGTACATCCCGGGATGGGTACAACATGCTTTTCAACAACATGTGATGCAGCAGCAGGATAACTTGCAATGTAAACCAATGGATCCTTTGTATCATCATGTTTTCACAATAACATTAGAGACATTTCATAGAATCATAAGATTGTTGAGGTTGGAAAAGACCTTTAAGATCACCAAGTCCAACCATTAACCTCACCCTGCCCAGCCCACCATTAAACCATGTCCCCAAGCACCACATCTCCACGGCTTTTCAATCCCTCCAGGGATGGGGACTCCACCACTGCCCTGGGCAGCCTGTTCCAGGGACTGACAACCCTTTGGAGGAAGAAATTTTTCCTAATGTATTATTATAAAATATACAGAATGGATAATATATATAATATAATATAAAATACAGAATTTTACTGGATTCAAAATCTGAATTGACCAGGTGAAATGCCCAATGATGAAAAGGATGTCAGACTAGCCGGTCAAATGGTCAGTCGCCTTCGGGAGTCCATGACCTGCTCAGACTAGTTTCCAAGATGGACATTTGGACTTTTGGGCAAGAAACTCAGTGACACGCGGGAGCCTGTAAGGGTCCATGCCAGTCTGAGAAGAAAGCCAGGAGGTAACACCATCAACCCTTCCCTAAGGGTACTGACACACAGTACAGCCAGAGCAAAGCACTCCAGCCATGCAGGTGGTCAACCATCTTGGACAGCACGGGCTTGGGAAGGGGAGAGCAAACTCTGGTCTCACGCATTTTCTATGTCACGTATTGCCTATCGTCTGATCCTTCGGAGCAGGTGTAGTGCATTAACCTAAGAGCACCATGAAATCCGTATGTGCAACACAATTTTGACATTACTGAATACTTGAGAACCTTTGCTATGCAAATGTAAATGTCTTCTGAACATAAACGCACTCACTGAAACGTGATGTTCCTAGTCTTGGGGAGGTTGTTTTTTTTTTTTTGTTTTTTTTAAATGTTTTCTACATTTAGACAACACAAACTTGGAGGACTGTATAAAAAACAGTGGTAGGGGAACAGTAGTCTTCCCAAGGAATTGAAATGTTTCACTCACTTAAAAAAGACTTCTTCGAGGAAAAAGCACCTGCTTCATGGAAAAGATCAATGATAAAAACGCATTAACTGAATACTGTTACTTTCAAAAGAGAAAACGGTTTCTTACAGCACCATGCAATTACTGAAAAATCTGATTTCTCTGAGCCTGCAACTCCTGTGTTATTCCATAAAGCCATCCGGAATGGAGACTTCTCAAGTCAATGCTCTTCTTTTAGACCAAATAAAAACCTACATTTGCTTCATGGTTTGGATCAGACTTTATCTGACCAGTCCTGACAAGAGCATGAGATGCTCTGTATTTAAGAGCAATACATCTCTCCAGGAAGACTTGTTCCTCTTGATGCATGCAAGGTGCCTCTTGATGCATGCAAGGTGCCCAACCACAAGAATGCTGCTCCTCCTGGGCTATTTCTTGCACTGCACTTATTTTATATGTTACTCACTACAGAGTAAGGCTATGTTGAGTCAACGAATGAATTTGTCATAGGGGAAAAAGTCCAAAGCTGGGCTCCCAGCCTCCCTGACACATTGCCTCTGCCCATCCTTGCTGCAGAAGGTGCAAACCAAGCACCATGGATGAGGAGCCAGCAGCGTGCCTTTGCAGCAAAGGCCAGCCACCTCCTGAGATGTGCTAGCAGTCAGCAGAGCCAGAGAAGGGAGCCATCCTCCCTGCTCCGCATGCCTGGTGGGAACAACCTGCTCCAGCTGGACTTGCTCTGGGCGGGAGGTTGGACTGAGGACCTCCAGAGATCCCTCCCACCTACAGGAGAAGCATCCAGAGGAGATCTTCGGAGCCAGCTCATGAGTGAGGAGGAAGGACGATGAGCAATTTGCAGCAGGGAAAGCCACTTGCCAGGAGGACTGTGTAACTGCTACAAGTCACGGGGTGTAGATGCTCGTAAAGGGACCCACAGTGGCCATCGGGTGAAGGAGGAGAACGGTAATTCTGGTTCCAAATTGAGCCCTTGAGACTTTACTGACGTATACAGAGGAAAAAAGGTATAGAGTTGTCCCAGGGGAAGACTGATGTGGAGTGGTGATGGAAACAATTACTAACCGCATCTGAGAATTAATCATTAATTAATGATATGGCTTCAGATGCTGAAAAAGGAGAAAACACTGGATGGATTTACAAGGTTGTTCATCTGTTGTTTAAATCCATGTCTGTCATGTCAGAGAGTGAGTGTAAAAGCAAGGACCTTAAAACGCATGGCTCAAGGTTTGAGTTTGTTTGCAAAAAGGAGAGGAAACCACTGAAGACAGAATGTGGGCGAGGACAGAAAACTCGGGAAAATATTTAAATTCTTCATGGCTTCCATCATTTCCTGGAACACTCTCCCAATATTTTATGCAGTCCTCAAGGACACTGGAGACTGTGCTTGGGAAGTTCTGTGTTGGTGATGAACACTGCCAAGGCAGGTGTTGCTGTAGCTTAACCCGCTGCCAAAACAGCAACTGTCCTGTGCGGTGCCATGGAAATGGCTGAAACAGGCAGGATTCAGTTAGAAATACAGGCTGGAGCCACATATACGTGTCCCAGAGCTGGCCCTGGAACAGAGGCACGCGGGCCAGCGCGAGCATGGAGCACACGAAGGCTGTGCAATACGCTGCTCGCGGGGCAGGGACTCGGAGCTGCCTGGAACATGAAAAAATAATGCGTTGTTCACGAGAGAGATGAGCACTTGGTCTGCAACCAAGAGTGTTGACAAACTGCAGAGAGCCTCCAGGAGCTGAACTGGGAAGGTTACCATGCCTATTAGGGCTCAAAGAGTCAAGACATAGAAGAATGGACTGTGACCCCCCTTTGGCTAGCTGTCCCTAGCTCCACCCGTGAACAGTCCTCAAATCTTACCTTTTTGGGCTTTACGTGAAGCTTTATGCGATCAAAACCGCAAGGAGTTAACACCGGTGGAGCAGCCACTAAGTGTCCCTGCTGCTTCGTGTAACTGAGGCACAGTCATCGATATCAGGGTCTGGAGATGACTTCCACAGACTCCGCGATTGGTGACTGGCAAAAACACCGTGTTCCTTTGGTGTTCCCAAGAACTGCGCACAAAGTTTTTTGCTTTTTCATCCGCTCTTCCTTTGAAAAACTTTTATGTGCCAAAAATCAAAAGAGAGATGAAAACTACTTGTCAATGGACTAAGAATAGAAACTATGCGGAGAGCTGGGGGCGGCAGGGCTTTTTGTGAAGTCTAGTTTTGCTTAGTGGGGCATGAGGTCATGCTGAAGTCAACAGTGGGAGGGACAGCATCTTCCGGAAAGTGATTCAGAGCAGGAGGCTGGTTTAGCCTCTGACTTGCTCTTTGGAGGACCACTGACTGCAGAGAGAGTCATAGAATCACCAAATCCCCGACTGGTTTGGGTGGGCAGGGACCTCCCAGCCCCCCCAGTGCCACCCCTGCCATGGGCAGGGACACCCTCCACTAGCCCAGGTTGCCCAAAGCCCCATCCAACCTGGCCTTGAACACTGCCAGGGAGCCAGGGGCAGCCACAGCTTCTCTGGGCACCCTGGGCCAGGGCCTCAGCACCCTCCCAGGGAAGGATTGCTGCCTNTGGCCCAGGACACGGTCGGCTTTCGGGGCTGCCAGCGCACATTGATGGGTCATGTCCGGGTTTTCATCCACTGAGAGAGTCACAAACACCAGCTTCATTGGCTAAACTTAGTGGCTGGGAATATAGCTCTCGTTCTTTGAGAAGCACTGGCATCGTTACTGTGAGAAATGTGGAAATTCCCAACTTTCACACTCTCTGGTGGGTTCAGCGTCTCTGCTGAGCTGTGTCTGAAGTTGCATGCTGAACTTCCTCTGCACCTGCTCACCCTGAGCTTCTCCCAGTCTAAAGACCTAAATCCTCAGAGAGTCATGCTCCGGGTCCAATTTTCAGTTGTGACCATGGGTGTAGATGGCAAAATATCATTCCCCTCTTCCAGTTAAAATGCACAGTCATGCTCATGGTCCTCTTATCCCTGGGTAATGAGAATTCAGTGAGGACCAACCTGCATTTCTCTCAGGCATGGACAGGAATGGGCTGCACTGAGACCAAGCTACAAATCTTACCTGAGAGAATAAAGGGCCAAGAACTTGCCATGTGCTGAGTATCACTCCTAAGCTCCTTGTCCTGCAACGCCTCAGATGGTCCAACCACCCAGGAACACCCCGCAGAGACCATAGGTGATGCCCTTGTGGTCCAGCACGAGGACTCGCTCAGAAGGCACGTGAGCAGGACCACGAATTGCTCCGTGCAAGGAGCTTGGCAGGGAGAGATGCGATGGCCGAGGGCACTGAGCAATCTTCCAGGCTCTTTCTATTCTGTCTCGTTCCTAGAGAAGGATGTGTCCCTTTTCTCTCTGCTGTCCATTTTCTAACACTCCTCCAGAAAGACGTGGAGCTGACACGCCACAAAAACATACAGGAAAACCTCTCTGGCCATGAACTCTCAGAAAACATTACTTTTATGAAGATAGTGACCGCCACAAAAAATTAACTAGCAGAAGAGCCCAAGCGTTGGGTCCTAATGAGGCACCACTGGAGCCAACACCATTGGTCTCACTCTTTGAGCGAGACACTGCTCAAGTCTTTGCCTTCTCCTTCCAAATGAGGTGAGTTTGCTAAATGCTGGTGATGTATACATACAGCTGATACACACAGCCAAAGCTGGAAGAAGAAAGATTGCGAGGAAGATGTATCTGACCACAGACTAGCGTCTTAACAAGGGTACGGAAATGCATATTTCCGTATCTCAATAAACTTAAATCTAACCACTGAATAATAAAAAACGTACACAGTTTGATTCCTGTAGCTGAACATTTTCTCTGAATAGCTGTAAAGTGGTTAAAATAGATTAAAAGATAAAGGAAGTGTTCGATGAGGATATAATCCAACGAGGAACACAGTTTCAGGAAAACATATCTCATTGCTAATGCAACATTAAGAGTTTCTGTAGGAACTGATCAAAGTACAGTTTTTAAACCCATTTCAGGAAGACTGTGATTACAAATAAATATTTATTTTGGGACTGAGAAAAATTGCTGTGCCTTGACGAAATTTGTAGTTCTTTGGATAAATATATCTATGCTTGATGCAGAAAATGGAAGGCTTGCAGTGCCCCTAACTAGTCATTTCCACACTCTTTGAAGCCACGGTCTTATAAATTTTCATAGGTAAGTAGCAGCTGGTTACTTAGCAACTTTCACTACTTTTCTGAAGTGCGCTACCTATAAAATTCTCAAGGATTTGTCATCTTTTTTTTAACATGCTTGGCTCTAAAAAGAAGCAATAAGAAATGCAGATGGGTTGTCTGTAAGGCGCAAGGATGCTGCAAATACTTCACAAATGAATAACCTCATCCATTTGAGTAATCAAATGATCTGCGTGTGGAGCTACTCCCCGGTGTATGCCTCCACAGGCAATGGCCTACACAAAAAAAAAGCATATGCAGATAGAGGAAAGAGCCAGCAAAGCCGCCTCGTCCTGCTGCGCCCGCGGCACGAACCTCATTCCTCCTCCTCCTCCTCCCCTGCCCGGCAGTACTGGTGATGCGCGGAGGCTTGGCAAGCGCGGCCATGCAGGCAGCATCCCCAGCGAAGGAGAGAAGATGGTGATTTACCTGCTGAAAGTGCCGCTCTGAGGCCGGCTCTTGGGGCGGGTGTTTAGGCACCGCTCATGAACGAGATGGGACAAATCTTCAGGCATGGGGCAGATGCCCACGTTTGCTATGGGCTTAGAAAGAGAGCAATGGGAAGGATGCTCATGGGATTCACACTGCTCATGGGATTCATGCTGCTCATCGGATTCATGCTGCTCATGGGATTCACACTGCTCATGGGATTCACGCTGCTCATGGGATTCACGCTGCTCATGGGATTCACGCTGGTTCAACAGCCCCTGCGAGGGCAGGAGAAGCACTGGCTCCTTTCTTCTGAGCACGTGGCAAGAGCGAATCCCATGAGTGTGCTTCCCTGGACTGACAAAAAGCAAACCGGACTTACACCTTTAGTCAGAGGTGGAAGATCTATGAGATTTAAGAGAAATCTGAGGAAGCAGAATCCACTCTAGATGGACAGGAGAAGCATCAGCTGCTACATGAGTTTGAGATGGAAGAACTGCTCTCCCCAAGGTTGCTGAGACCCAAAGCAAGGATTGCACGTTAGCAAAAGGCAGTAGGTCGCCTTACAGCTGCTAGAGGCATGTTTTTAAAAGCAAGCTCCTCATGTCCTGGCAGAGCTCCTTTGATCTTCGGAAGGAGTGGCTCACGAGCTAATTAATAACACACGGACATGGAGTATGATGCGTCACGAGAGCCTCTGATGTGATGCTGTGGTCTTTCAGTGAGCTGCAAATAGCCACAAAAGGAAGGGAGATAATCTGGCAGGCTTAGTCCTGTCACTCTAGGAGAGCAAGGCCCAGGGAACATACGGCTTCTCTCCTCCCTCTCCGGACCGTGCTTTCCGATGGAAACCAGTGCATGCTGATGTATCACCTTGTGTCCCATGCCCATAGACTGATGACTGGTGGTGTGTTTCTGATAGGAAATTTCTTGCTGATTGAGAGCAGACAAGTCCCTGCAGGTTTTGTTCCCTATGACGATAATATGAGCCATTCCTCATGTTTTCCAGGAGCATACATAAGAAAGTAAGAATGGGGCATACTCTGGGCATATCAGTCCCAAGCTGGAGGACAGTAAGACAAAAAGCAAGCCTTACCATCCCGAACCTGAGACAGAGGCACCTTTTTTGCATCTTCTTGGGTCAAGCACCAGGACAAAAGCTTTCCTTCATCTTTGAATGAAAAAAACACTGGGAATACAAACTGTAGTTAGTGCCTGTCTACAGCAACAAGCAGATGCTGTTTTGTAACAGCTTCAAGGAAGAGGCACCACTTGAGAGAAGCAGCATCCTGAGAAGCACAGATTGGCACACACGCGGGAGGCAGAGGCAATGGCTTCTGCCCTTGGTGCCTGATGCCACGGGCAGAGCAGTGAGGTTGCTTGGATTTCATGCTCCCTCGTTCTCAGATGGTTCACAAAGCCAGCATCAAATCCGCAGAGCTGTCAGCTGAGCAGCATGCACCGTTGCAGATGACACAGACTGATGATCTCTGCTGTATTTTGGGTTTTTCCCTGTGGGGAGAGCAGCAGTTGCCTGCGATGCTGTGAGAGCGACTGCTGCCTTGGCTGAGCCGATGGCCCGGGGGGTTTGCAGCAGGGAGCTGAGATGGCAGGCAGGCAGCGCATGGTGCGTGGCAGCACACGCAGTCCACCCGATAAACACCAGCTCCTTAAAGATCTAGACCTTTTCCCTTACTCCCTTTTCTGGGGAAACTCAATGCTTGCAGCCTTGATGTTCTACATCACCATTTCTTGGACTCAGAAATGTCTCCTGCTGTCTGACCCAGCTGCCTTCGTAGCTCCCCTGAGTCCCTCGTTACCACCCCAGAGTTATAAGAGGAAGAGAATCACCCTGCTCCAGTTTAAATAAAAGCTGGGCTTGGCTGTTGTGGTCTGGCAGCTTGTGGACAGGATGCAGAAGAACTTGGCCCTTTGTCGTCACCAGTCTTTAAAGGTGCCCTTCAGCAAACGGGTTTCCCTGCAGTTCTGTGACACCTCGGGAGTGAGAACGATGACAAGATAAGATACACCAGTCCTGGGAAATGGGCTTAGTTCTGATCTCCAACCATTTGCACGTGGGTGGGTTGAAGGCCAGTACAGCAGCGTGGCTGAACATCATCCATGTTATCAAAGCTCTTAAGAGGTTTCATTGATGACCAGGGCCACCATTAACAGAGTCTCTAAAACTCATAAATTCTTCTAATAATCTTCAGTCACCTGCTGTTTTTTAGGGTAGTACAGAGCTGGGAAAGACTTTCTAGACATCAAGCCTGATCTCTTATCACGTAGAACCACACCAAGGAATTGTGCTATAAACCTATCAAGAGGTTTTGGGATGGCTTCCCTGGCAGGGAGGCTGGACATGATGGAGCTCAGAGCTCCTGCCTGTTTGCTCCTGATGGCCTTTGCCAAAGGCTACTCCTGTGGTCAAAGGAGATGATGATCCCACAAGGCATCTCCTAATGTCACTGGTGACGTATTGTCTGCGACCATTCTCAACAACGAAAGTAAGACTTTGGATCTGAAACCGATTCTTGATATCCTTGATATCGAGATGACAAAGTTCTTGATCTCAGCCAGTATCGGTAGTGGGAGATTTGGGGACCAGAGGACTCTGGACTCCTACAGTGAGGAAGAGGGATGTCTGAAGATATAGCTGGGCTGGAGTGAACCTGGCTGTCAGCATCCAGCTCAGACAGGTCCAAGCCAACTACTGAGGCTGTACATCGATGGGTGCAGAAATTTCTTTGAGAGAAATCATTGTAGATAAGAGTTTGGCAACTCGATGTCACCAAGTGGGCAGCACTGACCAAGGCCACCACGACCGCACCGACCATGCGGAGACAGGGCGTACCTGACCTCTGCATGCACAGCATGACTACTTTTACACGCAGGAGTGCCAGGAGCGTTCATAATGCTGCAACCCAACTAACAAGATTTAGATCTCCTGGAATTCTGCACCTTATTTAATGTGATGAACTCATTAATGTTGTCAGAAACACAGGATTAAACCGCCAATGATCTGGAGAACTGAGGCCGCTCGAAGCAAACACGTGATGTTTTCCAATGAGTACAGACACCGGGGTTTGACTGCACCAAGGGCGCACTCCTGCTTTTATTTTTTTCAGTCCCAGGAGACTACTGGAATTCAGATCTTTCTCAAAGCAAGCACCCCCTCACCTCCACATGGTGATTTTATATCAATAAAGGTTCAGAGAGAAGAAAATTAATTTTCACGTTAGCAGAGATCGTCCTAAACTACATTAGTTAAAATACTGAGATTTTCTATTTTGCTGCTGTTTTAATTCTTTGTGGATTTAAGCACATCTGCTTTAGGCTTGCAAAATTGTAGAGTTATTTACAGTAGTCAGACTAAATCACAAATACAATACAAGCATCTCTAAACCAAATTTGGATTACATGATGATTTTAGTAGTTAGAACTACTTTCATTTCACTTTGATAAATAAAACTCCCAAGACTTTTCAGTCTGAAAGCATCATGAAAGGCCAAATCTACAGCTGGAACAGATATTTCATACAATCAGGCTCTTAGGTAAGACTATTTTGATCTGGCAGGAAGGATAAATTGATTCCAGGTATGGTTCTTTTTTTTTTCAGTTCTGTAGTACAGTGTAATATTTACACCGGTGTTTGACTATGTGAAGCATTCTGCTTTTTTGATAGTGAGGTTGTAAATATGTGTTGTCGCATTGCAGTAGCCATCACTGTACAAGAGGAAGCTATCATGATAATGGCTAACATAACATCCGAGTAAGCAAATATTGAACCGCGTCTTTTCCATGGTCTTGAATTCACAGTATTTCTTTAATGCTAAATAGCACTTCATCTGTATTTTCTAGGTTTCTTTATCTTACTTCTAGCATGCTTCAAATCAGCTCTAACTAAAAAAAAACCACCAAAAACCAAACCAAAACCAAACTCCAAAATGTAAAGCAAAACACACAGCTGAAAGGTTTTATCCTTTCAGGAGCACCACAAATCGTCTTGTTTGGCCCCAAGCTCCACAGCCAGCAGGGAGGACACCCAGGCACCTTCCAGCCAAGCTACGGACAAGCTAGAGCAAGCTGTGCAAACATCTCCTCTTGGCTGCTTGACCTGGGACGCTTTTCAAGGATAACTGAGTCAACACCAACGTGACAACAGCGAGGTAGATGCCAAAATGCAAATCCTTTCTACAGGTGTTATGCACTCTTCACATCCAGGCTGGCTGGCATGTGGCTCACAGGGCACATCATTAAATTAGACTTCAGTGACATGAACGCTGGTTTGAAAGAGCGCGTAGTGTCGACAGTCATGGGGTTGTGTCTTCTCACAGCTCTTTCATTTGCTCCAAGCCAGAGTGCAAAAGTGTATTTGTGGGCTGGGGACATAAAGAACAAATTGGAGAGAGGCCAATAACCCAGAAGAAACTACCAACTTCAAAAAGATAAAAGTTTACAACACAGTTAGTAAAAGAGTGATTTATGCTCAAAGGGATTATTTTGTTGTATCAGACCATACCTAAACCCTTGTGCTGCATATAACATGCTTTAACAAGATGTTTCAGGACTCCCTTTGAAAAAGACAACCCTTATAAAGAGATGAGGTGGAAAAAGGGATAGCTTCTTACAAAGGAAAGGGCCAAAACGAGCAATAAAGTCTGTGTAACAGATGATGAAATGCGCCCCAAATTGCTGCCATCTGTTAGCAACCTTTGCCCAGTGAAATTAATTTCATGTGAGGTCAAGAAATCCCAAACTGCCATTTCCTCATTACTATTAATAAGGGCCAGGTGCCATATAAACCGACACTGGATCCAGATGTCCTTCATGTGGCTTTGATTACCCTTCTAGGCTTGGATAAAGATAGGAGGGAAAGTATTACAGATGGACACACAGAAATACATTTAATATTAATTTTTCTGCAATTGAATTACTGGGCATTAACAGTGTTATACACCTTCCACCCTACCGAGTGTCTGCGGGTCAGCTATATGGACAGTACGTACTCCTGCAAGGTGTAGAGCAGGCAGTCCTTCAGGATGAAGTTACAGCATCTCCACTTGCAACGTGGGCTTCTGCCGTATTTATCGTGATTCTGTATGAGAAGCAATCCTTTTTACAAGTGACAGCCAAGATACAGGCAATAGCTCTCATCTGAATTTCATCAACATCTTGCTGGATAGTCTTGAATGTCTAAAAAAGCATCAGTTTTCCCTATCTCTGAAATGGACGCACTCCATTTAATATAGAAAGATGTGAAAAAGTAGCTTGGTTAAGATTAAAATGCTGTGGAAAAGCTAAGCATATCCCCTACTTATGGCATCAATCAGTTGTATCTGGGTGCCAACCCAGTGATACAGCACAGTAGAAGGAATTAGTAATTGCAGAGAATTAAGCATTACGCTGGATCGTGTCCTGAAGGAGCGTGCATGCACTGTCTGCACTTAGTTAAGCTTATTTACATACTGGAGCAGGTCCTTGACTACAAAGTGAAGAAAACATTGTTTTAGAAGAGTCAGCACGGCTATGAAATTCAGCAGGGAAGCATTAAATATTTCACATCCCGGACTCTACAAGGATAATCATTTAACCAGTTAAAAGACATGCTGAAAGAAAATACGGTAAAATAAATTATTCCAGAATTCTGTCTTCTAGCTTTCAGTCTTGCCAAACTCATCATCAGCATCACTTTTCTTAGGGCCTAAACAAACATCAAGTAAAATTAGATCTTGCCAAAACAAATGCAAATCCATCGTCTCCAGTCATCCTAATGATATCTCCACAACGGAAACACAACATCTACAGGCTCATGAATATCTATCCCCAAATGTGGCAACAAATGCTTTGGTGGAAACATCGATGTGAAATGAAAAATACCACCGACACACCACAGCAAATTCTCATGAACAAGTGACAAAGGACAGAAACACCCACACAGTGGGAGAATATCTTCAACCAAAAACCCCCCACTCTGGCCTTGCACGTGAGATCTTTAATGGTGACTGATGAAATATCCTACAGGATAAGCCTAAGCACTGGTTCTAAATAATCACTGACTCTGGAGAGACATTCCTCCTCAGCCTGTACAACCTCCTTTCTCATCCGCCGTTACACAAACTAACCTTCTCTCTTCCTGCTCTGAAGGGGCACGTACCTTACGGCGTCCCTGCCGCTACGCCTTCCCTGTGCCATGGGTGCTTGTGACCTGTCTTCTGCCAAGGGGCTTAAATGATCGACACAAAAAGACCAGTCTCGGGAACTGCATCCAGCCTCTTCCAGTTTGGATCGGTACTTTTCGAAGATCCGATGCAAGGTCAATGAAGGTGTAGTTACAAGAGCTTCTGGTTCCATCTTTTTTCTAGGAATGTTGTTTTTAAGTAGGACGATTTCAGTGCTCTGATGCATACCATGGCCCCTCAAAAACTGCGTGACATAATTGCTGGAGCAGGGAATACTGGCAGAGGAAAAGGAATGTTTCAAGCTGGCTTTGCTGTCAAAGACAGCTTATTGTAAAGCTGAACCCTGGGCATTTGACAAATCTATCTGGGCATTTGAGAAATATTACTAAACTGCCCAGAAGGAAAATGTCTCACATAAGTGACTTGCAGAATAAAGCCGTTGTTAGTACAGCCCAAACCGACAGCCCGTGCTCGGACACCTCTCACACACTGTTCTGTGGTCTCCAGAGCATCACCAGCTTCTTCACGGCAACGATGCAGAGACCGCTCAGGTCTGGTGCTGCTCATTAGCTCGAGCACCGTCCCCACGCAGCCCTACGCCCAAGGTAAGTTTAGGCTTGAAGGCACGATGCTCTTCCTGCCGCCGACTACTTCGGCACGACATGGAGTCCCCGTCAATGGATGCTGCTGCATTCACCCCAGTGCTGGGCTCTCAAAAGTGGGTGCTGTGGGATGGTGCCTGCGATTCCAACGGGATTCTTAGTCGCGGCAGGTCAGACCCAGGCAAAGGCTGAGCAAAGCCGTAGTCTCTGCAGCGGTTCCCCCCGATCTCCACCTTTATTTGCTGGGGCACGCTGTGATGCCTGAGCTANTTTAAGATCATCTAGTCCAACCACTAACCTAACCTTGCCATCCCAACTAACCTAACCTTGCCATCCCAAGGCTAGTCGTAGCAGGTCAGACCCAGGCAAAGGCTGAGCAAAGCCATAGTCTCTGCAGCGGTTCCCCCCGATCTCCACCTTTATTTGCTGGGGCACGCTGTGATGCCTGAGCTACGCCGCTGCTAAAGGACCCTGGGGAGCACAGGAGCACCCCCCCAGACCCACTGGAGCTGCCCCGCAGCCGGGAGGATGGGTGCTGGGCCCGCGTTAGGGAGGCTGGCACAGTGCGGGGACATGGGGCTGCCTCCGCACCACCTCCCCATTGCAAGACCTGGGTTCTCCTGGCGCCCGGGGAACGCCGGGGTCACTGCGGCCATCAGGGAGAACTGGCTGCATCACCCCTCCTGAAGAAACCTACAGATCAGGCGCTACGTTCCAGACGACACCCAGCTTCCACACGCACCGACACACAAGCTGTCTCAGAGCTGTGCCCCTCACCCCCCTACGATTTCGGCAACGACCCCGGAGCCGGCCAGCAGGAACTGCAACCAAAGTGGCGTGTGAACCAGGGTCTCGGTCACTGCGCCCGAGGGAAACACATCTCGCCACCCCCCACCACCGCACGGCCGCCGAACAGCAGAGCTGCCGTGGCCGGGGGCGCACGACGTGTCTTCTCAAGGCGGGGATGCTCCTCTCCTGCAGCCGCTGTGTTTCAAATGTATTAACATCAAAACGGGACCTCAGAAGGAGGGGGAGAACACTCTGAATACGGAAATAAGCTCTCGGGGCTCTTGGAGCGCCTCTGAGCACAGGGCACATGACCAAGCCTCGACTTTCCTTATAACCGCCCACCATAAATCTATGGGAGCCGCTGGGTGCAAGTACTGCGCGTGCTGGTGTAAACGCCACAACAGCCTTTCATTTCTCATCCTCTTCTCACAAATAACGTGCATTAAAACAAAGAAATATGCAAATAAACGGAAACCTCTAGAAGATAAAAAATGAAAAATTTTCATGCTGGGTGGTTTCTTGTCAGAGGATCTGTCTAGAAAATAAACCCGCGCCCTTCAGCTGGCTTTGAAGTACATTAGAACAAATAAGCATATTTTTACCCCGAGTCCAAAGCAAGTGTAGCCGCAATGCTTTTGCAGAGAGCTTTGTTAAAAATGGTAGCGGCTTGAAAGTTGGAACTTGGCACACGTGTCCTTCTCAGCCAAGGCAGGACTTGGAAGACAAGAAACCGAACAAACTCCTGCCTGTTTCTAGCTGTGCAATCCAAAATGTGATTAAGTAGGGAGGAATGCGATTCAGGGAAGGCATGAATGGAGCGGGCGCTCTGCAGGGACGGGTCTGCGTTACGGCTGTTACCTCTTCATGGGACAGCGGGAGACAGGAAAAGCCACGCTTCTCCCTGACAACTTTCTCGACTGCTATTTTGGAAAATATCTCTGGTTACTACAATTCAGGATTAAAAACATCTACGTGCTCGCTGCTGCTTTAGTCTGACAGCACTCCCTCCCTCGTGCTGCTGGTGTGCCCTCGTCCCAAACCGGGACAGGACGCCTGGATCCGCTCTGGGCTGACAGCAGCAGCCCACCAGGTCCCCAGCGGAGCATCACGAGAGGCTCTCGCACCTCCTCCTCGCTCCCCCCAGCAGCAGGTTAATGCAAAGCCGCCAGACCCCGCCGCTGCAGGGCTGCACTTATTCGGGAAGGCTCCAGGCTCAGACTCCTGCAGCGTTCGGCCTCCGCCATCCGCCGCACACGGCACTAGAACAAAAAGCAGCAACCCGCTTTGCTCTACGGCCAACGGAGCTCCGCTCGCCGAGCGTGGCACAGATGGCGAGGGGCGGCAGGGAGGGCTGCGTGAGCCGGACACTCGCTAACGTGCCGCTAGCACGGGAAGAGGGATTTGCTTTCCTTTCAGACAGAAGCCAGGTCTTCTGCAGACATCAGCTCCACACCTCAGCCGGCGTTTCCCTGCACTCATCCCGTTGTGGTAGGACCACCACCACGTTACTCGGGGATTTGTCTCTTACCTGACACTCAGCCACCGCAGGACTGGGTGATCCGTCAGAGCAAACAGACTTCCACGAAAGTAATCCTGATGCACATCCATGGCTATTCCCTGCCAAGCCTTCCTCCCTGTATCCCAAAACGTCATCTGCTAGCGGCAGTGCTGCCAACTAAAGAGCAGGGTAAGGTCTTCACCTCCAGCACCTGATGTCAGCACAGACCTAGCCGAAATGTCAACTGACAGATAAGCTCCATAGGTATGGAGGGCTGGTTCCCTTCACAACTTCAAATCTTTAACATCTAAACGCCTCTTTCAGGAGCCTTCCTAGGTTTGATTTCCTCCAGGAGGCCCATGAACATGGCTCTTAGTGTGGAGGCACCAACTCAAAAGCTTATTCTAAAGCTATGTCTGTCTACATCACTGAGTTGAACCATACGCAGGAGCGTTTCTGGCACTGGAACAAGATAATTTACAGTATCTAAGTGTTAGTACGCTCCCTGTGTGACACACTTCAGCTAGCACATTCCCCAGCAGTTCCCAGGCACGCCATTCCCAATGCTGCATGTAGCCACCAGGTCTTGGAGGCTAAGAGAACCCGCTGGCACGGAGGCGGGCATCTCCATCGCCATTGCCCTTGGCATCAGAGAATGTCTCTGTGTGCATTTACTAGCACAGGCAGAGCCCACGTGCCACAATACTTGTCAGCTTAACCAGCGAAGGCATTCAAGGCTGCCAGCATGGCGTGTAACCAGATTTGGTCCTTAAATTTATCCTGAATAGGCAGTTTTGTCTTATTCGACATTATGCTACTTGGGCTGTCCACTCCTACCCTCCAGGAGGTGGGCTTCCACTTCAGGGAAGTTCTTCGGTTATGAGTATAAATGAATGTCATCCAAGCAAGTTGGGTCGTATTGGCTCTACAGCTGGCAGACACAACCCATCAGCGCTGCGAGTTTGCTAACCACCAGCAGAGAGCAAAGGCAGACCTGCAGGTGAAGGAGGCTGTGCAGTGTAAGAAGGGAGCTGACTTGCAGTGTTGAGGTGTTTGGAGGAATTCTTCATATTTTTGTTAAAATGCATTGGTACGTGATGGTGGGAGTCACCCAGACGTGCATCAGTGATCCAGTCTGACCTTTAGCTGATGCAAAACTGGATGCAGATCTGAACAGCACTCTCAGATTCAGGTATCAACATGATGAGACTTCTTTGGGTGTGACAGGGCTCTTCAG
The DNA here is from genome assembly GCA_013400195.1 of Aramus guarauna. NCBI lineage: Eukaryota > Metazoa > Chordata > Aves > Gruiformes > Aramidae > Aramus > Aramus guarauna. Next base: position 65,271 of record VXBL01008807.1, read on the forward strand.
GGTCAGGAGTTCCCCACCTGCAGGTTTCTACGTCTCTGGGGAAGGGATGCAGGTATTACCCTAGCCTGTTGTCTGGGCTCAGCTTTGCTACAGCCATCAGAAGGTTGACCTCATGAAAGTGTGTGCACTGCTGCCCTTGCACTTCTCAAGCTGAGTGAAAGGCATCTTCTGTGCACTCTGAATCATCTGAATGATGGGAGGACAATGGGAACTCCTGACTCCCTCTCTGCTGGGTTAAGGAGCCACCCTCCCACGATTTCCATGACTTCACGAAGACTGTTGGGTGACAGCATGTCCACTTGTGCTGATTGGTAACATAACCTCGAAATTCATGAGCCCAATCTGCTCCAGTTTGTTGTATGGTTCCCACCATCTTCTGAAAGGAAAAGATTTCTGTTCCAGTGTTTAAACGCTCCCATGTGAGCTCCTCTGCTGCGAAGCCATTTCTGTGCCTGTTTGGCATTAGAGAAGTTCTCTTGTGTTGGAGCACGAGTGCTTGACGCTCTTCTGGACTTGTGGTATGAATTGTACTACACGCCAAAGACATCATACATGTGATTTACATCTTTGTGAATTCCTTTAACGTTCTTCGGAATATTGAACAGTACAGCTCCAATGGCTGTTCATTTGACTATAAACCAAAGAGGTTTTAATATTTAGCAGATTATTTAAGCCTCTCACCAGCTGTGACATGAAAATAAATTAGGATATGCGCTAGCAAAGATCTTTATTAGCTGGGACACAACAATCTTAGCAGTCAGTTGTCACACCGTTTTCTGTAGGCACTTGGTGGTAACCTCAGCAGTCAAATAACTTCTTAGCCTCCCAGGAGCAGCAAAGGCCTCTACCCAATGCTTACGCATGCAATCACTCTGGCTGCACATGCCTGGACAAACTGCCCCTCCAGGTTAAGTGTCTTGCTGCACCAGGTGGAATGCTGCCTCATGACCACAGTCAAGCCATTCAAAATGGTCACATCAACCCTGGCACCTTCAGCCCCTGGAATACAGCGTGTGTTGTCTCAGTTACAGGCAGAAAGAATGAGATGGCTTTTTGTTCAGGAAGCCTTTTTTGCTGGCCAAGCGACTTGCTTGAACACAGCCAGGAAAGCTGATCCTCTTTGACTCATCCCTGTAAATCTTACTAGCCGCATGGAGAAGGCAGAATGGGACCTGCAGCTTAGCAGTGAGGGGAAATCAGAAATTCCTCACGTGGATGCTGACGCTACGATGTGCTGCCAGTCCTGACCAGTGACTGCTATTCTGCCCATCACTCTAACCCTTCCTGTAAATTCATGACGCCGCCACATAATCAGTCCATCTCATCAAGGGTTGAGATGATCGTCACTTTAGATCACTACGGCACTCGGGCATTCTCTTCCACAGGACCCAGATGGTGCTCCACATTTTTCCTCATATGTGGTCCTGCTGTTTCTGGCCTACTCCGTAGACCTTTGTGAGGTACTAACCAGACTCGGCTCTTCTCCTCTAACTGCTTTTTCCAAGATGCATACTTGTGGACCCAAGGATGGGACTGGCTGAGCACAGTAGACTGTACCCTCTCCTAGATGCTGGAGGATTTTATACACATGTAGAGAGGAAGATGCGAGTCTAGAGCCACCAAAACTGGTAGAGGTTCTAAAGAACAGTGGGATGTTTGATAATATTTTTAAAGTTCTTCAGTTGGCTGTGTTTCTTCAGCCCACACTCTCACAGACATTTGGCCCTTTATTCAAGTAGTTCTGTTACTGGAGTACATGGATGACCATGAAGTCCTGAAGACATCTGGAAGCCAGTGCACAGTCCAATGAGTTCTTCTGGACTTCATGCTGGAGATATGCCATTACCTCCCTTCCAGAATAGTGCCAATACTAATACAGTGTATGATGTGTAGGGTCGTTATCAGCCACATGAAGTCCAGACGGAGACCAGTAACTGTGCTGTGCCTCAGGGTTTGATACAGGAGCCAGTTACTGTTTAACTTCTTCAGTAGTGGCCTAGATGACAGGACAGCATGCACCCTCAACAAGTTTGCAGACAACACAAAACTGGGAGGATTGGTTGATACACCAGATGGTTGTGCTGCCATTCAGAGGGACCTTGAAACGCTGGAGAAATGGGCAGACAGGGATCTCATAAAGTTCAGCACAAGGTGCAAAGTCCTGTTCCTGGGAAGGAATAACCCTTTGCATCAAGTGCACTCTGGGGGCTGACTGGCTGGAAAGCAGCTTGGCAGAAAAAGACCTTGGGGTCTCACAGAGAAGCTGAACGTGAGCCCGCAATGTACCCTTCCAGTAAAGGCAGTCAACAGCATCCTGGCCTGTGTTGGGAAGAGTACTGGCAGCAGGTCCAGGGAGGTGATCCTTCCTCAACTCAGCACTGGTGAGGCTGCACCCAGAGTGTTGCGTCCAGTTCTGGCCAACCCAGTCCAAGAAAGATTTGGAGCAAGACTGGAGCAAGTCCAAGGAAGAGCCAAAAAAGATGATTAAGGAACCAGTGTACCTGCTGTACGAGGAGAGGCTGAAGGAGCTGGGACTTCAAGAAGAGAAGGCTCAGGAGGATCTTATCAACAAATACAAATCCCTAATGGAAGAAAGGAAAGAAAACAGAGCCAGACCTTTCTCAGCAGTATCCAGTGAAAGGCGCAGAGGCAAGGGAATGGAAATACAGGCACAAATGGAAATTTAGGAAATTCCATTTAAAAATAAAGGAAAAAACTTTCCTGTGGTGAAGCACTAGAACCTGTTGCCCAGAGAGTTTGAGGAGTCTCCATCTTTGGAGATACTCAAAACACGATGGGACAAATTCCTGAGGAGCCTGCTCTTGTTGACCCTGCTTTGAGCATGGGGGTGGTGGATGAGCTGATCTCCAGAGATGCCTTTCCACCTCAGCTGTTTTGTGATTTCTGGTGCTTCTCAGCCAAGTGGAACACTGTATCCTGGGATTTCAGCTTTTTCAGGCTGCACCTTTACAGTTTAGAGGAGAGCAATCTCAAGCTGCTTCAGTCCATGCAAATGTAAGGAAGTTTCAATTCCTACAGATCAGCAATGTGTCCTTTGGTTGGTCAAAATTTGCCGCCTTGAGTTTCAAAACCTTTTTGGCTCATTCATCGTTGATTCCAACAGAACGGGACTGGGCAGTGAAATGATGTGTCCACATTATCTTAGCAGTCAGTTTTGGCTCTCTCATCCTCCTACCAACATAGTGTTCCAGGGAAAGAAGGGAGGTAAAATCAGACAAATTCTTGCTTTGATCTCCTATTTACCATTTTTCTCCATCCACAATCAAGATGAACATCAGAGTGCAGGAAAACCGAGCTAAAATAATGCTGCATTTCCACGCAGGTGATTATCCCTAGCAATGATGCTGGGTAAGAGAATGACACACGGTACAGCATTCCACTTGCACCGTTAGAAGTCGGAGGACAGGGACAGTGGAGGCTTGGTTGCTTTCCTTCCTCCAGGAAATTCCTTCACGATCGCTGCCACATGCTGCAATCTGGTCCCTTCACTAAGCCAAGGAATTTCCGCAAGGTGCCGTAGCAAAGCCAGGGATAAATCTTCACCGGCAGCATTGGCTAAAGATGAACTGGGCTCCAACAGAAGATGCATACTTATCACTATCTTCTTTTTAAATCGATGACAGAACTTTAATAAAAGGCCATCCAGGAGCCACCAAAAGCCAATTTCAGTGCATGCAGCACTGAAGCATTTATAGCAATAGAAGTCACCCAGAAATATAAATTTCCTTACAGAATATAAGGCACCAGAATTTCCAATCCATGTATCCAATATCCAATTTAGATGTCTGATAAACAACATGTAAAAAACCCCCAACAATGGGAAACACAGGATTAATCTTCATTAAAGCTTTGTGTATGAAGACAATCATGTTCGAAAATGCTGAAAATGTGTTCTGCTGGAGAGAAGACATTGAACATCTGGCTATTTCTGAGAAAAGCAAAAGGGCTCCCTCTGGAGTGGATATTGAAATTAACACAGGAATCAGATTTTAATAGACAGGCAGAGAAAATGAAAATCAGTAACAAAGCAAATGCATTCTTGTCTCTTGTTAGTTTACTCCTCCTCTTTACAATGAACGTACTGGGACTAATTCAAGGAGACTATATCATGATTGAATGATATGGATCCATGCCCAGAATATTAAGTCATTAATTAGTTTTCATGCATGGACTTGTATGTGGCAAGGAGGCAAATGAAAGGATTCCTGAAGAGACAAGAAAGCTTTCTTAGCATGGAAAACACCCCAAAGAACCTCCAACAAAATATATTATGAAGCCAGCTGAGAGTCCACATGTTCAGCCCTGGATGATCATGCACAATTCTGTAAAAACCTAATGAATACAGCCACGGGTTGTGTACCCACGGCAATAAACTTAATTTGAAAGGGAGAGAGGAATAGCTTTAAGGACACACACACAAACATGCTCCACTGGAAACCGATGAGGGCTGCTTTCAAATTTACAAGTGCGAAAGACCCCGTGTTCCCATGGTTTATTTGCATCCAAGCCAATTAACAGAAAATTGTTTTCATGCAGAAAGAAAAGAGTTAGATCACCTACGAATTGAAGTCAACTTACTGCCTGCTTTTGCTCTTCTTCCTATAATGGTTGGCAAAAGAAAAGAGTGAAGAGAGAAACAGGATAGATTAATTATCACATGAAAAGGAAACACACGCACACAAAATACGCAACAGACCCACTGGAAGAAGAGAACATGGCAAAGTGCAGAAACAGCTGCAGACACCAAAGGGAACAGGGAGGACAGACGTGAGAGCTGCGGTGGGAAAGCAAAGGTGTCATTCCCTCCATTCTCAAAAGAAGTCTCTCCTCTAAAATGGCCCTCGGTGTTGGCGAAAGTCGGATACACAGGATGGCTGTCACAGTACGGATATCTTGGATATAGGATAGGATATCCAGGGGATATCTTTTCTTTCACACAGAACCTTTCCTGGCTTCTCGTCCTGCCCTGGACTCAGAAATGCCTCTCTAGATGCCCTCAGGGCAAGAAATACCCGACGACCATCCTCCAGCGCCTGGGAACACCATCTGGAGCGTGCAACACAAACCTGGAGACCCAGACTGCCACAGCCCGAGAGGCAAAGCATCGCCTTTTCGTCGGAGAGTGCCTGTTAGCACGGGCCCGCAGGGACCTCTGCAGATGGGATTCCAAGGGCAAATTAACGAGTGGCAATCCACCAGGTCTGGGAGGGCAGGGGAGAAGCTGGGGGCAAAAGCAGCAAAGATGTGGAGTAAGATGCAGAGAAAACAATTCCTTTGCTGCAATGCAACCTTGTCAGGATCACTATTAATTTGGAAGCTCCAAAAAAAGATGAAATATGGATGAATTTATCCTCTTTTAGAGCAGAGAAATGTACGCTGTGATCCTGCTGGGCCAGCGGGACCACATTCTGACTTCAACAATACAGCCTTCCTGGGAATGAGCAAAATATCACAAAGTGGAGAGCTTCTTTCATAATTCAAAAGTTTTCAGAGATTTGTCCTCGCGTATCTAACGACCATGGCGAGTCCTACGTGCTGTTCTGTCTGCTCGGTTGTGTGGAGGAGCACGGCAGTCGCGGTGCGGGTAGCAACGCCGTGCATGAGAAGTAAGGCCGGCAGCGTGGTTTTGATGACTCTCATATATGCCGAGAGAGCGATTACAGCTTTTTCAGGGTAATGGCGTGTGTCCTGTTCGATGCTGGCTTGGCCAGTGCAGAGGGCAGCAGGACCACTGGTAAGCACGTCTCCCCAGAAATTCGGATCATGGAATTAAAATTCATGGAATAAAAGCTCCTTCTGGCTTTGAAATCCATGAACCCATTTATCCACCTTCCCTCATTTATCTCCCGTCTGAGCGGGATTCACCTGAACCTGTCCCTTAGTTCAGAGCAGCTTCTTCTCACCGAGCGCTGCGGTATAAGATGTTTTCCCCACTGCGCTGAGGGCACGACAGAGATATCTGGGAACGACTGCAGAGATTTCACATTTCTGAGCAGATGCTTTCGTTTTTTTCTCCCAAGACTTGAGGTTCTTTCAGGCAAGTGTTTCGGCACTGATGCAGGGTACGGCTCCATCGAACCACAGCCCCCCCGCACCCCACGATCCCAGTTGTTCCTCTGAGCAGCACTGGGACTCGCAGGAGCAGATGGGGAGCCAGGTCAGGGAAAAGATCTTAAATGATCTCCACTCTACAAAAAAAGTTATTACTTTGAAAAATGAGGCTTTAGCATTAACTACAGATGTGGGGAAAAAAAATAAATCTCTGGAGGCGTGGAGCTTTGCTAGGAGGACTGAGCAGTTATTAGATAAATCATCAAATCGGCTGGTGAGGAAATGACCATTGAGGAAATGGAAGAAGCGAAATGGGATACGTCTGCTGAATATCTGCGGAGCTGCAAGCAACAGCCCTGCAAGAGGGCGGACAGTCATCGCTGCCGACTACTGAGAGAAGAGTGCCAGCTCACGGCACGAGGTGAGTTACGGAAGGCTTCAGGAAAGAAGGCAAAGCGAAGCCAACGGCCTGGATGAGGAAAAGGAGACAAGAGTCGCTGACGACTGTACTGACGGGCTGTGGCCACCGATGGGCCCAGACGGACGGGCTGCCTCTCTCTGCAAAGGGCTTCGCAGAATCACCGAACCCCCGACTGGTTTGGGTGGGCAGGGACCTCCCTGCCCACCCAGTGCCACCCTGCCATGGGCAGGGACACCCTCCACTAGCCCAGGCTGCCCAAAGCCCCATCCAACCTGGCCCTGAACGCTTCCTGATCTGCTCCCTCTGCTTCACTAAGGGCTGGCTGGAGCGGCCAGGAGGAGACGAGATCAGTAGCCAACGGGGGCTTGACGGTGGCCACTGCAGCGGCCCTGCAGACTTGGAGGCTACAGCACTAAACCAACTTGTGCAGGGGCCTGTTCTCCAGCATGATCCGCACATGTCTGTGCTGCTAAAATCCCTTATTACCCCGATCAGAGTGGCCTTATCCAAACTGCCCCCCGGGAACGGCTCCGGGCACCGGATGACCCTGGGGTGGTGGTTGGAGATGGTTTGGGAAAGCGCTGGTCAACCTGATCCGAAGGCACGTCGGCGCCCACAGCACCAGCAGAGCAGGCAGGTGGGTGCCTGTCCAAGGACAGAGACAGCCGGCATCTCGCAGCGCCAGAAGATACCAACAACAGCACCTTGTGCAGAGCTGAAGGACCACGGCTTCTGCTTTGGGGACCACTACCGACAGACTCCTGTAACCGAACCCCCTGACAGGGTGTCAACACACGTTGGCAATGAGATGTGGAAGGACACTCGATGGAAAACCCAATCACAACTCTAAATTGCAATGGCGTGGGTAGGTCACTGCGTGGGCTAAGGAACATCAGAGCAGGACACTAACCATGGGGTTTTGATCACCTCCACACTGGCAACCCAGTAATGGAGGGCTCTTCTCTGCTCCGAGGCCAACTATCACAGCACGGCTTGCCACTGGAAAATGGATGAACCTCCAGAGAACAACTTTCCTCCTTTTTTTTTACAGAGGGAGCTGAGGTACCAAACTTTCGGATGACCAAGGTTAGGTAAGCTGAATCCAGCTCCAACTGGTGAAACAAAGGGAGCATTAAAAATGTAAAAAATACTGCACAAGAAAATGGAAAAAACCATAAAAGCTTAACAGCTGATGTAAATTATAAATGAAAATTTGTGAAGTGCACCAAATGACAAGAGAAGCTAAAACCTTGCAGGAAAAATTTGCATCTGGCAGAGCTAAAACCACCAAAAAGGAGACTATGAAATGAAGACAAACATCAGACACAAAACAGAGCCTTGAGGTGGTGCAATCCTGCTTCTTGATAATGGCGGTAAAATTCTTCACATGGGAAGAGGAATTAGGATTTCTGTTCTGTTTGACTAATAGCACTTTCCCCTTGTAGTTTGTATTGGCAAACAGCAAAGTATTTTCCGCTAATAATGAGAAAAGGAGTTTAAAAGTGTCTACTAGAAATAACATTTTTAGATCAGCAGGCCTGGGTAGCTTGCGGCTGGGGTTCTTACAATAATTACCCGAGGGGTTACGTGGTCCAGCAAAGGTAATTTCTAACAGATCCTGGAGCACCCAGGACTGGACGGTGCTGCGTGGTGCTGGTACTCAAAAAGGGAGGTAAGACAACTTAAATAAGCACAAACGTCTTACCCTGCCATTAATTCGTTCAGAGCAACAGAAATGCTGATGCAAGACTCAACTCATACGTAATACACAAAGCATCATAACGTCATGGAAAAGAGGTCTTGCCAAATAAATCTGATTTTGTTATTCAAATGTATTACATGTTGGGCTTCTAGAGGAACTGCACGGATGTAATACATTTTCATATCTGCAGTTCCTTTAGAGGCCAAACCTGTAATACACCATCATTAACCAGTTAGCACTATACAAAATAAATAAAGCACTGGACACGGAGAAAGATCTGGATACCTGACAGCTTTCAAAGAGCATTCGCTGGTGCAGAAAGGCTCAAAAAGGAAAATAGTGATGAAGAGCAATGGAACTCCTCCTGCAACTCCTGCATAGTGCTGCTAAGATTCAGAGAAAAATTCAACGTACAGTTTGTTTTTTCCGAATTTAAAAAAGGGTCTTAAAAATCTGGAGAAGGCAAAAAAATGAACTGCAAAAAATACTGAAGTGCAGGATTGTAAGAAGCTCAGAAAAGCTCCACCTGTTTAACTGATTTAAAAAAGAAGATTGAGAAGTGCCTTCACTGAGATGAGTAAGTATCTGCGTAGGAAAAAACCAGGGGTGCTAAAGTACTCCTTAATTTAATGGAGGGAGAACCGCGCGTACCAGAGCCAATGGGTGTAAACCGAAGCTAAATACATTAACTCAAAATGAGGCATAAATTTTTAACTGTGCAAGCAAATTTGCATTGGCAGTGATTTTTCCATTTTTGATTTCTTCAGCTCAAGAACAGATGTCTTTCTGGAAGATGCTTTAACCAAGGAGAAGCTGCCAGGCTCCACGGAAAGCTCCTAAGGGGAGATGCAAAGACCCAGATTATGCAACGTGCAGAACCAGATGACTCCAACAGCCACCGGCTCACAGGTAATTCAGGTTGGAAGGGAACTCAGGTGGTCTCAAGTCCAGCCCCCTACTCAGAACAGGGTCGACTTAATCTCAGACCAGGTTGCTTAGAGCCCGATCTGGTCAGGTCTTGAAAACCTCCAAGGATGGAGACGGCACCACCTCTCCGGTCCCTGCTCCACCGCTTGAGCATCCTCACGGGGAACAAGTTTCTCCTTATATCCAGTTCTATTTGTGTTACAGCTTGTGAACAATTTCGTTGTACAGGGTCAGAGTAGGGCATTGAGAAAGATGGTCCACCTGGCCTTCAAGGCTTTCGAGATGGAAGAGCAGAAAGTCAGGCCAGCCGACAGAACTGAGATGACAGCGTTCACACCCTGCTGAGATGACAGCATTCACATCAGGTCGTGCCTGGGAGAATTAACTTGTGAAGGCTTGCGAGTGCTTTGAAAATAACAGGATCTACGGAAAATCTCCCGTCAGAGCTCGTCACCACATTAAAGCAAACATCCAAATGATTTTGTTATAAAGAGGCTCCTCAAGTGTGCGCAAGAAAACTGCTCAGACTGCAGCCAGCTGACCCACAAAGAATCACACTTCATGATGCGACAGCTTTTTATACTTTCCTCAATCTGTAATTCAGTTTTGGATGTCTGTTCTCAGAGATGTCACAGCCCAACTTACAAAGGTTCCGGCTCTGAAGAAATCAAAGGGAATTTAGCAAGTGATGGTCTTCAATATTTTTAGCAGACAGACACTGACCGGCTGAACTGGAACAACTTACAGTGTGCAGAACCACTGAGTCAACCCCCAACTTCCCAGCTGCGAACGCTGAGGGCGTGCGATGTGCCCACGCAAGAGTCCAGGTGCCTCAGGAGGGCGGCTGCTCACAGCCCCTGGGCTGCGCCTTCCTGCTCCAGCACGCAAGCCTCATCTGAAGAGTGACTGCGCTTTAGGTTTACAGACGATGCGAATTCATGATTGCTTTCACGTGCAGACAAGCTCTTCGTTTCTCTGGAGCCACGAAGATGTGCCCGTGGCTGAGCTATAGACCCCGCGCTGCTCCCGTCACGCCAGCGCTGCGATCCCTGTCCCGCGGCTTCCATTGCCCACGCTACCTTTGTCGCATCTTGTCGTAGATCGAAAATTCTGAGTAAGGGCAACGTTTTGCCGCTCACTTTACAGAGACACTCTTGTCCAATTTAAAGAACGGAAAGAATAAACTCGTAACGCTGTTTCAGACTGTTGTCATCAGCCATGAGCTCACCTCTGGCAGGACTCTATAAAACCAACCACGGACCCTCATCAGAGCTCCAGACGACAACGTCTGTCGCGGAGCAGAGCCAACACCACCACGCGCAAGCGCAGCCCCAGACGGGGCCGGGCTGGTGCAACGTTCCCTGGTGACACACGGCACCGCGTCACGGGGAGTCGCGTTCCGCATTGCAGCAACTGCAGCTTCCGGTTTATTTTCCAGCTAAAGCTGGAAGAGCTGCCCGCAGCTGATAACCAAATCCAATACCTCACGAAACCCTTCCACCTCTTCTGGGCTCTCGGCATTTTCGCCAAAGCAGCAGCACATGAACCCGAGAACCCATAAACCAGCTGCACCAACGCGCGGAGCCAGCGCGGAGATGACGGTTTTGCAAATTCCTCCTGTTCCTCGAGGAGTATTTATAGCGGTACGACCGCAAAGCAGGAAGGTCAGAGCAGCAACAGTGCATTCCCGACCCGGGGAAGAGAAGGATGCTCTGCGTTTCTGGCAGGACATGGCTTACTTTGAGCAGTTTCATCAGCCCTTCGAGCTGCACCATCAGTTCTCTTCTGCTTTCTTGAAGTGCAGACATCCTCTGTTCCAATTCATCCTTCCTCTGTCTGTTCAAGGTACATGAAAGAAAGGGTCAGAAAATAAACTTTGGGTATTTCAAAACCACTTCAGGAATTTCACCCATATAACTCTTTGGTTTTCATCACTCCCCCCTGCTTCCAATTTAACAAAACAGAGCAAAGCACAGTGCCATGTCCGTGAAACCTATATCTATCAATCAGGCTTTTCACGTAAAATCCAGAAACCTGCGCTCAGCACCTTGGCAGCAGGAAGCCCTTTGCAAGAGCCCAGCGTTTTGAGAAAAGCCGCCCACTTCTCTCTTCCCGTTAAGAACTCTTTCACCGTCAGACCCTGCAGCACCTCCAGAGAAGGAAGAATGAACTACGGGAGGAAAGGAAGAGGAAAAAGAACCAAAAAGAGGAGAACAGGCTGCAGATGTTTGGGAGGGAAAAGCTATCACCCGTCTGGACGGAGGCTCGGCAGAGCTATTTCTGTCCCCCAACGCGACGAATAATCTGTGACATATGTGCTGTGCCAGGACCCGGCTAACAAGAAAAGGAGATAAGAAGTGACCTTCCCTTTCCTTAGCATCAGGAAACCACGCTATTCCTACCGATGCCTATCTGTGAGCTATTTAAGGAAATATGACTGTTTGGTTTTATTTTGTATTTTAAAAAATACAGAAGTGACTAGCATAAGGAGAAATTCAGCCATGAACCGTCAAGTTCAGTATCTTACATGATTTAAGAAATGTTGGGCCCCACAAATCTCAATCGTAAGTAATGATAAATAACTGTAAGAAAAACCCCCACCCAGATTAGAAAGGCTTAGTTATTCATCTACAGTTATTTCTGTGGACATCACAATGTCTTAATCTGAAGTTAAAGGCACACCTGAATTTTTAAATGTATCAGATTATATCCGTGTTCTCACATAATATACTACGGATAAATCATCCTGGGGATGTTAATAACCAACTGGTTTTAGAAACACCAGCTGGGCATCAGAATCTGGAAGAGAAAGGGGCCATTTGCGTAGCCCGAACAAACCTCTTGAGTAGGGCTCGTTGTCATTAGGTGACCGTGACGATGGCACACCGCGAGTGCACACCCCAACCGGACAACTGCAAGGACCGCGGACCAGAATGAACTTGTTTCCATGCTGGTTCTTGAAAGGGCAGAAGACTGCGAAATATTAACTATCCTGGGCATTTCTTTCTCAACATCTTTCTGTATTTTGAAGAATGTAGTTATTAAATGCCGAAACATTTCACAAAAATAAGGCGGTAAAGAGAAGACTGCAGGTGCCTGGTCACCTGGAATGTGTTAAGAACCCCCCACAGACACAGCTTTATCTGTCCATGCGGCCCTTTTCCCCTCTCTAGGCCGGTTCAAAGTCTGTAGCTTTTTATTCCATAGTTCTTTAATATAACATTGTGGTTAACAACTACAAATAAAGCAAAGATCAACATATTAAATAAGGATGGCTCTGCAAATGTTAACGAAGAATCAATGTCCGTGTGTGTACCTCTGATTTTGGTTGATGTTATTCAATTCCTTTTTCAATGCCCTCCAGTGAAGAAAGAGGAGGTCCCGTTTGTCAGCGACAAAGGGTATTAAATGGTTAAAAAAGCAGATAGGAGAGCCTCGAGGGAAATGCAGCTGGAGGGATACAGCTGGGTGACCCGGCACCCTGTACGAAGGAGCACCCTGGGAGCAGCAGAGAGCAGGCACAGCTGGATCCGGAAGGGTGACGGATCCGGAAGGGTGACGGATCCGGAAGGGTGACGGATCCTCCTTTGGCCGAGGTTAAGCTTGCAGCCGTGGGGGAGAGCCAACTCGTCTCCATGGGCTCTGCTGGCTGCAGACTTTTAAACCTGGGACATGTTGATTTTCCATGGATTAACTTTTTCCTGCTTTCACAGCCTAAAGCCTGCACAGCAATGGAGATCACGCGGTAACACGTTCTGGTGTATATTCAAAGGCAAGGTCATCACGAGGGGAATGTCTCCTCCTTAGCCAGGACTTTGTGAAACGCCTTCACATCACAATAACCTGCCAGTTGTGACCTTCCACTGCGATGCTCTGCAGTCGAGAAAATTAATGTGCGCTTTGCATTCACTAATGAGAGGGATGCTTGGCGGTAAGAAAGCTGACACTAGTTCCACCTATAGCACCAGTGAGAGTTCTGAGATACCACAGCCAGTTTCCTCCAGCCTACAGACAGAAGAGAAGCAGAGGATGTAGAGAGAACTTGACAGCAAGCTAAAGGGAGAGCTGGAGATCTGGCAAAGCTTTTTTATGGGGCAATGGAAGAAGTTCAAGCTATTTACACAAGATGAGGTTAAGAGGGGAGGGATCAGAATCTCCAAATAGTCTCAGGCAAAGAGGAACTTTGAAAAAGATGGTTTTAGCAGCAGCCAAAAGCGCAGGGAAAGACAAGGTTTGGAAAATGGCACGTGGTTCATCAGGGTTAGAAATAACGTGCATACCATTAGTCCACTGAGCCCGGACAAAGCACAGACATCGACTGACGATCGCATTAACAGCACCGGGGACGTGCCGCTCTAAAACGAAAGCTTGAACATCTGCCGTACAGGGATGCTGTAGCCCGGTCAAAAAGGGCTCTGCAGGAGCACCGCAGGGAGACACTTCCCATCCCGTGTGACACCGAAGGCCAGACTGGACAATGTCACGACCTGACAGGCTTTACATGCTGAATTCAGCCTTTTTTCCCTCTATTTGCCAAGGGTGTTTACATATTCGAAGGCCAGAAGTGGCTACAGGGATCGTTCAGCTTTTTTCCTTTAGCAAAATACAGGCCCTCCAATTCCTCCTAGCTAGCTCTGCTTTGTTCCCAATAACCCCCATTTTGGAAAACCGTCTTCAGGAAAGACAGCTAGGGACTGAAAACCCTATCACTGCTTGAGACTACTGCTGCGCTTTACAAAGCATGACCTTTATTTGTGGTCTGAATGGGGCTGGTTTCCAGTTTAACTCTTGGTTCTTACAACATCTTTCTCTGCTGGGTCAAGCATCACATCAAGGTGCCCCGCAATCTCCTTTTTCTCCACCTCTTGCATTCTGTGGGTATCTTCTGCATCCTCTCCAGTTTTTGAAACATTTTAAATAATTACACGTAGCTATGCAAAGCGTATAGCTAGAAAATCAATGAGCTATTATCATTAGGTAGCAGAATGAGAAGTATCAGCGAGATACCAAAATGTTCTATAACGCTGCAGATTCTATACAAAAAAGTAATGAAAGAAATGGAAAGCCTCAGATTCTGCAAGCCGGGGCTGGCTGATACCTCGCAGACGCTGCCTGCAGTTGCAGTAGCTCCATCCCAGAGCAGCGCAGCTCCTGGAAAACCTTTAGCCACCAGTTCACCCCGACGCACGAAACGCAATGCAGTTTGCAAAGAGCTGCTGCTGCCAAGAGCTTGAATTTTAGAACCTACCTGAGGTTACGGATGGCATTTGTGAAGGTTGAGCTCTGAATTAACTAGTAATAGAAGACAAAACCAAATACAGCCAGAGAATGCCCTTGTGACTACCCAACTATAACCACGTTATTCCATCAATACTGACAATTTTTCCCTGTCACTTCAAAATGCAAAGTTAATCAAGGAGGCTTTGAAGATTGTTCTCCAGCTTCGGATGTATGTCTGACTACCCATAGGTATGAACTTAGGGACTTTCACTGACTAATCAAGTCACTGGCATTCATCTTCAACTCTGCTCCTTTGGACAGTGAACGACAAGCGGTTAATGCCATTTCTGTTAGTTTTTCCTATCAGTTTCTTCTTTACAAACAGTTTTCCGAGCTATACAAATAGGATTAATTTTAAGAGGCGTTTTTAATTACTTCTAAATCCCCTTAAAGAAAAGGCAAATTGCAATATGCTGTCAGTCTTCAGACTTCAGCACCTGAGGATAACGCCGTGAGGTCACCGAAGCTTTGCTGGTGTTACCCTCTGCCCAGCAGCAGCCTGCGCCGCGGAGCAGCCCCCGCGGCCCCCAACGTGCACGAGCTGTAGGTGGTTCTTTTACCGTAGAAGCCTGAGTTCGGCCAACAAAGTTGGGTTCTGCTGGGCTTTCTCAGGGGTGGGTTGAGAGGCTTGTTCATGTTCCAGCCTGAGACGCTGAATTTCTTGGAGTATCTCTCTGTAGAAACGACAGAGGGAAGAGTGAAGAGGAGAAAGGTCAGCCGCCGCACTGCTCTGACATACTGTCGTAGCCCTCCGAGCACTTTCTGTCAGTCTCCGGCCTAAGCACAGCGGTTTTGTTCAGGCATGACTGGCACAGACCGAAAAGCGAGACAGGTCAGTTAGCGCAGTCCTCTGAATTGCTGTAACACACAAAGAGAATTCGTTACTTAATAAGAAGTATGAAATCGGTTATGTGCCGCACGCTGGCAACCTCTCTCCAACACCTTTCCTGCGGAATGGGCTCGGAGGCTGTTCCGAGAGGAAACGGTTCCGCTGTCAGCACCACCGGCATTGCACACGCCGCGGGGAGGGCTCTGCAGCTGCCTCCGCAGCTCTGCCAGCGCCGCTTCGCTTCCCGCTCACCTTTCCAAGGGCTCTGGCAGGTCAGCAGGAATAAGGAAAACAACAGCGCACAGTGAGAGAGACGAACTCCCGAGGCCTCGCAGAGGGAAGGCGATCAGCCAGCAGCCCAGGGAAGGCCGCTGTGCTCTGCGTAGCCGGAGGCGAGGGAACGCAGCACTGATGGCCAAGGACTCACTTCTTGCCATGGCAATGAAATCCTTCTGAGAGTGAAGATTATAATCTCTAATTGTCCCCCCCGCCCTGCTCTTTCTTAAAACTGCTGAGCTGCTCTCCCTGCAAGGCTTCATACCAGCACCGACTGAGATCGCCCTTATCTGTCATCTCCGGGAATAATTTCAAATACCTGCCAGGTCTCTCGGTAGCGTATTGAAGCTACGGTGCTTACGTGCTGCAGGGATGGAGCTGTTCCCGTGCTCTCCAGGAACTGGTTCTCCTCCAGATGAACCCGAGGAAGTATTTGTACCGGCTGTGCTGAAGGTGCCTTGGCAAGGGGCCGGGCAGGCGGCAAGCTCAGGCACGCAGCTGAGCTGCAGCTGGGGCACAGGGAGACCCACGCACGGCTGCCGAGCCAGCACGTCGTCGGGCACCCGGAGAGGCTCCGTGGGCAACCCAGGGCCTGCCCGTGTCCCGCAGCACACGGGGATTGCAGCACCTCAACGGCTTGGTCTTCGGAGCAGCCACCCTCTTGGCTTCTCTCAGCCAGAGAAACACGAGCTCAGAAGTGGGTGCTGAAGAAGCAGGCAAGTGCAAATGCAATACTGTAATAAAACCAGGGCGATCTCTGCTTAGCAGTCCCTCTGGAGCAAGAAAAAGAATTGGATGGTTTGGGTGGGCAGGGACCTCCCAGCCCCCCCATTGCCACCCCTGCCATGGGCAGGGACACCCTCCACTAGCCCAGGTTGCCCAAAGCCCCATCCAACCTGGCCTTGAACACTGCCAGGGAGCCAGGGGCAGCCATCCCCTATTTCCACTCCCAGTTTCTTTGGACTGTTTTGTCTCCCAGCAAAAGGAAAATCCCGCTCATTCCTCCCAAGCTGGCTGTACCCACCAGCCTTTCAACCCGCTCGCTCCAGCACAGCGCAGCTGCTTTATCTTCCTGCTGCCACCCGGACGCCTGGCCCTGCCGCGAGAAATTTGCGGGGTCTGCGGACGGCAGAACAAGATGGCAACGCAGCTCCTGACGCTCTGCGGCAGTTAAGGTGGTTTTAGGAAGGTCCGTGAAGACGATCAACCTGCTCCCTGGGGGATAAGGGCCCCGCAGCCGCAGCCGCGCTGAGCTAAGGGTTAGGGAGGCAGCTACACCTTTCACCGCCCAGGAAAAGAATCTGGTTAATACAACACAAATGGATAAAACCAGCACAGCACAAGGACTGCAGCCTTTTCTCTCCTCAGACGTTGTTCCCAGAACAATACTGATCAAAGCTTGCTTCTTACCTGTTCTTGTTTTCCAGCTCTGCTATCAGCTGTCTTTGTTGTTTATTGGCATCAAAGCTGAAACCCAGGTCTGTTGGTGGGCGAGGCTGTGGATGAGGAACAGAGAAAAATTAGACAAGATAGTCATGACCTTTTAGCACACATGACGCAGTTTGGCTCCGGCCCCGTATTTCCTGAATGCCGTGGTACGATACCCACAGCCGAGGCTGCGAAACCCTGAGAACGGCGGTGCTGAGACGGACCGCGGGGCACGTCGGGATGTGGTTTGACACCTGAGCTGCCTGATCTCAGGGCGAGTGGCTGCTGAAAGGGTGACCGGGCTCATCATCCTCCCTCTCTGTCTGAAGAATTCATTTGCTTTTTTTTTTAAAGACCTTCAGGAAAAAATGATAGAATCATAGAATGGTTTGGGTTGGAAGGGACCTGAAAGATCATCTAGTTCCAACCCCCTGCTACGGGCAGGGACACCCTCCACTAGCCCAGGTTGCCCAAATCCACATCCCTGTCTGCTCCTAAAGCACCGACAGGCTTCCCTGGGAAGAGCTGGAGTTACACCTGTATCAAAAAGCCTTTTAGGGAAACCTTGACCTTCCCCCGTGTTGGCCGGTGAAGAGAAGTTAGAATGACTTCTAGCGTATGGACCAGATTATCCACAGACATTACACGTAAGCATGGTCGCTGCCGCTGGAAAACCTAATTAATCCCAACCCCTCAAAAGCATCACTTGAAGGGAGGTTGCTGAAGAGCTGCATTTTCCCAGTGAGTCCCGACCGTGGTGATCCTTGTGCTCAGCACTTTTCACCGGCAGCCAGCACCTCTGCTGAGGAAAGGGCTGGGTGCTCAAACAGGGGTCTGAGGTTTCTGGGAGAACCTGCTGGCAGCTGGGCTGGGTGGTGAAGAAGCCGGTTACATGGACCAAGAGGGAGAGGGAAAAGAATGACAGGGTTTGCACTGGTTCAGTGCGTTTTTCCAGTGGAATCCTGAGATGCTGCTTAGGAGGTCTCGTATGAATCCAAGCCACCCTTCTGGCCACCAGACACAAGAAGCTGTCCACTCGGAGCTGGGCAGACATCTTTTATCATGGACGGGTCTGCCTGAGGAAGGAGATGGTTTGGAGGGTCTGCTTCTAACACCAGGTCATTACTGGCTCACAGAACGGTTGAGGGTGGAAGGGACCTTGGGGACCACCCAGAGCCGGTGGCGCAGGACCGTGTCCAGGCGACTTCCGAGTATCTCCAAGGTGGGAGACTCCACAACGTCCCTGGGCAACCTGTGCCAGAGCTCAGGTACCCTCACCCTGAGGAGCGTGTCCTGGGGTTCAGGGGGACCCTCCTGGGTCCAGTGTGTGCCCGTGGCCCCTGGTCCTGTCCCTGGGCACCACCGGAAAAGCCTGGCTCCGTCCTCTCTGCACCACCCCTGTAGGTATTTGTAGACAGGGATTCCATCCCCCTGAGCCGCTCTGCTCCAGGCGGAGCCGTCCCAGCTCCCTCAGCCTTTCCCCACAGCAGAGACGCTCCAGTCCCCAGGTTAGGTTTCCTCGTTCTGGGGGTCTTGGGCCCCGTGCAGAGAGGGTGTGTTCACAGGGGTAGTGCAGATGATGAAGGGCCATGGTGCCTCTGCCTCTGGCCGTGTGCCTGAGACGCGGGTTGCCTTCGGACACAGCAGAGCACTTCTGTGCTCTCCTTCTGCCTTCTTGTTTCCAGCTGACCTCAAGGTTGCAGAGATCTTTACCACAACATTTTCGGAAGGACCTCAGATTGGGATCCTGGTTTGAGAAGACACTTTCACAATCATTTTTGGAAACTATTTGGTAGAAAACCAGCAGTCAGATGGAAGAGCTCACTACCCATCAGTGCTCCTGGAGACAGGGTGGAGAGTGACAGATCCAGGACGAAGGGGACAGATACTGACAGGCTTTCAGTTTTATTTCGCTGTGGGTATCTGGAGCCAACCCTGACTGGATTTAGGCTTGAATTGCAGATAGCACTTTTCTTCTTTGGGCAAAACCCACATGGTGGGTGGGCTTGCTCAAGGTAAATGAGCCTTGCTTTAAAGACATGCCTACAAGCTGGTCTTCTGTGTCCTCCTGGGTGATCTGACGGACTCTTCAGCAGTCTCCTAATGATGGGAAATTGCCTGTGCAAAAACTGCTTGGTAAGACAAGTCCCAGGCAAGAAGAAACAAAACATCTTGGGAGATAAAATGAACAGTATGAAAAATAAAAACAAATCAACCCAGAAACCGAAGTGCAGAAACACAATTTGTTGCAGCAGGGTCAGAACCCCTCCTTTTCCCCCCAGGCAGCAGGAGGAGCTGATGGCACCGGGTGGGCTCTGCTCTCCCATCGAGGAATGGGGCTGGTGTGGGCGAGGAGCTGGGATGGACCTGCCGATACAGCCGCGTATACTGGTAGGTATCTCATCTTATATCTCATCTCATCTCATATCTCATAACTCATCTCATATCTCATCTCATATCTCTCATCTCATATCTCATAACTCATCTCATATCTCATCTCATATCTCATATCTCATCTCATCTCATCTCATCTCACTGAACGTTCGGGGCAGGTGCACTGCGCAGGCAGCACCACCACCACCACTCTTTCCATCTTGGGGTGACCTGAACAGTCTCAGTGTAGGTAACACTGATCAGACCTACTGGCCCCCCAAAGCCGAGGTCCATGGTGTCTCCCTGCATCCTGGTACAATCAGCCACGGGGAAAAGTGCAAGTGACGTGTTTCACATCTGGGGCTCTTGGGGCTCCAGCCAAAGCACATGAAGCTTTGTTCTGCTGCAAAGTAGGACTCTGCCTGTGAAAACACAACCTTGTCCTTAATCCCTTTCTTCAGAAATCCTGTCCAAAGCCTGAAATCACCCTCATGACCTAAAGTACTCGAGTCCTCAAGAGCAAAGACAACACTGCAGAGAACTTAGAGGAGATGCATCCCTCATGCTGCTCACTTTCAAACATCGCTAGTCACGAGGTCTTTTGGAAACTGTGCCTATTTTGTATGACAATTCAATCTTCTCTTATTTGTTCTATTGCTTCCAAGAGTCTCTTTAATTTTTTATTGTAACTCAGAATCACAGAGTTGTCGTGGCTGGAAAGGACCTTTTGAGATGGTCTTATCCAAAACCCCCGCTCAAAGCAATGTCAACTGCAGTGGGTTGCACAGGACATTGTCCAGCTGAGTTTTGGATACCTCCAAGGATGAAGACTCCACAACCTGCTGGGGGGACCTGTGCTAGTGTTTGAGCATTTACACCATATGAAAGTTTTTTTCTTTTGTTTAAATGGAAGTGAGCTACTGCCCGTTGCCTCTTGTTCTGTCACAGCACCACTGAAGAGAGTCTGACTCCATCATCTTACTTGCAACCATCATATATTAATACACAAAAAGACCTCACAAGTCTTCTCAAGGTTAAACACACCCAGGAAAAAAAAAATCAGGCTGCTGACTCTCCACCAACATCTAAATCTTCCAGGTTCTTAAACTGAAAAGCCACCTGATGCTCCGCCTGAGAGTTTGCCAAGGGGACTCCTACACCGGTGGAATACAAAGCCCCAGGCAGAGGCACAGGAATCGGATCACCCGTATTGTCAGATATTTAGTATGGCTTCTGCCTTATTTTTAGCCCAGACTAACTAGCTTTCTCAAGCAGTTCTCAGCATGGTTTGGGATTTACCCTCAGCTGAGAACTACCTGCAGCAGGTGATTTGTACGCAACTGCACCGTTCTGGCTGGTGAGAGCGCTCAGTGTTATAGATGTGGGCACCAGAAGTTTTTAATGACTGCTGTACGTAAGGTCTAGGTGTCTACCACATGCTCAGCTAATGAGAAGTAGCACTTATCTCTCAGCTTATCCATAGTACAACGGGGACTCAGGAGGAGAGGTATCTAAACTCTTCCAGATCCAGAAGAGAACCAAGAGTCACCTGAGACAGCACTGAGCCTGCTGAAAACACAGCAGAGGTACGTGTCTAACTGCTAGTGCGCTTGTCCAGGAAATAAATGAGACCAGCCCCAGGCATTCCTGACCTGGCAGGGGAAATAAGACACAGCTCCTGCGCCACGTGCCCAACAAACAGGCGTCCTGGGAGGCAGCAGGCTCCGTCCCTCCCGCAAAGCCCAGCTGCAGGCAGCAGTGCTGGTCGGGACGCAGCCCGGGAATTCTGGTTCGTGCACTCTGGGTTAGGCTTTATAAAAATACCCGATGGTGGTCTAGTATTAAAAAACATTAGCTGTCCAGGACATGGAATCTACAGCCCTGGGGTGAAAACTCTGATTAGAAAAGAGAAAACAGACTGAAGACAACATAGACCGAGGTTTCGAGTAGCCGGGGCATGAGGAAATTCATCAGAGTACTTAGATCTGAAATAAACCTGAGGCAATCTCAGACCTTCTGTGTTCAGCTCTGAACGCACTAAGTTTTGTAAGGTGGCACTCCAGACGCGGCTATCCACAAAGCTTACACCTAGAAACAATGTGAGAAGGCACTAACGACTCCTGACATTAACCTCAGCTCTTGGGGACAAAAACCACAAAATAAAACCACTTGCAAATACTTAGAAGACAGACTAAGTAATAGTCTACGGGGAGCTTTAAAGAACAAATCATGCCAAAGCAAACTGCTTTCCTTCCATAGTTACAAAATCAAATCCTATGTATAGGAGAGAAATGTGTTTATGTTGCATTTTTGCGTGGCTTTTCTAGCAGCTCAAGCATTGCATTTAGTTCAGACTGTTTTTTCCTCCAACTACAAGAGCCTGGTAGTGTTACGCAGCACGATTGTGCAGCATTTGTACAGAATCTGACGTTCTATCCACAAAACCACACCTGAGCTCCAAGCATCCAGCATGCTGGGCATCTGTATTCACTTCTTCTCACAAACGGAAAGTTATTTAAGACATGAAAACTGCGCATCTGTTACTGTGCTCACAGGATCAGTAGCCTTAATCTTTCCTTGATCACTAATCCCCCGAGTTCCTTTGCAGCCTAGCTGGCAGATGGAAGTTGCTTCTCTGTGACAGGCAAGTATCTTGCTGTCGCCTGTGTAGAAGTACAATGTCACAATGAAAGAGTTTACAACAGACACCTGGACTTGAAGAAGTTTGTCGCTTCCTTTCTCAAGCCACGAAGATTGCCGGCTCTTCTACCGAGTAGACAGTTTAATGAACCCTGGTCCATCCGTCGCAGTGATCTCAGGATGCCCTCATCTTCTGAAACGTCAGATTTCATGGGTGAGAGGAAGTATTACTCAGGGCAAAAGGATTCTGAGAAAGACTGAGAAGCTGGTGGACACGGCGTGGGACTTGTTATTGATCTAGGAGTTTCATACGGGTATCGCGTTACCTCTTGTGGATGTGAGTATTTCAAACGCGTCTTCTAAATATGACTATAAGGAGACAATTATAAACTATGAGGTATCATTCACATGTGCAAATACCACTCTGGGCTTCAGGCTGGACGTTGGTGGGACAGCCCGTATTTCTTCAGGGAATGACCTCTGGAACAGAGGGATGGAAATTGAGCTGTAGTCACTGCTCTCCTTTCTGCCCAGCATTTTATCAACACCAAATCCTTACTGTCGTTGCCTTTGGAAGAGTTTCAGGTATGTGGAATAGGATTACGATGGCAGATACTGTTCTTCTCGTAAATCCAGGAGGCAGAACTCATTAGAGCATTTGCGTGCTGCTGTTTACCTCGATGAGAGGTACCTGTCCTCTCTGTGAAGTTACATGTGGTAAGTTATATGCAACCTCTGTGCTTAGAAGAAAAAACCCAACCCAACCCATTGATTTACTAGTCAGCACTCTTACGTTTGCACTCCACCTTACCTGACAGGTATGAATGACTTGTGTCTTCTAAGATTTATTACTGTAATTCCTTTCTTTAAAAAGCCCAGCAGTTTCAGCTCCCTACCTGCTCGGCAGCACTGAACACCAGGGACACATCCCCTTTCTGCTCAGCTCTTGCAAAGGCTTTCTACTACAGAGAGCAAACACCTGGTGGGAGACACCAGCATGAGAGGTGGGGCCTTCAAAGTTACTACAAAACCCCCCCTCAAACCTCATTTTTCCATGTGCATGAGAAAATGAGGAGAGCTTATGTTGTTTTGTCCTCTGTAGCTTTCCTTCTCAGTAAGGAGTGAATACCTCGGGAAGAGAATAGTCCTATTACGGCACAGAAGCAACGTGGAGATCTTTTCTTGGCCCTGTTGGATGCAGCTCCCGATTTTCTGACAATAACGTCCCATGGCCAAACCCCCAAACATTACAGATCCCTACAGAGACAACCTATAGAGTTTATTCAGGGTGAAGGCTTTGGAAGTATGGTGGAGCTTGAAAAGAAAAAAGACTTTCTGGCATGGTGACTTGTAACATAGGTCTCTCATTTTATACCAAACAGCAGCGAGACCAAAGCTGAAGCTTTTTGAGCTGAGGACGAATGTTGTAGAAGTTAAAATGTTAAAAGAAGTTTAAAAGCCAAGCAAACTCTCCAGCACGGCTGAAGGTGTGATTACCATTGTCTTCTGCCTTCCTGGTGCTCAGCAGGAATGCCAAAACCTCAACAGCTCTGAGAAGATCATCCATGTGGCAAGCCCCATCCTCTCTCGGTCAGAAAATTCATAAGACAATGATCATAAAATCTACTTAAAATCCTTAATATCCCACAGGAACAGTAAAACCTGCTAGCACTGTAATTCAGTTTTCCTCTGAACAGGCCATTAAACTTGAGAGAGTGCCATGCTGGAACTTCAAGTCAGACTGGTATTTGTAATAAGGAGCCTTCAGACCTCACCTACAGTACACTGGTTTTTTGAGTGACAGCAGAGGATTTAACGACAGCTTAATCAAGCTCCCGGGCAGCCAGTTTGCGAGCAGCTGCACTCCTCCACCACCCTGATTTGGAAGAAACTGCCCAAAAACTGTAAAACTTGCGTCTCATAGGCATCAGATTCCAGGTTCCTTGGCGCAAGGACCTCATGGTGTCATGGGAAGATGGACCAGTACTTCACCTGCCCATCTCTGTGGTATCACAGTCTTCTTTATGATCAACAGACAAAGAAGAGGAGGAAACAAATAACAAAACTGGTTCATATAACTACTGTATCCAGGAGAAGAAGCCAAGAACCAAGCTGCAGATTTATCCTGCAAACAGGAAATCTGGTTTACTTGCTCTTTATGTAAAAAATATTTATGAAATAATGCCTAATAACTGAAAGAAAAATTACATGAAGGGAATATTACAAATATTATTTAGGTTGTAGGTACAGTAGCTTTAATTAGATGAGATGATGATAGGCTTTTAGCAGTGCTTCACGTAGAGGGAAGAAGAGCAACCACACACTCTTTTCATAAAAGACCGACGTGGGCAAGAACCTAATTATCGTAACTCATCCACATAACTCAACCTAATTATCCACTCATCCATAACTGAATATTATCTCATATTTATTAGGTGCTCGTGCTTTTCCTAGCAGCAAGGCTGCACAGGTCAGCAGAGTCCTGCCAAGAGTGCACGGTCCCTGCGGACCTCTGCTCCTGCCGAGGCCACCGGCTCCTGCCTGCCACGGTGGGTCACATCACAAATCAGCGGGAAGCAACAGGCACGTCTGGCTGACGGACCAGGCACCGACCTGTGCTCGTACGAACCAGCCTGCTGAGGTGCATCAGCAGAACTTCAGGAGGATCTGGGAGAGCGCTGCCAGCGGGAAATGGGGAAAGGGAGCTGAGGGAGAGCAGGTGGGAGAGGAGATGAAGGAGGTTTCGGCTTGGAGAGAGGGAGGAGCTGCGTAGGACATGGATAACAGAGGGCCTCGGGCTGCTTTATATATATGGCCGTATATACATACCTGCCCCTAAAAGACAGGCAACCACCCCTCCTCTCCGCAGTACGCAGCCACCTGATGGGCAGGATCACGCGTACCCAGGTAAGAGGGCGGTACTGAGGTGGGCTCCGCTATCTGTCTGGAAGGGATTTTGGGGGGGGCAGAGGGGGCTGGCGCACAGGAGGTCATTTCTAGCCCCCGCCTTTACCGAAAAGCTGGCGCTGGATAGGAAGTACCGCATTTTTTCTTACCTCAGGCTGAGAATTTGGACAGATCAGCAGAGGGAGACAAACAGATGAAGCTGTGATCTTGAAAGTTGTGATTTAAATGAAGTTTGGCTCGCTTTCCATTCATTTCCTCACTTTATTCATCTAATCACCTCCTGCTTTTCTCTCTTTCGCTTTCTAGCTGAGCGGTCTGGCGGAGCCAGCCAGCGGCTACTTTAACGCACAGCACTCGGCGGTGGCCAAGCTGGCAGGCCAAGCATAGCCCTGAGCAACTTCAATGCAATAAAAGGGATTTTTGTCTTCCGACGACTGGCTCGAAGAAAACAAGAGTAGCCCAGTCAGAGCTCGCCGGAGCGAACACAGACGGAGCTGCTGTCGAGCAGGGGGTAATTGCACGGGTTGCACGTCATCCGCCTCGCCTGCGCCGCCGCGCAACTCGCACGTACCCAGTGACAAATGATGCATTCTCCTTTCTTCTCCTCCCTCCCCAGTTATTCTTCTTCTTTAAGAAGAAACAGACTTGGATTTCAAGAATTAACTCTGAGCTCTGCCTCAAATTGTTTTGTCCCAGTAAGACTTCAAGCAAAGGCATTTCCCCACAAAATGTCAGCGGAATGTATTTGCATTCATATGGCGAGGGGCATTTACTGTGGTAACCAGCCTGCAGAAGGCAGTTCTAGCAGTTTATTTAACTTGACAAAAAGCAGAAACCGATGGGCCGAGTCGGATCCATGGCCGCAAAGGCCAACGTACAGTTTCCAGCAGTGACCGCTGCCAGCGACTTCAAAGAAAAGAGTAAGGAACTTGGCGTTAGGCTGTTGTGGTGTGGCCAGTCTGTATCTGGGATCCTCTTAACTTCTAGCAGTTAGAGCATGTTAAAAAATAAAGTGCATTACACCCGAGAGGCAGGGCAGGAGAGGACATCAAGAAATAATTTTGTTCACATCAACCTCTCTCAAGTATTCCCAGCAGACACTGGTCTGTCTTGCCTCTAGTATCTCCATTGACAAAAATTCCATAACTCCTTTACAGTGCTTTGTTTCAATTCTCTGCTTTCATTAAGGTCCAGATTCGTAGAAAAATAGAGGTGGGAAGGAATCTCTGGAGGTCCACACACCGCTCAAAGCAGGCCCAATTCACAGCAGGTCGCTCAAGAACCTGTTCACTTGAGCTCTGAATGTCTCCAAGATTCCAGCTCTTCTCTTGGACAACAATATTTGACCTCGATCACGGTGAAAAAGTTTTTCTTAATATATAGTCGGAATTTCCCTTCTTGCAACTTCTTGTCTGTCGCTTCTTGTCCTTTTGCTGTGCACCTCCATGGTGGGTTGACCTCGGCCCACCAACGGGCGCCCATCTGGGCTCATCAGGTAGCTGCGGACAGCGGTAAGATCCCCCCTTGCTTTCTCTTCTCCATCCTGAACATGCCCAGCTCCCAGCTTCTCCTCGTATGTCCTGTGCTACAGCCACCAACCATCCCAGTGGCCTCTGCCGGGCTTGCGCCGATACGTGCACGTCTGTCCTGCGCTGTGGAGCCCCGAAGCAGACACGGTACTGCTGCCGCGGCCTCACCAGCTCTGAACAGAGGAGGAAAGTCGCGTCCGTTGGGACAGGGACCCTCTCTCTGCCGGCTGCCCTCTCGCCGGAGGTGGGCTGCTTTGCTGTGCAGGCACGCTCCTGCTCCTGCTGTCCACCAAGACGCCCGGGTCCTGTCCTGCAGAGCTGCCTGCTAGCCCCGGGGCGCTCAGCCTGCACCGCTGCGTGCGACTTCATCGTAACTGTCAGCTCGTGTCTCCAGCCTGGCAAGGACTCTCCTGCAGCTGCAGTGACCGACTGGAACCTGTTTCAGAAGTTCCTGTACATGGAGTTTGAACTGCTCTGACTCCTCCAACGTCTCTGCTATAAAGAACCACGCCATGAGGCACCTTCAGCGGCAAAGGCTGATGCAAACAACTCGCTGGGCTCCTTTGCTACGGTCTTTTCATTCCTGACCTGGGCACCAAAACCTCCTACCGATTCCTTAGTTAGATTCCTACTTTTGATGGTACTGAAAATCTTTTTACCATAGACTTCGGCATCGCTTGGGAAGCGCTCTTCAAATTCCTTTCCTGCCTCTGAATCTCCTGTTAGCATTTAACCAGCCGTGTTTGTAGCCTTTCTTTTTCTCTGCATTTGGGCAAGCTCTGCACTTCTTTAATGCCATCCTTTCCTCCTTAGCTTTCTCACTGACCCACGAAAAGAGTTTTTGTATGGTTTTGTTTTCTTTTCGAGTCTTGACCCACAGATCTCCTGAGCTGCTAACACAGGATTTTAACAGCCTCCAGGCAGCTTACAGGCCTCCTGCTTTTTGGACTGATCCTTTCAGGATTTTTTCTAATTGTTTCATTTTTGCATCGTTCCCTTTCTTGAAACGGAATACCCGCACACTGGATTTACTCGGCGTGCTCTCTCCTGCTGTTGAAGGTAAGTGTGCGACGGTTACCGCTACGGACCAGCTGGCACAGTTCGCACCACTCGAACTCGTCCTGGTGCACCATCCAGGACCAAATCCAGGACGGCATCTTTTTTGTGGATTCTAAAACTCGTGGCTCCAAGAAGCGTTGCTGATTGCTTTCCAACGTGTTTCTACGTCTCCCTCTGAAAAGGCGTTGATTTAGTCGCTATGTGGGTACCTGAAAGGGGTGAGTATTTCTCTTCTGTTATCAAGAATTTGGAATTTCCACCCACAAGGACTCTGCAGTTCTCTTGTTCCGTGATATTTTTACACTGTTAAACTGTGTACTTCCTTTCTGTGTGACACCGTTCCCCTGCCTGCACATCCCACTGCATCATCCCTGTCATGCTGGAGCCTGGCCACCATACACTCCATGAGCATCTTTCTCCTGCTGGATCTCTGAGATGTTTATTCATTGTATTGGGGTTTTCATTTCATGTTCCCCATTTTAATTCCATATGGGAAGAAAAAAATGTTCCTTTGGTTTGTTTGTTTGTTTTGAATTTCCCAGCCTCTAATTTCCTCCCGTCGCTCTGTTTTAACCCTCAGAAGCGAGCCCCGCAGTCACGGCACGCCGTCCCAGAGCTCAGCGGGATCTTCCTCCACCAAGCTGCAATGGCCAACTTCGACACCAGTCATACCAAGTGCTGGCTTGGGAAGGGGGATCTCCTGTTGGCACGAAATAATTAGAACCTGCCATGAAGCAGAGCATTTGGAAGGGGGCCTTTCAACTCAGATTCCTTCAGAATATGAAAAATATAGCCATTTCAGCCGATTAGTGGTAGGACTGTGAATAAACAGTGGACCCAGTGAAAAACCTTTAGATTCCTTGGCGCTGAGCTGCGGTCGCAATAGAAACACACTATTATTAGGCTGACATCCTTTCTCTACCACACGCCAGTCCCTGGCGGCACTTTGACATCTACCCTACGATGTAACTTAATGGATGAAAAGCAAGCAGTAATTTGTCAAAGGTCTTTGGAAAGTCTCAAGAAACTCTAAACGCTGCTTTCTTTACATCCAACTAAGCTGCTTCATTTTTGACCTCTTTCAGAACTACGAAGTACACACAAACAGCGTGAGGTGATTTACAGATTTTTAAATGGTCAGGTTCTTTCAGAACCAATATTGTGACTCTCCAGTTTTCATAATGCTTCTTTGTTACTACCAGAAAAAGTCAAGTCATGAGTAAGAATTCTTCCACTGTCTTCCAGAAGGAAACGGATTCAGCACTTAGTTTCTCAACAACTTCCGTTTTATATGATGACATAGAAATTCCCTCCTTTGCCATCTAAACCAGGAAGTTTGACCTGGTTTGCTTTAATATTTCAACATGAACATAGTTCTAGAGAACTGAATGACTTCAGAAATGCAAATATTTGACAGAGCTAATGGGAACTGACAGTTAAAAATGTTTAAAAAGCATGGTTCTTTTTTCTTGAAGCTTTACAGAAGGGCAGTATCTGGTCACATCCGTGTGACAAAGTCAGATTATTGGTTGACCACACACTGAAGGAAATTGTGAGGACACGTGAGCCCACCTCGCTGGGAGGGACTTGACAGTATTTCTACAGCAAACACGTAATGAAAAGGCGATGAGGACACTGTCATCAAGTGTCACTAGCCACGCTAACGAGTGGCAGGGCACACATTCTGCCGTAGTGCTGAGATGCTCAGGAGAGGTCCTTGCTGCTGCTGGAGGCTGTGGAAGACCGGGACTATATCTGAAACGGCGTACGGATAACAACGTGTTTTGCAATAGCGATCCCGTAGAGCAGCAACAAGGGCCGACGGCGCGGTCCGTCCGGCGTTGTTCCCCGGCCGAAGGACCTTCGGCAGACAGCAAGCGGAGCCGCGTTTCTGAACACGTGGGAAGCAGCGGACTGGGGGAAACGTTGTAAAATGGCAGCCAAACCTGGAGGGCGATCCACCCCTGCTCAGTAAGGAGGAAGGTTTTTCCTGCAAACACTGCTCTCCGTTGGAGCGGACAACGCAGCAGACAGACCGGTACCTCCCCAGCCAGCCAGCCTGCAATTATTCCAGGGAATTTCGGTCAACTCTTAATTGCCACGATCTCCTGTAGCAATTTGCTGTTAAAGCGGTAATTATTTTTACCAATTTAAAATCGGGTGTTTCCTTTAGTTTCTTCTATTACAAGAGACAGCGAACATACAAAATACCTTCCTGTCTCTCTCTCAGGCTCCTTCCCTCTGGAATAAATATATTCCCTAACGTTTGTTCCACGGCTTGCTTTCCTCAGGTATCTACGTATTTATCTCTTTTCTAGACTAAGTAGGACTAATCTGCTTATTCTCCTGCCTCCTCTGACCTCATTTCTTGTAATTCGTGTTGTCGTTTCCCGTTTCCCTGCTCTTCCCCCGCTGCCCGAGAGCGCAGTATTTCTGCTGAAAATGAGGAAAGCGTGCTGCTCTCGCATCAGCTCAATAAACAAAAAATGACAACTTCACGCAGCTATTAGCAGTGAGTTACTAATTAGACTCCCAGAACCTCCCACCCCCCTTCCATATTCCATGGCTGGTAAAGAGGGATGAATATTCACTTACGGCATTTCCAGCTTCGGCAGCCAGCCGGGCGGCGTATCTGGCAATCAGCCGGTGCTCCTCGTCCAGCCTGCCGGGGCTGTCCAGGACACTGCCGGGGAAAAGCCAAAACACCCCGTCAATACCCGCCGCCTCTCGATACTACTCATACCGGGGGCTGACAGGGAAAAGGATCTATTACTGCAAAGAGACAGTCATGGGAAGTAGAAGAGTCACGCTGGAAATAATCTAGATCATTCCCTTTCTTGTTCCGCTTCCGAAGTGGGGACTGCTCTCAAGGCTTCCTGCCCAGTAGCGTTTTCTCCAGCATTCACATATTCCAGTTTGAAATGATTAAAACAATTTGTTTTCCACGATTCATAGCTACATATCATTAGGAACCAATGCAATTTGTTTCTGAGGAGCTTTTCTGCGGACCCTTTTGCTTTCCTCAGGGTAAAAGGGGGCAAATAGGTGAAGGATGGAGAAGAGCTTTGTCCTCGGCAGATGTAGGACGACAAGTGTCAAAGTCAGGATGACTTCCAGGAGGAAGAGCGAGGGGAACCATGCCGACCTGAGAACGGACTCTGTCCTTGAACAACATCAACTTAAATGCAAACAGTGCTTTGGAAGGCAGCCTGACTTACACCTGACTTACTACCGCCTTACAACACCCAAACGTGCAAGACGTGGGAATTTGAGGCTTGGTCCTTCCCACCTCAGCTAGCAGAGGATGAAACAGCTCCAGCTGCCCTGGCTGTCCTGGAAGTCTTGCTGGAAGGATATTAAAAATATCGCCAATAATCATCAGCAACAGTGTCAGCACCACGAGGTGAGAGGAGAAAGGGACGCCGAGCTGTGAAGCAGGAGAAGCAGAGGCAGCGAAGGCGACAGACGCCACGGTCGGGGCGTGAAGGGCAGCACCGGGATCTTTCTCATAGTTAACCCCAGCACCGTCCCCTCTGCGCGTGTTAATCATTAACGTGATTAATCCAGTCTGGCAATCGGTTTCTAGCCTTCACAAAGAATCGTCTTTTCAACTCTAAACACACCGGGGGACAAACGATGCTTTTCAAGCTGTGTCAAGTGGAACCAGGCAACGTTAAGCACCAGCTCAGCGTTGGTGGCACAGTGGCCGTGCCACAAAGAATCGGCAGGGAAAGCCAAATGAAAGAGCAACTTTTGAAGTCAACACCCAACCCAATTTTTCAATAGCTGCTGGTTGTCTCACTGCTGCACAAAGATTTCTCATCACGGTCTCCCTTTACAAGGGAAGCCACCGAATCGGTTCTTTAACCCAGGCCATTATTAACCAAACCCAGCCAGGATTAGTGCGGAAATGAGCAAAGTGCTTCATGCTGCAACGCAGCCTTCCTAGTGCCATCCTTCGTGTTCCGTGTCGGCTGCCGCAGAGAACACAGCGCTGCGCCCACACGTGCTTACGGTGACGCTCAGCACCAGGACCACGCCAGGGGCAGTAGTAAAGAACGAGACACGTGCCCCGTGCACAGCAAACGCTACTTTTAGTCCACGTTGCCACCTCACAAGATAATTTACATTTCTTTAAGCTTGATTTCACAGATTTCTGTTTACATTATTTAAATTTCACAGATTTCTGTTTACCTTATCTAGAGAATCACCGAATCCCCGACTGGTTTGGGTGGGCAGGGACCTCCCAGCCCCCCCAGTGCCACCCCTGCCATGGCCAGGGACACCCTCCACTAGCCCAGGTTGCCCAAAGCCCCATCCAACCTGGCCTTGAACACTGCCAGGGAGCCAGGGGCAGCCACAGCTTCTCTGGGCACCCTGGGCCAGGGCCTCAGCACCCTCCCAGGGAAGGATTGCTGCCTCACAGCCCATCTCCATCTCCCCTCCTGCAGCTTCAGGCCATTCCCCTTGGCCTGTCCCTCCCTGCCCTTGGCACCAGCCCCTCTCCAGCTTTCCTGGAGCCCCTGCAGGGACTGGAAGGGGCTCCAAGGTCTCCCCGCAGCCTTCTCTGCTCCAGGCTGAACCAGCCCAACTCTCTCAGCCTGTCTCCAGAGCAGAGGTGCTCCAGCCCTGGGATCATCTCCGGGGCCTCCTCTGGCCTGGCTCCAACAGCTCCGTGTCCTTCTTGTGCTGGGGACCCCCGAGCTGGACGCAGCACTGCAGGGGGGTCTCAGCAGAGCGGAGCAGAGGGGCAGAATCCCCTCCCTCGACCTGCTGCTCACGCTGCTGGACACGCAGCCCAGGACACGGGTGGCTTTCTGGGCTGCCAGCGCACCCTCAGCAAGTTTGCTGACGACACCGAGCTGTGTGGTGGGTCACACACTGGAGGGCAGGGATGCTGTCCAGAGGGACCCGGACAGGCTGGAGAGGTGGGACCGTGTGAACCTCATGGAGTTCAAGTACATCTCAATACCCTCCCGTGTATTCCTTA
This sequence comes from Aramus guarauna, assembly GCA_013400195.1. Lineage (NCBI taxonomy): Eukaryota > Metazoa > Chordata > Aves > Gruiformes > Aramidae > Aramus > Aramus guarauna. The sequence continues at coordinate 97,704 of VXBL01008807.1, forward strand.
AAATAAACCAGTTTGAACAAATGAACCACTACTGCAACCTACAGCTCTGCTGGATTAACAGAGAGGGAATTGAACACAACCTACAAAACACCACAGAATTATTTACTTCGCTTCACGAAGGAAAACTCACTTCTTTGTGGTTTTAATTTCTGTGGAGACATTGCAAAGGAGTCCTGCCCTGAACACCCTCCCCGGAGAGGAGCCCTGCTCCCTGGGGACAGCAGCAGCCCTGCAGATGTGAACCTCGAACCTTCCCCCTGCCCCACGAGTCCCGTCGGTACCCAGTGCTGCCAGTGCGAAAGGTCCCGGGGCCAGAGCCAGCACACAAACGAGAGGACAGCGGTGCAAGAAGAACAGGCGAGGTAGCAGGGGAAGAATAAGCCTGGCTTAAGCCCAGAGCTCAGAAGGGAGGAGGGTACGGGAGTGAGAGTTCCGAGATCTTCACAGCAGCAGCGTTTTGGAAAGGCAATAGTCTAGGTTTCCCTATCTTAGAAGCAGGGTGCCAGGTGGTTGGGTCTATTCTGGCAGCGCCGTGCCATTATCCAGCACCACTCGGTCAATCCGTGACTCTCCCTCTTCTCCCTTTGGCGACGCGGGTGGTGGGTGACACACGTGCGGCAGAGGTGGGAAGGTCTGAGCTGGGGGGCTCCGACACGCGCAAGGAAGCGTCATCCCCGGGAGAGCCCGGGTCTGCGGCAGAGGCACCCAGACGGTGAGACAGCACCCAACTGCTCGGAGCCACAGAAGAGCATCCCGAGGCGGGGGCGGCAGGGCGGAGTGATGCTGATCTTCAGGTGTCGATGGAAGCGTTTGAGACGATGTGATAAGCAGGTACAGAAAGTATTGCTTCCGCAGTCACTCCGGCCTGACCCAGGGAGAGGGATGTTGGCAGCCTCTGCCCTCCACAGCCACGTTGGCGCAAGTGTCGGGGCAACGCGGCCAGCCAGCGAAGGAAATGGAGTTGGCTTAGGACTGGCCTGACAGAACAATAACGCGCTTTCTGCCAGCTCGGCAGGCGGCTGAGCAAACACAGCGTGCGTTAACACAAAGGCGAGAGCACCGGCAGGATGAACGGGGCGGGGGGAAGGGGAAAAACGGGCACCCTGCGCTTACGTTGGCTCGAGGCTCTCGTGAACCCCCGCCCAGCAAAACGGGGGCAAACAACACAGTCTGTAAAGAGAAAGGCGAGAGGCCAGGCCCCTTTGTCAAATACTAACACAAAAATGAGCTTGGACAACCAAAGTGTAAGCTAGAGATGAGTAAAGGATGTACGAGAAGATACAGCATGGGGGGAGGTTGAGATCTTCGGCTCTATCCGAAACCGCTGAGGAATTCACGATGCTGCGGAGTGGCAGAGACAGCAAAAGAAGGCACGGCTTGTTCTTCAGCACCGGCCTCAGAGGCCACGCGTCCAGGTGTCAGCTGATGGTGAGCCAAGAGTAAGGACCTTGGGGACGGAATAGCTTTAAGAAAAAGGACTTTTTTCTCCTTTCGTTCTCCTTGAAAACCAGCGGTGCTGCAGACAACGGCAGTTTCAGAGACTCAGGAATTTAAAGGGCACCAAATCAGACCAGCCGAGCAGCTAACCACCCATCCAGCCACCTACATCACCCCGCCAAAAGGGAAACACATAAATCCGGTGGCCAGTTGTCTTCTGCAGGAAATGCTGAGTACGTAATACGTAAAAGTAATGACACTCCAGGTAGGGCTACTTGATTTTTCTGGTGAAAAGTGGAGCTGAAATAGAGGTTTCATGGGGAGTGGGGAAAAGCAGGCTGGCTGAATGATGGGGAAGGTGAGTTAGGAACGCTGAGCTTAAGCAATGTGTGACAAACAACTGTCCAAGTAATACAGCACACCTCACCAGCTCCGTAAGCTTTCTAACTCTATACGGTGTAACTTGCTCCACTCTGCAGCTGCCTTCGCCTGCAGCACATCCCTTGGGGTGGGGTTTTTCTATTATTTCTTTGAAAAGCACTTAACCAATTTTGCTTGCTACCACAAAAATACAGGAAGTAAAAAGAAAAAAAAACAGAAAAATATATTAGTGTAAGATAACTGAAGTCCACTGAGCTCTGTTTGCTGTATTCTCCTTATGTAGCTTGGATGGATTTTTTTGTTGGAGGACATCAGTGAATTCAATAATTCTTAATATGACAAAAAATCTCGGGGATCCAGCTAGCCACAGCTCACAGGGTCTCAAAGTTTGCCTTAAAGACATGAAAAGATACTGGGTGACAACGAGCAAAGGTATGAGATTGGAAGTGGAAGAAAGACAAATTCAAATTTGAAGTAGGGCTCTTAAATAGTAATTGCAATTAATCACTGGGACATACCGTCAGTGAAATGAGTGGCTTCTCCATCATGGTCTTCTCTGAAAGCTTCATCTTTAGAGAAACAAGGTATTAGGTTCAGCCCAGGAATGAATAGAATAGGGTAGAATAAGAGCGGAGCGGAGCAGAGCAGAGCAGAGCAGAGTAGAGTAGAGTAGAGCAGAGCAGAGTAGAGTAGAGTAGAGTAGAGTAGAGTAGAGCAGAGTAGAGTAGAACAAACCAGAAAAGACCAGACCAGGCCAGACCAGACTAGAATATCTCCATTGGAAGGCACCTACAATGATCATCTAGTCCAACTGACCGATCACTTCAGGGCTGACCAAAAGTTAAAGCACGTTATTAAGGGCATTGTCCAAGTGCCTCTGAAATGTCCAGCTGCCTGGCCACCGGCGTGAGACGACAGAGCAGATGCTCCGATGGGCTCTCCGGGTCCCGAAGGCTGCGCTGCCCTGATGGGTGAGGGGCGTAAGAGGAGCAGCTGGCCCAGCGCGGTCCTGGCCCTCGCCTCCAACAGCAGCCGAGAGCAGGCGCAAACAGGGAACGGAAGAGAGAAAGCCAGCGATGGTTCCCACAGGAAACGCTGTCCGTAAGCGAGATTTACTGTTGTCGCCATCAGCCCGAAACAGAGCCGGTCGGCAAGGGCGGGCTGGAGCGCACCGAGGGGCTCTGCACAGCCGCCAAAAGCAGAAGGACAGAGCGACGTGCGAGATGGGGCTGAGGGGCGAAGAGCAAAAGAATGGCAACAGAGCGCAGATTCCATCGCTCTCGCCTGCTGACCTGGAAGACACTCCCAGGCACAATGAAAATAGGACTGAAATGAGTTTCTTTGCGTTTGGTTCCGTCTAGGAGGTCGCCGCTCCTCTGGCAACGCTGCCAAGTGACTTTTTTAAATTGGAAGACCTCAAAGCCTGAGAACCTCTCCTCCAACTGGTTGTAACATGGCAATCTGCCTTATACTCTTCAAGATGCACTCCTTTGTATCTCAAAATCCTGTGATTACAGTAACTGAGTGAAGGTGAGAGCCTGAAATTCCTTGGGTTTTATTGCCTTGTGGACAATATTATGGGCTTTCAGCTCATAGCAGGTGATAGCAGACAACGGTGATTCACCACCAAGCAAAAAACCCGACTTTGCCCGGAGATCCGGACAGCCAGGATGCACTTCAGCAACACAGCGCTGGGAATCAAAGTTCTCCATGACAGAGGGATGAAACAGGACTCTCTGGTGCTATTCAGAGGATGACAACACGGCTGGAGCAAGGCCTTTACATATAGCCTCCAGGTCACTAAACCTCCTTTTCCTTTCCAGCACAGCTCTGGCTCTGCAAAGGCACAATTTAATGAGGTCCAAAAGTGGAATATGGAAAACCTCCCGGCTACGTCCTGGGATGAAACGGGAGAGCTGCCTTTTGGGGCTTTAGGGTGAAATTTCTCTATGTAGACACAGACACGAAATATAAATGTGCACAAATACTAAGGCTGAGATAAAAGAAATTAATTCTTCAAAGCATTAACATTTTTTCGGAAAGGCACAGAAAGAACCAGTCGTATTAGGCAGGTCATGTCGATGGGATGGACAAAGCTTGCGCACGTAGCCCAGGTAACAAAGATGGTGACAGGACGGGACATCGGTCTGTGACTGCGTTTGGGGTGCAGAGGTAAGGGCAATACGGAGCCAGAAGGACAGTTAGAGCTACAGGACGATGCTGGCACAAGAACTGGCGGCATGAGCCGGCTGTGAAAAAATTTAAGGTGGAAATCAGACAGTTTCCTCGCAATGGTCCCGAGAGAAAAATTCTCTAACCTGTTTGGGATGATGTTGACCAGTCGATGTCAGGGATTCTGTATCACAGTGACCGCAACAGGGCGGGACGGGACACAACCTGCCCCCCGGCGTTTCCCCAGATCTGCGTGTGCAAGCGTGCCCACCTATCTGTGCGTTTTCAGAGGATTTCGGAGAACGCTAAAGACATTTCCCTCTATTTGCCAACGGAGGCCAAATACCTTTGGCTGGATCGTGAGTGCCCAGAGGAAGCAGCGTTACCGCACCCGTCCCTGCTCCGGGGACGCTGCCCTACCACTAACCGTGCACCGCTCTGCAGCCGGCTCACATAGGTCGCTATCAGTGCGTGCTCCTCCGCTAACGGGCTGGCAGGGTCCTCACCGCACTGAAACCTAGGAGCAACGAAGGCAAGAGAGAGCAAACAAAACATAAGTACAAAGCAAATAACGGAGGAATGTTAACGAAACAAACAGTTAAAAACTAAAACAGATGAGTAATTAAAAATGTAAATGAGGTTTGGTCACATGAGCAGGATACCGTCTGGAGCCGAAGGTTAAACCACAGCTTGGGGGAGCACCGGGGTACGCAAGCACGCCATGGACGTGTCCGTGGAGCTTCCCGAGGCTGCCGTCACGCCGGGAGAGCGGGACCGCCCCGAGCCACTCGATCGATCGGAAGCATCAGGCAGCCCCGAGCCTTCCACCGGGATCCGCATCCTCAGGGAGCCGGGGGGGGAGAGGGCTGAGCCGCACCGTGCCGGGGCACCGCAGCCTCCAGCCCGAGCAGGACTTACCCCACCGCTCCAAACCCTCCAGACCCCCCGGCCACGCTGGGTGGTGGTTCCATCACCAAATGGAAAACCAGAGCTGAAAGCACCCAGTCTCTTCCCTGCCTCCCCTACACGGGGCCACCAACCGAAAATATGAGGAAGGTGGGAAGAAACTAAAGGAGGAGCGGTTGGTCTCAGCAGAACTACCCTCCGACAGGGGCTCACGAAACGCCGTGGGGTTTGTTCTGAGGACTCACAAAGGTACGAGGATTTTGAATACTTCCATGAATAGAAATTACATGCAAGAAACATTTGTCAGAAGTAATCCCACAGGCATAACTATGTGTCCACACGGTGCAATTAAAACGCACTGGTTCCTACCCCGCTTGCGACAACAGCGCCTCAAAACCCCTGCGAAAATGCAGCCAAACGGCTCCTTTTACCCGCCGGCGCTGTGCACGCAGGCAGCACCTTTCCCCCCCGGCCTGGAGGAGCGGTGCGGCACGGCTGCTGCGCCGGATCTCCGCATCCCCGGCACGCTCTGCCTGCGGGTCCCCCGCGGTGGGCACGTGGAGAGAAAGCACCGGGCTCTGCCGGGCCACGGAGAGTCCCGTGCAGGTCCGAGGTGAGAGTGTTACCCGGGAGCACATCTCGAACGCACATCACTATTGTTTTACCGTAACATGCAGTTCTTCCTAAAACACAAGTGTACCAGCAATCCCACTTTCCGTTCCTCTGTCCGGTGTTCAAGTTGCTCTTTCAGTTTATAAACCGCAGCAAATTCCTCCTCCACACATGCCCAGGAAATATTTGCTTTTATAAAAACGGCATTTCTTGCTTTCAGCATCAATGTACTGATACTACGAAAGCAGAATTCACATTTTTTAGACATACAAACCCTTTTCTTCTCTGTTATGCGCAGCAACATGCCAGAGAAGTCTGCCAGAAGCAGAATAAGAGCTTATAAAAAATATACCCACGTCAGCCCCTCCGGGCAATGAGCAACCTTTGTAATCGTGGGTTTGTAATAAGAAAGAGGCTTAACGTTAACCGCTGCGCAGAAGAATGTTTAAGCAATCTACGCTTCGGGACGCCTGACTGCTGGCAAGTGCTGAACAGCTCGGTTTGAGCCATGCTTTACAGCGGCCCCACTGCTGCCACCACAATTAAGATTCCTGGAGCTCTTTCATTATAACTCGTCACACACGCTCTCTCCAAAGGGAAAAAGCCCACCAGAAATGACCACACTTGTAACTCGAAATGGCAATAGCTTTGACAACGATTAGCGTTCCTGGTTTTGGAGGGCAAATGAGCGTCAGATTAAATGAAGGTGAGTCTGAGCACCATTCCCAGCACGTAGCTGATCTCCCAGTCACATTCCTGAACCCAGGGAAGCTTGCCGGCTGGTGCTCCAGCACATCGCTCAGCAGCCTCCAAACCTCCGAAAATCACAAAATGCAGACGGAGGTGGGTGCTGGCAGCCCCCTTCCTCTCTGCCTCCTCCCAGGATGGCACTGGGACAGCAGGAACCGCCGCGGGGATTTGTTAGCTGCAGCGGGAGGGAGTGGCGGGCAGCGTGGAGACGCGGGCAGATCGGGCTTTGGGTTACAGGAGAGCTGGAGGAAGGCTCACGGGGGGAAGCCCTCTGCCCCTGATGAATCCATCACCCCAAGCAGCGGCTGGATCCCGGGAAGAGTTGACGCTGTGCGTGCTGCTCCGCTGCAGCGTACAGGACGGTCTCACCCAAGCGCAGCGGGCAGGAGCAAGTGCAGGGCTCAGTTCTGCGCCTTGCACCGGGGCAAGGTACAAGTCTTGCAGGTACGCGTGCTGCTTTCATAGAGCACGAGAAGTATTAAAATATAAATGCTAGTGTAGCTAATCCTGATCTGCAAACCCCACATAACCACAGGCTTCAAGGTTCAAAAAGGAGGATGAAACCGTGCCCGCTGCCCCAGGACCTCCCGGGCTGAACGTGCCGCTCTTTGCAAACGGCAGCCGGCGCTGGTCCCTGAAGCAGAGCCTTCACGGCAGCGCTCAGCACGCAAAGTCACGCTGGCCTGTACCTTTAACTCTGTTCCCAAAGGGATTGTCTTCACCGAATTCAGCTCCTCTGGGAAAGCCTGGGATAACCACGGACAAGCTTAATTGGAAACGGTGTCAGCAGAAAACCTCCTGAACGTCTGTAGCGCGACTGGTGCTCGTCCAAAGCAGCCGTGCCACGCGACTTCACGGCGAAGCAGCAGTGCGGATGGCAAACAGCAGAAGCCATACGAGACAGCGCTAGTGACAGGGTGGGAAAAGAAACCACAAACCTGGTGAATATACCTCGATCTCACCCGAGCTGGGATTGCCTGGGCTGAGCTGGGGATCACCACCCCCGTGCTCCCAGACGGCTTCTCACCTCTCCCCATCGCACCCTGCCGTTTCATCTAACGCACTGAGATATAGTCTTTAAAGAAAATCAGAACGGCTCTAGGGTTTGGTGATTAATTTACTAGAACTGTGACGTGGGAAGGATGTCCGGAGGTCTCCAGTCCACCCTCTCCTCAAAGGGGGATCAATCGGATGGGATAGGAGATGTTTTCTTAAACCGTCCTTAGACCTGCTGTTCCCACCACTCATCTCAAACTCCCGTGGCCGAGAACTAAACCTGGGGCTTCTCCTCCCCGCTCCCCAGGCGGACCCTGAGCCCTCCCACCGATCCCTCGCCCCGGGACCCGCTGCAGGAGCTCTGCCATGGCAGACGACTCCCCTTCTCGAGCTGTCACTGCCATCGGCTGCTTGCGGACCTGCCCTGTGCCTACAGCCTTCTCCGCATCCGCTGGCCAAGAGCTGACTCAGCACATCGGGCAGAAGCCAGCGCTGCTGACTCACCGAGCTCCGGGCGCTGCCAACCCCGGTCACATTTTCATCTCCTTTTTGTGGGAAGTTTGTCGATTTGCATTCAGCTCCCAACCCGCTACGGCTCCCCAGAGACTTTTCAGCAGCGAGCCCGTCCCGTCGGTCGTTCTCCACTCCTGGCGCATGCATTGTGTTTTCTTTCCTGTCGCCCGAAGCTCCCTTTATTAACTTCAGGACCGTTCTGAATTAGAGGCTTGTCCTCTGAAGAATGCCCAGCACCTCCCTTGCACAGGGCCGGTACGAAATGTCTGTACACGCGTTCCCTGCTGCATCGTGCAAGCTGCCAAGGAATAAACCGCGTAACGCCAAACCGGGAACGGACCCCGCGGGATCCCACCTGACGCGTGCCGCCTCTTTGCTAGGAAAATATTGATATTTTCTTCCTCTGACTGTAATTTTTCAACTGGCGTTGCACCCACATAACAGCAGCTTCAACCAGTCCACACTTACCTAGTTTACTTATGAAAATACCATATGGGAGAGTGTCAAAAGCTTTATGAGTCAATAGAGTTTAAATTAGTGCCTCCCCCTCTTCACGAGGCCACCCACCCAGGCAGAACCACCCACTTTCCATTCTCTGACACGATTTGCTCTCGACATAGCTATGTCAGCTATTTTTACCCCCTACCCCTCTACGTGGGTACGGACCCATTGTTTTACAAGGTGTCCAGGCACCTGAAGGTATCCCTTCGCCTTTCAGACACGTATTTCGGCAAAAACCCTTCTCCATACAGCCTGGGAGCAGAGAAACGGCGACGTGGTCTCTTGACACCACAACGCCAACCCTCTCTTGGCTTTTTTTCCACGATTAAACTGCGAGCGTACAGCCGCAGGATGGCCGGCTGGCGGGGCAGGGACACTGCGGGGCGGTTCTGCTGCACCTCTCTGGAAATGCCTTTAAAGCCTGAAGTCTGGGAAAGGTTTTGTTGCAAAAATGCCTTTAGAAAGTGACTTTGTATTCAGCCGGCACTTTGAGTCATCTCAACGTCTTCCAAGAAAATGTGTAGGCATCCTCGGCTTGGCCTGAGTTCCGACAGCGGTCACACACACCGCTGAGGGCTTGTTTCCTTCTGCTTTCAAAAAAAATGAATATATCCCTGGTAGAGGAACTCAGAATTATACTACAACCACAGAATCTTTCAGTTTGCAGAAGTGGCATCAGGGACAAAGTACCACCTCCTCCCCCCGAGTGAGCCACACGCTGCAACCGAATTCTTCAAAGCAGCATTAAAATGTCATTTTACAGCACGTTTCCCACACTTTTCGTATAACAACGGCCACTGGGGGCAAAAGCAGGTGACACCATGCAAAGCGCTAGTCAAAGGAAAGCGAGAAGGAAGGTTAACCGTGCTGCTTCCGAGGGAAGCAGCATCACGTGGGGAGGGAAAAGCGAGGGCACTGCTCCTTGTGCTGCTTCTTGGTGGGCACGGCCGGACGCCGGGTCTGGGTGCCGGGGGCTCCGACACACGACTGCACCTCGGGGAGAGCGGGCTCCGACAGGTTCCTTGGCTCCTGCCCCAGGTTTTACACACCAAGACGCGGCTCTGCAGCTTTATAAGCAACTCAATAAATTACTAAGGTGTTTAAACGGTGCTTTTGGTGTCTTAAATGAATTTCTGTTCTGAAAATCTACCAGGAAAGCCAAGTGAAATAGAGAGTTTATTTAAAACCCTGTAATTTACAGCAAGAAATCCCTGCAAATTGCTATTATACTGGCTGACAACTTTGTAAATCATTACAGAATTGCACTCTGCTGCTCCGGCTCCTGAGAAGGGAAGGAGCTCTTGAAAGAGTTGCCAGGACGTAATCTAGCGGGATCTCTTGTTTTCTGTCACATTACTTTCCCCCATCCTTCATTTAAATAGATGTGGAGGTCAAAAAGGATAATTACCACCGTTCTCGGCATACTACAGCCTCTGAAACGCAGCACGGCAATTCCCGGCTCAACGCCGTGCTTCTGCCTGACCCACAGCGCTCTGCCCAGGCAGCGATGGAATCTGGCCGAGAGATGCCAAGTCGCGGGGAAGCCACCGCGTCCCCTCAACACCACGAACCACCCTCTGGTTTCTCCCGACCTCCAGCTGCCGCGTGCGGGAGAGGCGACGGGGCGTACGTCCACGTCGAACATCACACGATGTAATTACGCAGGGCTGCGTAACGCAGTCCAACAGCAGCCGCGTGCCGGGTGCTCATCATAGAAGCAGAGAATACAGGGCAAAACGCGATCTTGTACCACTTGAATGTAAAGCAGATACGGGACGGGGGAAGGAAGAGCCAGCCAAGAGGAGGACAGCGGAGGACAGCAGCGCTAAGAACTGGTTGACTTGGGATGCTGCTGTCAAGGTACTTGAAAAAGAAATCAAAATCTTCATCAGGAAACTTATACCAGATATGGGGAAGAACACGTGGAAGTGTAAAAACAGATGACATGGGCAAAATGAAAGTATCAGCATCATAGTGCTGCCAGGAGGTGGAGGGAGGGGATCCTGCCCCTCTGCTCAGCACCAGTGAGCCCACCCCGGGAGTGCTGGGCCCAGTGCCGGGCTCCCCAGTCCATGAGGGACACGGACAGACTGGAGAGAGTCCAGCGAGGGGCCACCGAGATGCCGAAGGCCTGGAGCATCTCTGCTGTGGGGAAAGGCTGAGGGAGCTGGGACGGCTCCGCCTGGAGCAGAGCAGCTCAGGGGGATGGAATCCCTGTCTGGCAGCGCCTGCGGGGAGGGGATGAAGCGGAGGAGCCCGGCTCTTCCGGTGGTGCCAGGGACGGGACCGGGGGCCACGGGCACCACATGAGAAATTCCATCTGAACACAACATACACATTTTTACTGTGAGGGTGGTCAAACACTGGCAGAGGTCTCGCCCAGAGAGGTTGTGGAGCCTCCACCTGTGGAGATGTTAAAACCCAACTGGACACGGTCCTGGGTGACCTCCTCTGCCTGACCCTGCTTGAGCCAGGCTTGGACCAGCCGATCTCAAGAGGTTCCTTCCAACCTCACCCAATCTGGGATTTCTGTGACTGTGTAATATAAATGTTGAGGTGAACTAGGCTGACAAATCTTGGAGCAGGTAGCTAGGGAAGAAAAAAAAAAGTGTAGGCAAAATGAATCACAGAATCATGGAATCTTTAAGGTTGGAAAAGACCTCTAAGATCATCAAGTCCAACCGTCAACCCAACACCACCATGTCTACTAAACCGTGTCCCAAAGTGCCACCTCTACATGTTTTTTGAACACCTCCAGGGATAATGACTCCACCACCTCTCTGGGCAGCCCGTTCCAATGCCTGACCACTCTTCTGGTGAAGCAATTTTTCTTAATATCTAGTCTAAACCTCCCCTAATGCAACTTGAGACCATTTCCTCTTGTCCTTTGGCTAGTTACTTGGGAGAAGAGACCAACACCCATCTCACTACAACCTCCTTTGAGGTAATTGTAGAGAACGGTAAGAGTATGGAGTAAATGGAGTAAAAAGGAGAATGGAGTAAAAAAGAATTGAAGAAGAAACTAAGTGTTTGAAAGCCATGAGAAAGGTGATCGAGAGCATATCCAAATCCTGAGAGTGCCGCACTCCAGATCTGCTGTGCTGGCGAGGTGCTGCTGATGGACAGTCCTGCTGCCGTGCCCGTCCCGCCTGGTGTGGTGCGTCACCACCACCGCTCAGCTGGACCCGGCAGCCCTGTGGCAGCAGTTAGACCCCACTGCTCTTATGGGAAACACATCATGAACCGGAGGGAGGAAGAACTGGAAGGAAGGAGATGGAGTCCTTCAGCGGCAGCATACAAGATCAACTGAAGCAGCACTACTGGAGAAAGGAGAAAACTACAGGGAAGGTGAAAGCCACCGAGGTGAGAAGCGGTGCAGAGGTTGACCAAAGCCATCACAGCAGAGATGGGCTAGAAGATACCACTAAAGCAGCATCAGGACTAAGCCCAGCTGTCCCGCCTGCAGGTCCTGTGTCTCCTGTTCCTACCCAGCAGCACCACGAGGTGCTTGCTGAGGGCAGGATGAGTCTGCAGAGCACGATGCCTGCAAACCCTCCCAGGTCTGCGTTAGCCCCAGGCCAGTTGCATGCCGACACCTTTCACATCCAGGTTCGAAACCCAAGATTTCTTTTATATTTTAATCAGATGTTTTCCTCCTGATCTTGAATCTTCTAGCCACTTAAAAGCAGTGTATGAATGTCCCAACCACTCCCCTTGCTGATGCCTTCTGACCGTTTTTTCCTCCCCATCAAACTCTCCATGCTCTTACCTAATGCATCTTCCTCAACCCACATCCCACAGACATGTGCTCAGAGGATTTTAAACCACAGTTAAAAATTAACACCTATAGGCATCGGCGTATCAGTTTACACCCCTAGCTTTTTGGTTTGAAAATACCAGGTTGATTCATTATGCGGACCCTGGTCCTCACCCTTCCTCCCTCCTTGCCGTCCCTCTCTCTTTCCACTTGTTGTAAAGTGTTGTCACATCCTCACCGAGCACGGTTATAGGTGAGCTGGGATCTGCCTTGTCTCTAGACAAAGACAGACTTCTGTTCCTTTTCTAGGAGAAAGTCTATTTTGGTATCACGTAGGCATATTTAAGGTATTATGGTGCAAACGTGCCTGACCACCCCAGCTACATCTATCCCAGCGATACCGCAGTCCACCCAGGCTCATGCTATTGAACTCTCTTCCCCAAAAGCTTTTTGTGGCTGAAACTACGGCTAAAATGGATCTAGGATCTCTAGAGGTCACAGAGGTCTAAGGGGCAGAATATAAGAAAATGAATGTACTCCACCTGTGTCAAAGAAAAACGGCAGAGCGGACAGTAACAGAAGTTTCAGTCACTTTCAGGTGGAATTGGTGACTGGACAGCTAGAAGGAAATGTCAGAGAGATGAATGTGGACATGGGAACAAAGGAGAAAAAAGGCACGTTGGAAATTGTCAGAAGATAAATAAGCTAGCCAAGCAAATAAAAATCACCTTGGGTTTACAGAACTTAAAAAACCCACCCAAAGGACAGCATCGGTGCCGTAGATAGGAGATCTGTGGGTGCAGAGCTGATGGCAGAGGAGAGTTCCTGGAGGTCTGACCAAAAGGCTGGGAACTGCCCTGACGTGCCCACGTTCGCCAGCCCCAGGCAGGGCAGGACGCGGGGGGCAATCAGCGGCACTGGAGACGGCCAAGGTAAACAAGGACAAACAAAAATAAAGGCAGGAAGAGTACGAAGGACTACGCAGAGCAGATAATCAGTGACTTTGGAGCAGAAGACTGAAAAAAAATCCCAGTTAGAGTTAGTGGAAATGAACCCTCTCAGACAGGAAACAAGAAAGGGTTTGAGTGTTGTCTGGGCAGGTGACATCATATCCCTTTCAACGTCAGTTCTCAAGTTGCTAATAACTTTGTAGGCTGTAAGAACATGTTTCACCTGATCAAACGTAACGTCTATAGCCTCCGGGCTCCTTAGCTGCAGAGACCGGAAAAAAAGAATGCAATATTTTGTTGTATTATAGGGAGCAAACACGGTGAGTGCTTTCGTAGGCTGTTGGCAAGGACTTCTATTTTAAAGACCCTTCGCAGTCCAAGGGACATTTACAGGGGCTGTAATGGCGACAGAGACAGATCTAAGCCTTTAGGAAAAAACCAGAGGAGGATCCATCTGTCTTTTCACGCAGGATATACATTAACAAGACTGAAAGACAGCGCATTTAAATTCTAACGTGGGTCTGCAATGTGAAAGATGCTGCACAACCCCCAGACTGACCGCGGCTGCTGAGAAGCCAAGTGATGCCGCAGGGTGTTTAAGGGGGGAACACAGGTCGCTGGCCTCACTGAGGACAGGCTGTCTTTGGGAACAGAGTTACTGCAAGAAGAACAGCGCACACTGACCACAGCAGGAGGAAAAAAACCTAGTCCTGAAGTAATTGAAGATAAAGCAGCCAAACCAAATAACATTTACTGGGCCTGGCCTAGCCCTACAGAAGAGACATCATCATCTCCATTTATGTGGAAAGGCAGGTGGGCTGTAAAGATCCGAGAAATCCTGTGTGTTGTTGTATCATAGGTGACAAACACAGGCGAGGTTGCATTGAAATCGCCCCTCTGTAAACGCCTCAGTAAACGTACGGAGCATCTGTCCGCCACGTCCGACACAACACTCCCAAGTGCAAACACTGAATCAGTCGGGGATTTTCGTCTGCAAACTTACATTTCACAAGATGAAAAATATCAAAATGTCAGTGTTACATACGTAAATGTGAAAAAAAATCCACAGCTGAGCGTGGCCATAGCTACGCTTCTGTGCCCACAACTCCCCGCTTACGAGGAAAAAACTTTCTCTGACCTCATTCTGTCCCCAGCATTTCAGAGAGGACGGAGCTCCCTGCCTCGTGCAACACGCCGTTACCGAGACGCTGGGATCTGAGCCGCTCATTGCCCCTCTGGATAGTTCCCCACCGAAAGCAGAGGATGAGTTGGCTGGAAGTGCTGGAGGCTCCTTTGAGAGATGTGCAGGGACTGAAGAGGAGCATCAGCGAGGGCTCCTCTGGTTTGCTTGGATTTCACTTTTGAGTTCACAAAAAAGTGAGCTCAGCCGTGAAAATCCTGGTCATGCAGCTCAGTCTTATTCCCAACAAAACAGTTGTCAAAGGGAGATTATTTTTGTGTTTTTAACAGCAGGAAATCACAAAAAGAGGTTTCCATCCTGCTCTGCCGCTGAATGGTGGCGTTCACTCTGTCCTGGAAGAGCGTGAAGCTCCGCAGTGCAGCTGGCCCCCGTCCTGCCTGTCGGCTTCCCTCGTGCAACGCATGGAGGGAACCATCACGAGGATCATCGCATCACCGAACCCCCGACTGGTTTGGGTGGGCAGAGACCTCCCAGCCCNCCTTCTTGTGCTGGGGACCCCCGAGCTGGACGCAGCACTGCAGGGGGGTCTCAGCAGAGCGGAGCAGAGGGGCAGGATCCCCCCCTCGACCTGCTGCTCACAGCCTTTCTTCCCTTGGGATACCCCGGACTGAGGACTGCCTGCTCTGCCGCCGGGAGCCAAACCGGTGCCTCGGTTTCTCAAGGCCAGAGCTGTCAAGCAGAAGCTGGAGAAGTCTCTCATTGTCCCTCAGCAGGAGTTACTGATTTCAGGCTCTCTTCCACGCATTTTCTGGATGCACTCTGCCTTAACTGTTTTTTGCGGAGGTCAGTATGGAGCCATGGCCCACGGTCGGGCTCTGCACTAGCTCCGGTCGCGTGGAACCTGGGGACGAGGCAGAAAACCCGTGTGCCTCCCAGAGAGACCCCCACCGTCCCCGTGCCCACCGTGACAAACATTAAAACTGGAATGAGGCCGGTTTTCACAAATAATTTAGTGCCATCCACTATTATGACTAAATGCCGTCTCTTATTAAAACCATAACCAGGAAGCACATGAAAAAGGCTTTTTAAGCCATATACATTAATCAGTATGGACTTCCACTGAGGTTCTGCATTAGCTATATCTACCCAGACAGCTTTATCTATATCTATGTCTACGTCTACGTCTATCTACATCTATATCTTTATCTTTTTCTTTATCTATATCTACAGGAAACCCCGTGAACAGTAACTTCCTAATTGTACGTGGATGCAATTAAAAAATTGCAGCAGCAGTTCTCTTTTTCCAACCAAATCAAGTATCCATGTACTATCCCTTCCAACTGCACCTTCAAATAAATTGGTCCACATTTGCTCCAACTTTTGGGGAAAGGAAGCAAAGCAAAACAAAAACCTGACTCTTGGATGAATGGTGGAAGCTGAAATGTTTTAGCATGAAGGAAGAAAGTTTGATGAAGGTAGGAAGAAATGTAAAATGCTCTTCGGAATGGAAAGGCTTTAGGCAGGACGCTACCTTTGGCTCATACTGTAATGTCACTACCACAGAAATCAAATCTATTTCTAGCTAATGCCGTTGTGCTTTGCTGACGCCCGTTCATTCTTTCTCAGCTCTGGGGACACTCAAAGAGGGGCCGAGCCCTCTCCTTCCTGTTTGCAGGACGACTTCGGCATCCACAGACAGGCACACAGGTAACCTCTCACGTTTTCATCCATCATTTATTCCAGGTGTACAAAATACAGTCAATTTTAGGAACAAATTCAGCCTTCGAAAAGAAGCCGAGGTGCTGAGAGGTGGCCAGTTTGAGCAGTTTCAGCCCACTGAAATGTGGCTCCGAGCCCCGTTCGGCTCACACAAAGCAACCTCAGCGACCCTGCTGTCTTTATCTGACGCCGCCGAGATGCGGCGGTGCCTCTGGCCAGGGAAACGAGGCCTTGGTTTGAGTCGGTGATGACCTTTTACATCACGGACTAACCTAGAGCGATAGGAATAAATCTTGGGGATAACACTGCAATCAGGCATATGGGAACTGACAAAACAGAAATATAAGAAGTTTTCGAAGGGGGAAAAACCCGTTTCTCCTCTCTCATGAACTACGACACCTGTACATTTTCCAGATTTAGAGGAACGGAGGACACAAAGACAACACAGACGCGCGCTCCTACGCCCCTGGCAAACTCGATGATACACAAAGCGACAATGCTCAGTCAGCGCACCGAACGTCTCACAGTACTTGGAAACAGTACACCCTGCACGGATGGGCGTACACTGAGCCACACACAAGCTCTGCTGAACAAATACAAGCTCTTTCAGGCTGAGGCAAGAGCCAAGGCTTTTAGCTTCCGCGCCTGCTCTAAATGCGCAGACCCTGTAACCGTCGAGTCCGGCCGCTTGCAGAGGCTGTGCAGAAGTCGGTGGACCTTGCGATGCCCTTCCACGCAAGGCTAAAACCCTGCCACTGGATGAACTTCCACGTGTAAATATTTGTAACCTAGCAAGCGAGCCACATCTCTACCTTCCCTAATAAACTGAGCAGATAATGCGCCTTCACCATCACATTTCCAGCTTGTAGATTTTCCTGTCGCTCTGCTTTAATTAATTTCGCAGTGTTTCCATATTCTTTTTGAAATACATATTCTTGACCTGAGCCAAAGTTTTAGCAGTGTCAAGTAAAACTGGGTAAGCGGCATTTCTTTGGTATGTGTGGACACGGCCTGATTAAGCCAAACTATGGTACTGTAGAAGTGCTTTTCAAGGTAGTTCAGCTCAGGAATGCCAGCAGGTAAGCCTTGCAGAGACACAAACAGTTGGGATCATACAACTGCTACAGTCTGAAATGGCTTTCACTGATCGCTCCTTGTAGAACCTCAGCTGAACAGAGAAGCTCTGATGAAGACCTTATTTCTCATTATTATGTGATGAAAACCAAACCAACCCTGGGAAGACTTGGGCAGGCGTACGTAGCCACCACGACTAGATATTTTGCAAAGAACAAAGGCACTAAGCAGGGTCTGAATGACAATACCTTCGAGAGATGTGTTTGGGTCCCACTGCGAGCCTCAGGCAGATCCCCAGGGGCTTGGTGAGTGGTTATGGAGGAGTATGCGTTCTGCAAGCTGAGAGCCTGAGGAGCTGGAATGATGGAGGCAAACATTACTACCTGAACCTGAGGCAGCCTGTCCATTCCCCCCAGGTCCAGGAAAAGATAAATACCCCGTTCCTTCTTTGGAATAAGCAAGTATAGAGAGAAGAAGCCTCTTCCCATGAACTCGTGTGGAATCTGCTAGATGAAGTAACCTTGCCTAACAGAATTCTGGAAGTGGGATCCTGAATGAGCCAGGACCTCAGTAAGAGGCAGGTACTAATACGGGTACGGCACTCACAGACAATGGCATCTACCACGTATTTGCTGCCTGTGAGTTCTGACGATGCCTGACGAAGATGACACTTGAAAGTAAGGTGATTTTGGCTTCCTAAAGATGCGTTCTGGCCTGGTCCAGCACCACTCCACACTTCTGTGAACATCTCGCCTCTCAGGAAGAGCAAACTGTGCGCAAAGGATGATGCAATGATAACTTTGCAGAATCAGGTTGTTTCTTTGGTGTTTATTCCACGTTTATTCCATCTTCTTTTCTTACGCTTTGCTGGGGATGGTACCTGTAAAGTATATGTGCTGTAGAGGTCTTCATCTTGAGTTACCGCAGTGCAGCCGTTGAATCGCTGAGGAAACGGCTTATTTATCAGAGTACAGAAAAGTTCTGTGCTTTTAAATGGGAAGCCATCAATAGTTACTTGCATATTTTTCACAATACGAGCTGCTTGCAATCAACTGTGACCAAGGATCGGCCCCAACGGCTGAAGTAGCCTGTCTTGCCATTTTTGTTACTGTCCAGGCTTTCTTGATAATCTCACTCAGATCCCTTCTGCAGATGTATGAGGTCTGAGTTAGCAAATGATAACTGATTCTCACAAGGAACTTTTTAAGCAAATCTTGGTAGTTGACAGTTGCGGGGTGTGTAGAGGCAGATGACATTCCGTAAGTCCAAACAGGTCTAATTTCTCAATTCTTTATTTCTGAATTATCTTTGGTCTACCTGATCTTGTCTTGGACAACAGACAGAAGGGAGACCTTGCTCCTTATAAATACAAGAACGCTCCAAGCCAAAGGGTGTTGCTGATTCTAAAGCCCTGTTGCCGATTCTATCCTGTCCTCATTAGCCAAAATACTAATCATGGTAGCACCGTGGAAAAGCTATTTATGTTTCCCTTGACCACCACAGTTTCTACATTCAGTATTTCTGAGATTCTCGTGATCAGCTCCAGATCTACGCATATCCTTGCCCACATCAGAGAAGAGAGGGATTTCTTTAGTGCCTTTGCGACAATCTCTGCTCACAAGAGGTAGGTGGATCCCTGCAATTCACCCAAGCAGAAGAATATGGGACTGGAACACCAAAGTGGGCTGAGATTTGACTATTAGGTGTGGTTCTGGTCATCCCGCATCAAAAAGAAATGTTGAAAGAAGAAGAGGTTGTGATAAGGACAATGAGTTCCATCCAAATTACAGATTACTTTCTGTGCAAGGAAAAATTAAGCAGATGAGGACTCTTAGGCTTAGAGGCAGGTGGGATATATACAACCTTCAATAGCACGAAGAAGGTGAATTTTAGAACAAAAAAGGAAGAGCTTTCTTAAACAGGTCATAGTTGTAGGGCTCACTTGTGGCTGCTGGACTTAGGAAGCAATGGTCTGCAAATACTGCAAATCAGGAAGTAAACTGATGAGGGCTGCAAGATGGGAGCGAGTGCAAAAACCAAGAGCAAAATTTGACTTACTGATTTGACTTAATGACTTGCTGCTTATAATCTCAGCTAAGTATCTGCTACTTGTCATCATGGGTGACAGGATACAATAGCGGCATGAAACTCTTGTACCCTTAAAACCCCTGGCAATGTAGAGGTCTTGTCATAATCTAATTAGTGTTAACATTCAACACTATCTACTAATACCTACTTACCATAAGCTGTTGACTTTCTTTCCCTTTCTTATCCCATACGAAAATGCAGTTCTGCTACCCCTCATCTCAACAGTGTATTGTAAGGTCTACATGGCCAAGAAAACAAGTTGAAGGGTCAGGTTGTAATATCCAGCCCTCTTCTTATTTTGGATTAGTGCCTGATATGGTATTTTCCTAGCATTTTCTATGGCGTCCCCCTTCTCCAACAAGGGAATAGGTAGGCTAGGCCCTGCCCGCAGAAGAACAGAAGCATTACTGGCAGATTATGATCTAAAAGATGTATCCTGAATGAGCTTCTGGATGTTGACATGAAGGAAAAAAAAAAAAAAAGTGTTCCCTTAGGTAAAATGTACTTAAGGATCAAAACTGGTACTCGGCAAGGTAGTACAGTATTTGTTCCTGTGCGCTTGAACCACATCAGCAACTGAGAAGTGTATCTGTGGAGGATTGCTTCACCTCCTCCATCAGAGATCATCCTGCAGAATGCTCAGTGCTAAGCTTATATTTTGCGTGAGTCTGTCTCCTGGCATTTTGCAAAGCAAAAAATGCAGAGATACTTGCTGTGGATAATCTTGACTCAAGTTTCACTCCCTCCTCTTCTTCTAGATCAGACATGATGTTTATAGGTAACACAGTAGACACAATCTGAGAAAGAAAGAAATCTCCAAGTGGAAAGAAGCAGAGGAATGAACAGTTCCTGGGACTCCATTATTCCCTGAGACAAAAAGGCACCTATTGCCCACTGACCAGCACAGAAACTCTTCATGTACTGGGAAGAGGTGAAACGCTGGTGAGCCAGAACACGACCAGGCGGCATCAGGAAGCTCAGCCTACCAGACAGGTGAGATGGTCTTGATGATTGTGGAATTAGAGATTTTTTTTAATGTAAATTATCCAGTTTGGATTAAGAAGATGGGAAAAACTGGTTAACCAAAGCAGTAGAAACTACAGAAAGAGATGATCACTACCCAAATTAACTGTTGCTCCTGAGTCAGAACTGGCCCAGGGTTGTACCATCCCATTCTGCAAGACCTTTTATGCAGGAGGATGAGGAGGCTGCAGGAGCACCTTCCAGACTTTGCTACTCAGGCAAAGTTTCAAGCTTGTGTGCACAGAGGACATGTGCCTATAGCAGAATCTTCTCTGATAGAGATTTGGAGATGATTGTTGTCTGCACTACAGCAAACAAATTTGGACCCCAAACAGAGGTTAAAAGCAGAGACAAAGAAAAAGACCTTGTCCACAAGGTTGCTGGCAACCCAATAAACAAGAAGATGTTACGGGTCATGTGCTTAAGGACTGCCTGCGTGAATAGTCTGTAAAGCACTGGCTTTGGGAAGCGTCTGCTCTCTCAGCCTCTTCGCTTCTAATTCAGCAAAAGGCATATTGCACAGAACAAGGTGCGTTTCACAGGACCACAGAACAGCCCAGGTTGGAAGGGACCTGACAAGACCATCTGGTCCAGCCTTTGGTGGGAAAGGCAGCCTAGATAAGATTATCTAGCACCTTGTCCAATTGCATCTTGAAAGCCTCCAGTGATGGGGACTCCACCACATCCCATATTTGAAGTCATACAGTGCATTGCATATCATGTAGTGTTTGTAGACTCTACAGGGGGCAATTTATAGACAGACTTCGAAATAATTTTAACGTAGCCAGTTCAACCTGCATACACAACTGATGTTTTTTTGGTCTTGGAAAGTAGAAGGAAAGTACAAGGGTTTTGCTTAGTTCCGTTTGAAGGACTGCTGCTGAAAACGAGGGCTCTGGCTTGCCTCTTGAGTACCACCTTGTCACTGCAATAGTGACAGTTCAGTCTCAGTCCCTGCAGGGAACAGTTATTCATTCACAGCTTTGGACAAGTGAAGTCTCCAGTGAACCACTTTGCTATTCTCCCTAGCATATCTTAACAAGAAAGAAAAGTACAAATACAGGAGTCAACTAGTTTTTTGCATGTTTACATACGTACATCCATACAATAATTTACGTATCTATAACTCAGTAAATGTACCCCCAAATTCAACTCAAACCTAAATGCCTCCAGTAGCCATGGGCAACTTGAAAGACCTTTGGCAGCTCAGCTGTGTTTGGTGTGGAGAACAAGTGTTGGCAACGGCACGGCAGTACACGCGTGATGTGAAATGTCTCCGGCAGAACGGAATTACTCTCCTTTGTAACCAGAGGAGCCTATGATACAACAAGACCAGCCTTTCTCAGAACACCTTGGGAAGTAATGCTCTATTTAAAAGGAAAAACAATCTGTTTAGCGCTCTTTAGATATTTCTTCAGTCACACTCATGTAATAAATAAAATCTATTCCAATAAAAGAAAATCACTCTTCAGAGAGAACAGAACGAAGCACTGCAAACAATCCCTTATATTACGAACGCTGCGTCCCCACTTTCAAGCAGCAGTGTTATCTGAAATCTATTAGAAGACTCCTAGAGATACAAAATCCATACTCTGCAATTTTTTTACCTCTCACAGAAATAAACAACCGATGTAGTAGGGCACGCATACCTTTTTGTTGGTGTAGGTGCTCCAGAGGACATGTGGGTCACCATGGTGTCGTTCATGTTAGCCAGAGGCCGAGGAGGACTGAAATAGAAATGTTCACTCCAGTTAGAGACCGAACAAACCGAGAAGGAAACAACCCAACACTAGGGAACGGACATCACTGCGCTCGGGGACAGCGTTGGGTCCCAGCAGCAGCAGAAATTGCTTTGCCCAAAGGTCCTCGAAGAGCTTGGTCTACTCTAGTCTACCTGGTTTTCACAATTCATGTGTTACACTGAAATGAAGATCAAACTAACATTTCTGATCACCAACCTGACCTCTGGCATTGTCTAGTGGTTCAAGCAAGGAACCATTCAAATTTGGGCAATTATTGGAAATGTTCAAAGAAATCAGGCAAAGATTTGTCATAACAAGCAATCATTCGTACAACCCCCACATACACCATTCGTTTGGTTTTGATTTTAATAAGTTAAAGTGAGCTGGAAAAAACAAATCGATAGAGCCTCCTGCTCCTCACTGCCCTGTGGAATACACCCCTGGACTGATGCTCCCGTTATTTGCAGTTTCAAACCCTGTAAGTTTCCCACTGCCGCGGGCTCCGTGTGCTGTGCGGCGCGTGGGAGGACAGGAGGAGCCCACACGGGACGTCTCCAGACAGCTCTGCCAGGACATCCAAGGCGCGGGGAGACAACAGCTACAGCAGCTACCACCACAGGATCGATATTTGCCTACGTTCACCCTCCAGTGATATCCAAATACATCCACCATCCTTTAAAATGCGACTTGCAAAACCGCGCAGGGCTGTCTGTGCGCAGACGAAAGCTCGATTTGCACATCAGGCAACGCAGGACTTGTGCGGTCCTGACGGAGAGGGATGCCACACTTCCCTGCCTGCCTTCCTGAACACGGATTCAATTCTTCACAGGTTTGTCTTTGCCATCAGCTTAGCATTCTCTCTCAGTAAGGCTTACTGCAGATAATACTGAAACTAATTCTTGCCAACTTCAGCCGTCTACGGCACGACGGCGCAGAAGGCGTTTGGCAGCTTTTGCCTCCCCTGACATCGCCAGCGCGGCTGCACGGAGCCGGCTCCTCGGCCAGGCGCGTGAACGCTAGAATCGCCTTCAGACTCGCTAGCTTCCTTCAGTCGACAGCTTTCAGAGCCCGGTAATCCGCAGAATCAACCAACCAGTAAAAAAAAAAATCACCTGGATGCCCAACATATAAATCACAAGGAATAGATTCCCTGTAGGTCTTGCTGCGCTCCTTCTCGTGTAGGGTTTGAGCACAACCAGGACAGGTTTGCCCAGAATTGCGCTGCGTGGTTTAACGTTAATGTTGTTCTAAATGTAACATTATGCCAAGAAGTGATTTGCTCATAAGATATTTAATGAATGTGTTCCTTTGGAAAAGGAACTTCTTGGTGTACAAAAAAGCAGACAGGATTATAACGGGCTGGAAAGCTGACAGATGTGCCACACCGCAGTACGTTTGGAAGCCATGAATTTTGCTAGTGAAAATACAAACACATCCTTGGTAACGAGCAGTTAATTAACAGCAGTTTCCCTCTGCCCCTCTATCTCCCTACTTACTTCTTCTCGACCACCTGGGAGGAACGGTCTGTCCACGTCTCCACTGCAAAACTCCTTTTTCCCTAAAGATTCACTCGCCAGCGTTGCCTTCTCCTGCCACGCGCACTTCGACACTCCTGGACACAACAAACACCACCCCGGTGCTCCTCGCAATCGTAGGGGAAGGGAAATGAAACGAACCGTACGGCATTGCTGTCGGTGGAAGGGGTGAAGCAAGGTGCCAGCAAAGTGCTTCGGAGACACGGCAGCCCAGGCATGCCCCCTTTGACGACGGCATGGTGGGCATACCGAGCACATAGACCAAGAGGACAGCACACATATGTGGTCCACAGGATGTATACAACAGGCAGCATGACTTTTCACAGAATTAATTTTACTTTAAACAACAAATTTTACACGAGGCCACATTTTCCATTCTCCCACAGAAGTTCTCCTACGTGGGTCTACTATTGTAAGTCAAGGATAACTCTTTATTTTATTACAGTACTGCTTTTATATCACTCTTCTAATAAGAAGAAGGATGTAATTCCCCATTGGCAATCTGGTTTTAGTATCACTACGAGACATTTCCACAGGCTCATTCCAGTTCTGTAAATACCAGTGTCCTCAACTTTCCAGCTAAATCCTTGCTGACAGTGATAAAGGCAAAGAAAAAAATTAAATACGAACATCTGGTTAAAAGATCTCTAAAGGCACAATTTCATCTTCTTTACTACGTACCAGAAAGCCTTTCCCAGTCCAGAGAACTTCTGGAGGCTGCTGATACATTTTTGGGGAATATCTTTTCAAAAACTGTAACTCTGTCAAGATGACACTATAGTTTCTTGTATAACCGTGACAGAAAAATCCTGCTGTTCCTGAAATCAGGAGGATGCTGTAACCGTGTACACAAAACCACTGGAGGGGTAAGAGCTGCTCTAATAAACCTGGGACTTGCAGTGCAGGTCACCCTTATTTTCCCAAACTTCTAGTTTTGGAATCCGGCCCCCACCCCGGGATGCTCATGATAGTTGGCATCTGCTACAACCTATTGACATAACAGAAAGAAAAGACAGATATTCTTGAAGTAGCTTTTCTGCCCGTGATGATCCCACCAGAAAACGTGACTATGGGATGCCTGCGGCAGGAGGAACCCCAGACCATCGCTGCCAGAGACACGCAGAAGACGCACTGGGAAGAAGTAACTCCTCTCCCACCCGCAACACAGCTGGGATAGCAAACCAGCTAAGGGACATCCATGTACAGCACGGACAGCTTACGACTTTCTTGCAAAACTTCTTCTGTTTTGCTTGGTGGAAGTTTTCAGGTTTAACTTATCTGGCCCTTAAGGTGTATTCAACCAGCCTAGGGTGCTCCTGGGGAGAAAGGCACCTAAAATAAGCAGCGAAATAAGAGAAATCTTTCGGACACCAGGGAGCTGGGACCAACGTGGCAGCCACAGCCGCTGAGGAATCACAGCCCTCAGATTCTCTTTTTCCATGACGCCCACAAAAAGTGACATTAGCCCAGCAGCTGGGAGGCCAGAGCTCCGCCTGAGCCGGGGCGCAAATCAAGACATCGGCAATCTTTATTCCCATTCCGCGTGGGAGCTCCAAGGTGTATACTGCATGAACTTTGAGTAGCTTGAGAAACGTGAGAGTGTCCTTTGCAACGCTAAAATGCTTATTTTACTTTGTTCGTTGCCGGTTAGCACTGCAGTAGGTGCTAGCTCGTTCAGCCACCGTGTCGGAAACTCCTTCAGCTATTCCTACAGCCAGACCTGGAAATAACCGAGGAAGTAACAGCACCGGAGGTTCAGAGGACAGGGACGCATCTTACGCTTGTGCTGAGGAGAAGTGCCTAGTGCTGGCGTGCTCCTTTGGCCAGGGACGGGTAGAAGAAAACACTCGTCCAGCTTTGGGTACTTCGGTTAACCCTGGGTTTCACCCGGGACTGCACACTTGTGACGGGCCGGAGCATCGCAGGGCCCTGGAGATGCTGTCAGCACCCAGAAGCACAGAGGGCTTGAGAGTCCGCTGCATTCAGCAGAATTTGGGGGGGAAGGAGTAAAGACTTGACAGAGCAACCCATCTGGTTTGAAGCTACGTCATCACCTGGAAGCCATTTTAAACAATTTACCCACACAATTTTTTTAAATATTTTTTTTTACACAAATGTCATAAAGTTAATTCTGAAGCTAAAACACCTTAAATTGTCTTTATAGAAGGTATCACAAGTTTGAGCTTTCCAGCCCAGGCACTTATCTTCCTTTATTTCTTCAAAACATATTTATGTACGAATATTACCTCTGTCTCTTCTGCCATGGCCAACTCCCTCGCTACGTGTCCGCTTTTGGCTCCTACTGGGAAGAAGATACTGGACCGAACATCCTTAGTCCCAGGATGGATGATATTCTGTTCTTAGATTTGCCCATCATCTTCCTAAACACGTCAACAAGCTTTTATGGGTAATTGCCATAATTCTAATAAAATCAGCAAAGATCTCGACTGCTGTTTACCTCTAGTATTTACCCTTACTAACTACAGTCTCCTACCTGTAGTAAAAACTATGAGACCCAGATGTAACTGAAGTTGCTCTCACATCTATTCTCAGTAATCTTGTCTAAGCATGAGAGTAACCTTGTCTAAAAATGAGAAATGAGAAATAGATTAGTCATTGCGTTTTGTGTCAACAGTCTTCCTAAGTAGGAAAATCAATCATTGCGCATTCTGAGGAAAAGCACAACTAAACCTAGGTCTGATTAGTTGCCTGTCTTCTCTCAGACTTGGTTGATGAAGGTCCAGGACAAATTGAGGACAATTCTGTGACCTCAGAAGTCTAAAAACTCAGTAAGTAAAAGGAACTAAGTCTTGAGACTTTTTGCTGTGCTGGACAATCAGCCTGTAAAGGGACTTTTTGCAAAAAAGCCACAGTAAACAAAATTTACCCGACCGCCTTCCGCTCTAAACACTTCTCCCAGCTGAGATTGCTGACGTGCAGCAAAGCAACGTGATTTATTTGCTTCCATCAGAGTACGGAGACTCGGAAAATGCAGAGCTCAGGAAAAGCAATCTGCTCTTGAGGGTTAGGGGCTGCCACAGCAGCCAATTAAAAAAAAAGGAAAATAAAGAAAGAATCTGCTGTCAGTCGGATCTGGAATTGGTGAGTCTGAAGTCCATGACTGACACTTGAAATTCTGAAATTTGAGAAATTTCAGGAAGGACAATGAGGCGGGGTCTGAAGGGTCCTGAGCCAGGTAAGGATTTCAAGCAGCAGAAGTTGGAAGTGTATCCGTGGCAAACGTGTAACGGATAACGTTTCCTACCTTGAGCCAGCGTCTGGTGAGTAACAACCAGGGTCTGTATCACGTACAACTAAAAGGCACTGTTTTTCAGGTGCACATATTAGCACTGTAATAAATGCCAGTATTGGGTTAATTATCATATAATAATGCCTGGAATTAAGCTACTTTTTAATTAGGGATGGAATTAATGGGGATCATCGAATCCCCGACTGGTTTGGGTGGGCAGGGACCTCCCAGTGCCACCCAGTGCCACCCCTGCCATGGGCAGGGACACCCTCCACTAGCCCAGGCTGATGATACCTGCACGATATCTGTCAGCCTTTTTGTGTCATTTTTTCCTAAAACTGTAGCTTTTGCATTTATACAGATACAAACGGAACAGCTATATATTTGCTAACTTTACAGCTGAGTTTTGCTCTATAACCCAAAATGTTCTAAACTGGTACGATTTTATGACATATGTTGTTATCAGTCTTTCCGGCGCTGCTTAGGAACCCCGCTCACAGGTCAGGGAGTTTCTTTGTGCGAAGCCAATTACAAAGATTACAACTAAAACCAGACCGACACGAGAAGGTGGCCACAAACTGAAGGTAGATACACCAGATATATGAAACTGAAAAATCATACTGGTGTTACACCTCACTGCAGAGAGTGGTTGACCATTCTGTATTATTGTTATTATTTTTTTTTCTTTGCAAGCATGCTGATGGACTTTTAAGGGGAGATCTAGAGGAAAACAGAGAGTTTTGTGGATGTTTGTAGGTAAAGGCTAACAGAAACCACTGCTGGGTGCCAGGCAGGCTGGCATCGCAGGCGGCAGACAGCGTAGTCAAGACCTTGATATTGTAAGAGAGATTTGTATGAAGTTAAACAGAGCGGTTCCAACAAAGGAATAGCAACCGAATCCCTAGGGAATCCTGGTCCTGATTATTAACTGGGAAACCCCACCAGAAATGATAATTAACGGCTGATGAAACGTAGGTGCGAAGGGACCCTCCCAGCTGGCACGGCAGTCTGCCCGCCTGTCGGCGACCCGGAGCCCAGGGCAGCGGGAAGTTCGAGTCGCCCGAACGCATTAGCACCGTTCGTTCCTAACAACACGCACTACTAACTAACGCTGTTCTGCTCAGCGCTCCCCTCCAGATGAGACAGCTGTTGGCCTTATTCAATATAACTCGTTTTGTAGCGCATGGCAAAGAAATGACCAAGCAGCCGCCTGGAAAGTCCGGTGGGAGACTCCCACGCACCATGTAGAAACTGATCTCTTTCTATGGTACCGTACCGGGAAGGATTCAAAGCAACAGAAGCGTGACCTGCTTTTCTCACACCTTACACCTGGAAGAACGATGCCAATACATTTTGGTAACAGCACGACGACGTTTCCTGCTCTGCCTTAGCTCTGGTTCTCAGGAGACCAAAAAGATTCCTCCAAAGAGCACTGACGACTGAGGTTACACGCAGTAAGCGCAGTCCTGTCTGTTAGCAGTGCCACCCAGAAAGACAAATGCTGTGATGGTTGGAAGTGACAGAAGCAAGGTTGTGCCCCCAAAACCACAGGGTTTCTTTCCCGTTATGGCAGCTGATTCAGTAAAAGAGATGACCTCTCCCTCGCCCCTCTTCAGAAAACAAAGCCACTTGCTGGTAACCCCACTTGGGTAACTCCATATGCAAGGGTTTGATTAGTTAAACGTCAGGTTGCAACCCCACACTTTGCTCAATACATGCACACATCAATATGACACGTATCACAGAAACCGTCAGTCAGATCACGACGCTTTCCCTCCTCAACTTCCATGCTTTGGCAATCTGTACATCATGGCGCACATCAAACTTGTACTGACACTCCTTCAAGGAGTGCTGTTGGGTTGGGGGTGGAAGCACACACTAAACTCTCATGAGCCAACAACTCACTACCAGAAGGACACTGAGGTGCTGGAGCGTGTCCAGAAAAGGGCAACCAAGTGGTGCAGGGTCTGGAGCACAAGTCCGATGGCAGCGGCTGAGGGAACTGGGGGTGTTGAGCCTGGAGAACAGGAGGCTGAGGGGAGACCTGGTCCCTCTCTACAGCTGCCTGGAAGGAGGTTGTAGCCAGGTGGGGTTGGTCTCTTCTCCCAAGTAACAAGCGACAGGACAAGAGGAAACGGCCTCAAGTTGTGCCAGGAAGGTTTAGATGGGAGATTAGGAGAAATGTCTTCCCCCAACGGGCTGTCAGTCCCTGGAACAGGCTGCCCAGGGCAGTGGTGGAGTCCCCATCCCTGGAGGGATTGAAAAGCCGTGGAGATGTGGTGCTTGGGGACATGGGGTAGTGGTGGGCTGGGCAGGGTGAGGCTAACGGTTGGGCTTGGTGATCTTAAAGGTCTTTTCCAACCTAAACGATTCCATGAACTGCATCCACATCTGAGGCCATGTTGCTGAGGACACTACACCAGTTTATCACACTGACGAGAGCTCAGGCCAAATTCCAGTAATCCTGGACTATTACCTACTGCTATCACAACCTCACAACAACCTAAATACTGGGAGCATGAGCACGCCGTGGTATTCTACGTCGAGGACTGTGTGTATGTGAAGTTACTACTTCTCCCAACAATATCACCTCACATCTCAAAGTGCAGACGTGGACAGAGCCCGTTCTCCTGCCCGTCTCCCTCCCTTACTTCGCAAGCTTAGTGCTAACACTGATGGGAACGTACATCACTGCTCTTACACTCACCAGAAACTGCTCATTTTCCATGGGATCCTCTGCAGCACCGCTCTTCGCTTCTTAATGAACCACTTGGTTGAGGAACTTCAGGACCAGCGCTCCCTCCTTCTCCTTGCTTCACATACCAAACCACAAATGACACACCACTGCTTACTCTGACTTAATGATGGTCCTACTGTTGCAGAAGGACTGAGAAAAGACTCAGCAGCAATTTCTGGTCATCGGCAGGCTGGGATGGCTCCTGAAGGGGAGTTCTCAGGGTGGGGACATGTATCGCAGCTCCAGTTACGTAGGGTTTGTGTGTGAGGACCGGCAGTTCTAGACCAGGTCAACTAGATAGGGCAGACTAATGTGGAAGAACCCCATTGAGACACCAACCTGGAAGAGGCAATGGCAATTCTGGTACCTCCACAAGAAGAGAGAGTGTTTTACCGAGATGTATGAACAGATTATCTTGTCCCTTCATTGTCTGGATGCAAATCAGGATGAGGCAATATCCCTTCAAAAGCAGGTTGATATTACCACCAGGAGCTGGCTACCATATCGCTGCTACCCTGTGGCACACCAGCGTGGTGACTGCCTCTCACTTAGTTTTAGTACGGATTTCTGAGAAACCGGGACCTTTTCACAGATAATAACTAGTACATTTAACGAAGCAGGGAATGTGGTTTTGATACTCAGAAACTTGCTGGTTTGTTTGCCAGAAGGAGCAGGTGCAGGTTTCATTCCGAACGGCTGTTGCTCTGTCGTTATGCATACACTGGTAGGTTCATCAACACCAGTAAAGGCATCTTTACGCTGGATGCTGGGATGATACGTCATTTATTTTACTGGGACACCATGGCCATTATTCACACCAAAGATGATTAGTGGGTTGCCTGTGCTTCCTGTTATTCTAGCAGGTCTTGTTTATCTTTAAGGTGACGAGATACAGGATCTATTCCTACTGTTTGTTTTTAAGCTTCCTTTCCAGCCAATTTTACTCTATAATAATCCAAAAGCCAAAGGAGGACATAGTCTTCCAGGCTAGTGTATAAAGGAGATTTTGAGGAGACTGATTAAAGGAGATTGACTAAAGCAGAGACTGGTGCCAAGGGCAGGGAGGGACAGGCCAAGGGGAATGGCCTGAAGCTGCAGGAGGGGAGATGGAGCTGGGCTGTGAGGCAGCAATCCTTCCCTGGGAGGGTGCTGAGGCCCTGGCCCAGGGTGCCCAGAGAAGCTGTGGCTGCCCCTGGCTCCCTGGCAGTGTTCAAGGCCAGGTTGGATGGGGCTTTGGGCAACCTGGGCTAGTGGAGGGTGTCCCTGCCCATGGCAGGGGTGGCACTGGGGGGGCTGGGAGGTCCCTGCCCACCCATGGATGGGCTCTGGGGTCCCTTCCCACCCAAACCAGCCGGGGATTCGGTGATTCTTTGTTTCGCTAGCTGACTGATGACCCTCCCCAGCAGTGGCCAAGGAAGACAGATACAGTGACAAACACCCGAAATGCACTTAGCCTGAGCATCTCACCACTTCTCCTGTCTGAAATCCTCCCATCTGTCACAAATAAGACCAGCTTTGGTACACGTTCAGAGCAGTGCAAGGACATGGGGTGGCTCTAAGGAGAACAGTGTCTCTCCCCCACCTGGTAAGATGCCAGACACCGCAACAGGACAGCAAGGCACAACTGTGAAAAGAAAGCGTATCAGGCCCTCGAGGTCTAGTGCCAGCAGCTGTACAAGGCTATTCGCTCTGGCAAGGTGATCATTGGATCTAAACGGCCAGACGGAAGGGTGGAGTGGGGGGAGAAGGTTCAAGGGAATGGTTAGTGTCCTCCCTCAGTGAAAGAGGATAAAGCCACTGCACCACGTGCAAAATGCTCTAAATCGATAATACAACTGAAATCTCCCCAACTTGCATTGCAAATTCTCCAAAACCAGTAACAAAACTGGGAGATACCATTTACCGAGTTAAAGATTCAGAGCCCACTCCAGCATGCCTCAGTTTTGAACTGTTCCTACGGTCTACGTCCCACAAATCTTCAAGAACGCAGTTTGATGGCCTGATCCAGAGCCAGTTTGGCCCCAATTATATCAGTAAATGAAAGAGCGCCAGGGAGTCCTCCAAGGTGCTGGAACGGGATCATCTGCACGTTTTAATTGTTAGCAGACCCTAGCGCAGCTTTGGCCTGGGTCGAAATCCTGGGAGTAGTTTGGGAGTTAGCAGGAGCCAGGAATGACTCCAGCAAGCAGCTCCGATGTGGCCAGACTCTTCTGGAAGGTAAGAAAGATGAACAGCATGGATGTGACGGTTCGGAGCCAGCTGGCTTCACTGGCAAAGAACGGTCCCAGGCACATTCAAATTAACAGTATACGCAGCACTGGGGCTTGATCGAGGGCTTATTCCTTTGACTTTGCATCTTCAGCTTTTCCTCTGATATCAAAGCCACACAGCATTTAGCCAGGAACCATCGAACCCCCGACTGGTTTGGGTGGGCAGGGACCTCGCAGCCCCCCCAGTGCCACCCCTGCCATGGGCAGGGACACCCTCCACTAGCCCAGGTTGCCCAAAGCCCCATCCAACCTGGCCTTGGACACTGCCAGGGAGCCAGGGGCAGCCACAGCTTCTCTGGGCACCCTGGGCCAGGGCCTCAGCACCCTCCCAGGGAAGGATTGCTGCCTCACAGCCCAGCTCCAGCTCCCCTCCTGCAGCTTCAGCCCATTCCCCTTGGCCTGTCCCTCCCTGCCCTGAATCTGCCAGAGGATGGTGTTTGATCAGCAGCAATGATCCAGGCAAAACCCCGGCATCGGTGGTGGCAGCCAGGGAACTCACAATCATGAGTTCACCGATGATTTTTGGCACTGCTTGACTACCCTGCCCCCGGCGTCTTGAAGCTGGTTCCTGCAAATGGGTATTTCAGACGACAGAATCACTACGGTTTGCAGGCACCTCTTGAGGTGACCCAGTCCAACCTCCCTGCCCCAGCTGGATCAGCCAGAGCCAGTTGCCCAGCTGGGTTCCCAGTATCTCCACGGATGGAGATCCCACCAGCCCGCTGAGCAGGCAATACCAGTGTTCAACTACCCTCACATGTTTCATCCCAAATCAAGCAGCCTTTCCTTTTTACACCAGAGGTTTTGATCAGTCTGAGCTGGGATGATCTGCAGAAACGGAGCAGTCTGCACCAGGGTGCTCACTAGCATCACAGGACCTGGACTCGATGACCCTTATGGGTCCCTTCCAGCTTAAGATGTTTCATGATTCTAGGATCATACACCTACACTTGCTCAGGAGGCAAGTGGTGAGCAAGCAGCTGGGAAGACCAGAGCAGAGGAGGTTCGTGCACTTCCCAATGGCCTTTCAGGCCCGACTTTACACCAGCACTGGCTATTACCTAACCAAAACAGGTACAGGTTAAAGCACGTCTAAAAGCGAAAGCTCTAACCCACGCTGGGCAGGAGAACGTGCTTTCAGAGAACACGCTGGTATGTACTGCAGAGCTTTGTGTGCAACGGGAAGGATGCTGGGGCGGACAATGCAGTAACGGGCTGACCGCGATACCGACGTTCGTTGCGTTAAAGGAGAAGGGAGCAGACAGGGATAGTGCGGAACGCCGTGGGGCACTGAAGCTTCACGTGGCTCCAGCAGCAGCCCACAGCACTGCTTCTCAGTAAGATTACGTGAGAATGCTTTCAGGCTTCTTTCTTAAACGTCGTCCTTGCTATTCCACTCCACGTGCCTGAAGAGCTCCACAACTACCTGAAACAACTCTGGAAGTTAATTGTGTCAGATGCCTCCTGGCTTGGAAATCCATCAGCTCCGACGTTAGTGGGTCACACCACACGCGTGGAAACAGGGAGCACTACATGGGTGAGCATTCTCTCCAACGTTCTCTCTGCCGAACAAATTTGTTCTACTATTTAAGCGGGTAATTCTTTTACTGTTATTTGCTGTGTGAACTCTTATCCTCTAATTACTCAAAAACTATCATTAAGTAGGCGGAAAAAAAGAATGACTTCTTTTGTACAGTGCATTATATATAACCAAAACCATAACTAAGGCCCATTATTTATTATTCAAATCTAAATAACGATCTCCTGCTGCCTCTTTCCTCTGACTACACGCCTGAGTAAGTGGAATGTAAGATCAATACATCTGTTCAACAGGAGGCACTGGAGGCAGACCCATGAAGAAAAGGAAAACCTATTTAAAAATGCAATAGCTGATAAGGGAAAATAAAAGTTCACACCAGAAAGCAAAGAAGGGGGTGCTAGAATCACCCTTTTTCACAGAATTAACAGTCTGGGGAGACAAATAGACTTCGTCTTGGGAAAATGACTGCAAAGGGCAGGAGGGCTCATGGCAGTCGCCGAGAAGATCCCTGGTGAGATGCTGGAGCGAAACAGCCACAGGCGATAACCCCGTGCAGGGGTGAGGGCACTTTCTGGGGACGGGGGGCTTGCTGCTGCATTCGGCTCTCTAAGAACAGGAACGGAACGGCATTCAGCTTTAGGAACCGCAGCTCAGGAGGGAGGCTGGAGAGCAGGGACGGTTCCGCAGAGAACCGCAGAAGAACCAAAAGCTGGAACACACGCCTTGCACAGAGAGAGTCGGAGTTCCAAACCTCCTACTTAGCAGACAATTATGTGGTGGTCTGATGGCAACCTACGTACAAATTTGACTTATTTCTAAGAAACCCAAACTGCCGTAGACAAGCAAAGATGTAACACACTCCAAAGAGCAGAAAGTGCAAGGACCAAAGAGCAGCGAAGCACAAGAACGGCTCCCACGGCTCCGGCACCCTCTTCCTGCTGGAAACCTTAATGCTCTGAAATACCTGAGTTTTTGTTTTGCACAGGAAGTAATTCAAAGAGATCTTCTGATCTCCGTAGTATTTGTGGTTCAGGTTAAACGTCTGTGGTGATTCACTTGGACTTCATGGATTAGGAAATAATTGCAGTGACATCTGTGTATATGCTTTGAGCGCTTTTGCCCAAAAACGCGTGGGAGAAGCCTCACAGCAGGAAAAGTTCTGGAAACATTTGTTTGCCATACCTCTGCGTCACTTCTTACAAGGACTGAAGACAAACCTACGACACAAAACCCCCATCGGACACAAAGGTAAGAATTCCCAGCCAAAGGCAAGAGGTGAAAGACGTAAATTCAGGATTAGGCTCTGGCAGCAGCCGTGTCCTCCCCCCGCTCCCAGCCAGCTGGGAGACGCTGCAGGGAGCGGGTCCCTCCAAAATGACCTGGCATGGAATGTGCTGCTCGGTGTTTCCCTGCTACTCTGCACGTGCCCCTCACGTAATGTACTGCATGACGAAATCTCAGAAAAGACCAAATTTGCACAGTCACAACGCAAGGCTGGAACAATGCAGTGAGAAGATGCTGCGGAGCACGCGAAACGTCCCTCAGAAATAAACCCACGGCATTTTAAGAAGGGTTTGCTCTTTCTTCTTTTGGGCTTTTCTCTCCTTTGCACCCTCTACGCACCAAAACCCCACGGCCAGGGCTGCGGCCGCTTGCAGCCCTCGTCACCGCACAGAGCTCCCCGAGAGCAGCTCTGGGCAGCCGGAGGGTTCAGCGCCTCGGGCAGCCGCCTTTGGACCTGCACCACGCACGGCTCGGCGGGCCGTGAGGATCCGGCCCAAGGTTTCCCATTCCTCTTGGCAGGAAGACTTTGGGGGCAATATTTCAAACTGCTGACTGCAATCCAGCTGCAGGCTGGAACCGGAGCTGGAACACTGCTTGCACCTAGAAACCAGAGGCGGCTTGCTGGTACTTTTGCAGGAGAATATTTGATAACGTAAAATATTTTTTTTTTAGAGGTACTATGCACAAACCAGAAATATATGAAATCTTTCCTTTGTGGGTTTTGTGGGGTTTTTTAATCTTGGGTAGGAGTTTGGATTAAGAAACAAGAAACCTCCTCCTCCCTCCTTATAAAGGAAGGGGGAAGGTGAAGGATGGAAAGCAGCAAGTGACAGGACAAGAGGAAACGGCCTCAAGTTGTGCCAGGAAGGGTTAGATGGGAGATTAGGAGAAATGGCTTCCCCCAACGGGCTGTCAGTCCCTGGAACAGGCTGCCCAGGGCAGTGGTGGAGTCCCCATCCCTGGAGGGATTGAAAAGCCGTGGAAATGTGGTGCTTGGGGACATGGGTTAGTGGTGGGCTGGGCAGGGCGAGGTTAACGGTTGGGCTTGGTGATCTTAAAGGTCTTTTCCAACCTCAACGATTCTGTGTTTCTAGAAATAATTTAAAAGTCTTACTCTGCTTTACATTCAGGAACCCCTGACAATTAAAATGTGCTGCTACAATGAGGAAGGTTTAGAGCGTAGAATTGTTGGAGTTCTATTTCTATTCTGAGACTATTTCAGATTCGATTTCTTCCACTGCAAATAAAAAGGGCTTTCTGAGCGCAGGCAGGCAGGATGTGGAACTAAAGCACCTCAGTTTTGTCCGGTCTGTGCTCTTGCACGGAGACCAGTTCTACGTGTAGGGACGGCGGCACAACTGTTTTCTCCAGCGAGTGCGTGCGACTGTTGTGCTGGCAGCGGTGCACGAGCCGCAGCAGACCACGGCTCACGCAAGAGTCCTGGCTGCATCAGGCTAACGGGAGCGAAGGGCTACAGCCCTTCTTACTTCTGGGGGAGCGAGCAGATACAGCTGTGCCGGCGCCGGAAGCTGTGAGAACGTGAACGGAGCAACAAAGCTGAGGGCACGGGCTTGGAGAGCACCACGCTGTGCTGCCTTGGTGGAAACGAGCAGGTCGTGCACAGGGAACATCAGAAACAGACTCTGCGCTGGAAACAGACATTCAAACCCACGACAAATTCAGCTCCAATTCATCCAAAGGAAATTTGCTGTTGCTGGACCAGAGCTGAATTGTGCTGGGGGACGACACCATGCGGCTCTTCCCAAAAACCAGTTGCCTTGACTTTGCCACAGGCGATGAACCCGTGTCCTCAGGAGCAGCCCCCGAGCAGGTGCCGAGACTTTGTACAGCTGCGGTCCAGGTAAAACCACACCGGCTTCGTGCTCCCAAACAAGCGTAGGCACGGCCACAGGGCAACGAAAACCTCCTGTCACCTCTTACCTCACCGCTATTCTACTCGAGGGCTCATCTCATCTCATCTCATCTCATCTCATCTCATCCCATCCCATCCCATCCCATCCCATCCCATCCCATCCCGGAGCCAGGGCAAGCAGCTAGTCAGGGTCAGCCTTAAGCTTTGATGCCACCTGTGAGATGCCCCAGTAAATTCCCCAAAAATTCCAACTAAAAGTGGGAAATGCTTACTTGTTATTTCTATAAATAAATAAGAAAGTTAAATAAAAAAGAAAGTCTGTTTAAAGTCCAAGTGCACTGTCAGTAAGGAAGAGAGATCTAAAGGTTTCTGGTACTTGGTTTCTTTTCCGAGCAGGGAACCAAACCCAGACCACAAACGAGGATAACGTGCCTTTCCGGGACACGCCAGCCGGTTAATTGTGCGGCTGAGACAAACTCGGGAATGGAAAGGCGTTGTGGCTGTCCTGGATGGCCGCGAACCGGCGGAAAAGCCCCTTCGGCTATCCAGGCTACAGCATTGCTCCAACATTTCCAAAGAAGTGCTGCACTGTAATTAAAATAGCGTATATGGCTGCAGTTTCAGGAAGGCACCGCACTCTCACTCTGCACAACTTATTGTAAAATTCCAGGCACAAGAACTGTCAGCAGCTCCTCGCTGAGCTACCTTCTGACAGCGTATTTCCGACAAAAAATCAGGAATTGTTTATAAATAGCTGCTGACACTTCTCCAGCGAGAGCACCAAGGGCAAACAGATCCCGGGGTACGCTGAGCCAACGGGGTTTTTCCTGTCGAAAGGGAACACAGCAGCCGTAGGATTAAATTGGATCTCACCACCCCGTTCCGGTGCAAATCACGGGAGCAACTTTCAATAGAATTTGCCTGGATACATTACCGACTAGTTACTCCTTTGTCTCTCTGTTCTTTTTAACAGTAGAAAATAGGCAATGCCTCTTCTTATACTATTCAAGAGTGGCTTTTTAGTTGTGGACCAGGGATGAGAAATGTGCTCTCTGCTTCCCTTTAAAATTTTGAGCAAAGTTTTCTCCGTGCCTTTACGAAGCTTTTACATTTGTTTTTTTTTGCTGTGACTGATTTTCCTAATGCCACTTAGCAGTAAACCAGCCAAAAGCTCTCTTGATGCGAAGGAAGGCAGAAAAAATACTTAACGATGTATCATCCAACAACAATTCAGGTTAAAGGCATATAATCCAAAAATAGCAGCCTAAATATTTGCCGAAGGGAACCATGTTAAACGTGTTTGGACACAGTTTTGTTTCCCGACCTGAGTCATTCCTAACGCCGGGACAGCAGCCCCCGTCACTGAGCCGGGCTTTGTGCTGCCCCGCGCGGGCACCCACAGCTTCCGTCTTTTTGCTCTGGCCTCTGGCAAACTGCAGCTTTAGGCTATTTTAGCAGCAGGATGACAAACAGACTATTTTAATTTTACAGGTTTTGGGGTAATTTAAAAACTAGTTGAAGGTGGTTGCTTCTGTTAAGATGATCAGAAACAAATGAGACGTGCTAAGAAGTTAAAAGCCATCACAAACCTAAAAATATATATGGATATGTGAGATTTTACAAACAGATGAGTACTGGGGAAAAGAAATCCCTGAG
This sequence comes from Aramus guarauna, assembly GCA_013400195.1. NCBI lineage: Eukaryota > Metazoa > Chordata > Aves > Gruiformes > Aramidae > Aramus > Aramus guarauna. Next base: position 135,611 of record VXBL01008807.1, read on the forward strand.
CACTATAATAACACCCAGTGAAAAAATATACAATCTATCGTTTCTGAGCCATTTTAAAATGAAGCCTTCACTGTTTTTCTATATAAGAGCCAGTTTATTTGTATGCAACATCTCTAACAAAACCATCAGAGCGTTCGTCAGCAGGCTGCTCTCTCTGGCACGTAAACGGAACAGCAGCAACGGTTCAGAGACGCTGACACAAAAATGAGTTTGTTATTGTGCCTATTTATTGCCAGTGACTCGCAATACGCGTATTACTTACCATGACAAAATGCCACGGTAAACTCAGCTGTTTCCCACCACCACGTCACAGGGCTGTGAATGACCCATTAATCACGCTTCCCAGGCCGAGCACGACCTCAGGTGAGGTATGACTTCAGAATGACTTTGTTCTTGCCCTGTTCAGCAATGACTCGCAGGGAAGATGGAACCGAAGCATTCGGGAAGTTCCCGGCTCCAGGCTGATCAGTACGACATCCCGCGCCGCGTCGCTCTTGGAGCCGTTCCTACGGTCTGCTTACAACAGCCAGAACCAAACAAACCCTGACAGCACGGCCGCGCTGCCGCTCCGCGCCGGCAGCATCCCCCTCGCTGTCCCCAGCCCCCCCCAAACCCCAGGGTCACGTTCCAAATACCATTCAGCAGTTCCCTCCGCCTTAGCGACGCGCTCCTGGATCCCGGCAGCACGCAAAGACCCGGCGAACGCTCTCACGCTACAGCAGCGAGACGGCGAGGCATGCAAATCCGGCAAACCTTTGTGGTCCTGGCGAACGCCCCTCCGGTCCTCCACCGAGCTGGCATCCCGACGCGCGGCATCCCGACGCGCGGCACGGCGCCGTCTCTAAGGAAACGGAGCCGCCACGTGACCCGGCATCTCCTGGGCACAAGGTGCGTTATCCCACAAAAGGTTTTTAGCTCGGCCAAGGGTGAATTGTCCAGCTACAAAGGGACTGGGGATTTTTTTTTCTTCTTTTTTTTTTTTCTTTTTCCCTGTAATCTAACCCATTTTGTCCTTTGTGAAGGTGAGGGGGCAGACATCCCTCTCAGCCAGACTGCGCGCCGACGCATACGCAAAGTTTTTTAACAAACAAGCAACGCTTTACATTTCATTACATTCTTCCCCTCGAATAAATGAATATAAAAGTGTAAAGCTTGCTCTTCAAAATACAGTACCCATCAAGAGCAAGGTAACACCGTAAGAAAGGCGGCGGCGAGGTGGAAGCGCCGGCTCTGAGAGGGGTCGCGGCTCTGCGATGGGGCTGCTCACAGCCACCGCAGGTCCCACCCGGAGTGCGGGGGGAACAGTTCCTCTGCTGCTGTTTAAAGTCTCCTCTGCAACACAGAGGGGCGATGGAAATTGAAAAGGAAGGAAGGAAAGAGCAGCAGAGAGGAAGGAACAGAGATGAAGACCGAGGAGAATATAATCACAGATCTAACCAATGTGCATGCAGTAAAGTGCAAACTCCTGCACGTTTTCAGCTGAAAGAAAAAATAATATATGATTCATCAATTGTACGTATAATAAAGATTGTTCCACCATGTAATCTGAATTCCTGCATATAAAAAACAACAACAACAAAAATTAAATTTCACCCACTTATTCCAGCCCTGAGACACGTTATTTAGGTTTGTCTAAAGCCTGATTTCCACAGGTCTGGATCTAAGGCATCAAAGAGAAAAAGTCACCACAACTTCCCCCAGGTGTTTGTTCCATTGCTATCCTGATCACAAAAAGTAGGTTCTTAACTGAAATTTGTTTGGCTTCAGCATCAATAGCTTAAGCATTAAAAAAACCTCTCAGCTCCTTTTTCAGGTATAAAAGGAATTCTAACTAATGCTCCGTATTCCGTCCGAGAATAATAGCATTATTTCTGGAACCATGACTGTGAAATAAGTATCATAAGGTGTTAAATTATTATTAAAGAAATAGTGAGGATATCCGGTACCTCGCTGATAGAACATAGAACCTGTACAATATCGCGTTGCCAAGGGAGGGGTGAGAGCTGCTTACTAATGCTGTCATTAGGTACGAGACTGATACGCCATACGAATAAGGAAGAATTCAAAATAAACCCCCAGAACGACAATCCCACCGCGCGGATGTTCCCATTCCTTTTGCTGGAGAATATCGTAAGAACCTTCTACCAGCCTGAAATCAAGAAGAGATTTCTCTCAGCCAGCAAAGAACGCACGTACTCACAGCCTGCCGCGGAACAAACAGAAAGAATTCAAAACAAAGAAAAATCTGGTTCTGCCAGGGAGAATGCGGATGGTGCAGACCACACGAGTGCATCACCCAAGGCTGGCTGCTCCGAGCTCTGCAACCACCGCGGCGGCCAAAATGCTGCAGGAAAAGAAAAGCCCACAGCACCCGTCGATCCCCTGGACGGGGCGGGAGGGACGGCGCTGGGTGGTGAGCTGCTCCGCGCTCAGCCAGACCAACGCTTTCCCTACGTACCGCAGCTCAACGATTTGGGGACGGACCGTCAGGAAATGGCCCCATCCTCCAGGAACAGCTGCCTCTGCGGCAAAGCACGGCAACCCGGGAAGAATCCCTCTCCCGGCCGGAGCTGCTGAGCCCTCACGCGGAGGCAGCTCCGGGAGTGAATTTCTGCTCCGCCTGTTCAGAGATCGCGCCTGGGGTATCGGTCAAAGCAAACCGCCCGTGCGGAGGTACCCGGACACATTTTCATTCCGAAGGAGCAACGATCAGGTCGACTATGGAGAATACAGACCCGTGCCTCCCTCACCGCCAGACGAAGGGAAATTCCGTGTAGCAGGTGGCGGATTCAAATGCAAAACCTAGCGGAACACCAAAACCAAGGGAAATATGCATTTCAAACGCGTTCAGCTTTATAGCCCTTCTAGAAAAAAAGATGTAATCTGTCTTCTGTTAAACATCTTTACATTTTTTAAATGTACATTTATGCAATTTTGGTAAAAACTGCCTATAATGTGACAGAAGCAGACACCGTTTCTCAGCACTGACAGAATGAGCATGAAAGTTAAAAACAAACCGTCATATTCCAGCAAAATAAATTCACACCAAGCGCTTATGCAGATCCTAGGAAAATACAGCAAGTTGCAAAAAATGCCAAAAGATGAAAACAACGGGATGCCGAGACCTCACAACCGCGTGCAAGCGTCTAATCAAGGGCGATAACTAAGATACGCTTTTCAGCGTCCCGCATCACCTTCTTCAGGCACCAGCGCAAGCGTGGAAGGACGCTCGCCGAGCTGGACACGGGGGTGTGCGACACGCAGGCGGGATCCCCGCAGCGGAGCTCTGGCTGGGGTTTTGCGGCGGGTGGTGCAGTGTTGGCGTTTGCACACCGCAAACGAGCGCGCTTGACCGTGGCGGGGGAACCTCGAGCTCTGCAGGCTGACGGCCGCGGGCAGGCGAGTGCGCGCTCCACGGGAGGCCGCCCGGCTGCTGCATCACGCGCGCCAGCAGAAATGGCGGCCGGGAAGGACGGCGACTGGAATCGCTTCCAGCGCAAAGGGTCAGAGGGAAAAAAGCAAGCGGGCGACGCCAACTTGCGAAGGCGTGCACGCACCCCGCACAGACGCACGTCGGCGCAAGGAGAAAACCGCCGAGCTGCCAGGCAGCAGGCACGCTTCTCTGGGCTGTGCCCGGGTACGACGCGCAGCGGCGGGGCAGGGCGGCACCGCACACCTCGGGGCCTTACCGCTCCCCTCGCTTCACGTTCTCCTCCTCAGACGGGGAGAAGCCTCCCGGCGAGCGGCCCATCCTTCCCCCGCCGGTACGCCCAGAGCGCTCGCAGGCCGTTCCCCTCCCGCTCTGGGGGCCAGAGGGGGATTCTCTGACAATCATTTACACGCTGCAGGTTCGGGATGTGGAACAGGAGGAACCTCCTCGCCCTCCCCACCCCACCCCAGGAGGAACTTGGCTCTGTCCTTTCCTGTGGCCACCAAGAGCGGCACCGAGGCCTGCGGGGTGCTGCCGACCCCCAAACACGCTGCCCCAGGCGTGACGGGACGGGAGAGCTGGGGTCTGCAGGGGGGAACGGGCGCTCCCCCAGCCCTGCCCCACCGAGCCCGGGCAGGAGGGAGCCCTCGCCCCCCCTCACTGCCCATCCCCGCAAGGGGCCTGCAGGAAGCGCGTAGGATGTTTCCCTGCCATGGCCGGAGCACCGCGGCTCTGCCAAGGGGCTGGAGCGGTACAGGGAGGGCACGTGTGCTTTCAACTTCCTTTTCCAAGGAAAAGTGTCCCAAATGCTGCCGATACCCAGCTGGGAGGAGAGGCCGACACAGCAGGAGGCTGCGCTGCCATTCAGCGAGACCTGGACAGGCTGGAGAGTTGGGCGGAGAGGAACCCAGTGAAATTCAACACGGGCAAGTGTAGGGTCCTGCACCCAGGGAGGAACAACCCCAGCACCAGGACAGGGTGGGGGTGACCTGCTGGGAAGCAGCGCTGCGGAGAAGGGCCTGGGAGTCCTGGTGGACAACAAGCTCTCCATGACCAGCAGTGTGTCCTCGTGGCCAAGAAGGCCAACGGTGTCCTGGGGTGCATGGAGAAGAGCGTGGCCGGCAGGTCGAGGGAGGTTCTCCTGCCCCTCTGCTCTGCCCTGGTGAGGCCACATCTGGAGTTCTGTGTCCTGTGCTGGGCTCCCCAGTTCCAGACAGACTGGGAACTACTGGGGAGAGTCCAGGGGAGGGCTGTGAGGATGAGGAGGGGCCTGGAGCATCTCTGGTATGAGGAAAGGCTGAGAGAGCTGGGGCTGGTGAGCCTGGAGAAGAGAAGCCTGAGAGGGGATCTGATCAACACTTACCAATATCTAAAGGGTGGGTGTCTAGAGGATGGGGCCAGACTCTTCTGAGTGGTGCCCAGTGACAGGACAAGGGGCAACGGGCACAAACTGGAACACGGGAAGTTCCACCTGAACATGAGGAAAAACTTCTTCCCTCTGCGGGTGACCGAGCCCTGGGACAGGCTGCCCAGAGAGGTTGTGGAGTCTCCTTCTCTGGAGAGATTCAGAACCCGCCTGGACACGATCCTGTGTGACCTGCTCTGGGTGATCCTGCTCTAGCAGGGGGTTGGACTAGATGATCTCCAGAGGTCCCTTCCAACCCCCACCAGTCTGAGATTCTGTGGGATTCTGTAAGCCCCAGAAAACGCCCCAGGGCCGGCAGCTGCCATGTCACAGCCACAACAGTCTCCTGGAGCAGTATCCGCTCGGCCGTCCGGCACGGCTGCGTCCCCACTGCGGCACGGGCACGGCTTCAGACACCCCATCCAGGGGAGACAGCGCTCGGGGGGCTGCTGTACATCAGAGCCAGCTCCGGCCGCTTCGCCCGATGCCGGAGGCTTCGACATCTCCCTCGTGCGCCCTCCGGGGTCGGGTGCTGCAGCGACGGCTCCAGCTCTGGCTGCTCACCCCGAGCCTCCCGCGTTCCGAACCACCTTTGAGCCGTGCTGCCGGTCCGAAGCGCTGCACGCCGCTGCTGCCGTGCTGGGCGCCGCCAAGCTCAGATGCTGGAATTTGCCATAAAGTTTGTGGTTTACTGCTACAAAACAGCCCGACTGAAAATATGGACTATATAACATCAACAAAGTCTTTAGAAATGGATTAAGGACTGTTAGACATCAAAACACCCGTCAGTTAGTAATCTTTGAAATGAAATTATCTTAGCGGGTACTGCAGAAGACTTGAGAGTTCAGAAATTATCACAGAAAATAAGCCTTGATAAACTCTATTTTAAGACTTTGTCTTGATATTATGCTGTATTTAAATACAGCCAAATGTAAAATTATACATCTAGGACACAAAAAAGCAGAGTAGATGCAGGGAATAGCACTCTCTTTCCAAAAGCAGTGGCTATGAAAAGGGATCAGAGACCTTCACCTGGGCAGGGAAGGCAGTCTGCTGGAAGCAGAGCTAACCTGGTCCTTGGCGTACAGGCGGAAATGTGTTTAGGGAAAGAAAGACAACCGAAACAAGAGCTGGAAACAGAACATAGTTTAAGAGAAAAAAAATATGAAATAAAGCACAAATATTAGACAGAAAGACAGACTACTCATTGAAACTACTGTTTGAGAAACTGCATTTACAAGCGCTGGAAATCAAGAGCGAGTGCTTTTATGGGGGATAACCTTTCCCAAACACCAATTACTGGGCTCACTGCAGAAGGGAGGTGGTGACATTTAATGATCAATGAGACACAGGTCAGACTGGCTGATTTAATGTTTTCTGACCTTAACTTCTATGAAAAGTCATCTCTGATATATGTTTGCAATAAATACTGGCGACCTAAGCGTATTTCTCCTTCCTTTCCTTTGTGTTCAACAAGAGTTTACTTAATATATTTAAGCAGCTGATTTGGATCGGGAACCCTTGATTCCAAGAGAAGGGATCTATTCTTTCTTGGAGGTTTTGAAGGCCACAAAGCTTCTACAGGAAGGATTTCCAGCAAACCCCCCTAACTGGAAGAAGACCTGCGATTTGCTTGCAGTTATCTCTACCGTTCATCGTCGGACAGCCAAGCCCCGTATCAAGGATGAAGGAGAATAAAAAGAGAATTGCTGATCAGACAGTCTCTGCTCCGATCCCAGCGAGGCGGTTTCAGCAGCAAATCGTTCTGTGACATTTCACAAAGCTGCTCTCTGGCAGACACCAGCATCAGCGGGGACATCCCACCTCCTCCCTTTGGGATGGGTTTATGGACCCCAGAGCTGACCCCCCTCCACCGCAGAACTCACCGTCACGCTCTGCTGTTCCCTCCCCTGGCCCCCGGCGCTTCTCAGTACATCCAAAGACCTTTTTTCCATTCCCACGGTAACTTCATTCTTTAACAGCCTTTGACAAATTATCCTTTCAAAGGCTCTTTGAAAATCCAAAGACACAAAATCCACTGGATCCCCTTTGTCCCTGGTCCTGCATCGAGGACCGTCACTCTCTCAGAAGTCCAGTCACTGGGCCAGGCTGGACCGATTTGTCTGAGAGGGGCTGGAAACCCTCAGCCATCACAGCTGTCTTGTACAAAGTTTATCCTAAAGGAGGGTGGGGTTGGGCTCCTGAGGGTTTCCACGCAGGAAACAGTAAGTGAAGCATTTTGATTTGCTCTATAATTTATTGCAGTTACGTACAGTTAATCGAAATTCAACACAACGCTATTTTTCTTGCCAGGAGTATTGGTTTTTGAGATATTTCAGAGCTGTTTAAAGGGACAAACAGATGGCGAGTAACGCACAAGACATTAACTTGACGGCCAAAGATCACACGGTAGCCACACCCGAATGATGCCCAGGGACGGGCCACGACACCCGAATCCAGTGGCCAGCATCGCCGATGTTGGGTGCCCTCCCTCCTCCTCCCGTCTCCTCCGCGCCACGTGGGCATCCCTGGTGCACCATACCTCGGACAAGGAGGTGTCTCGGCACCTCTGAACCTCAGAGCTTATCGGCAACTGCGAGAAGAACAGATCTCCACCAAAAGCAGGCTCGCTACGATAGCCAACGAGGGTGACCACTGCGGAGGCAACAGGCAGCCTGGGCTAAGCAGCAGGCAGCTCTGTAAGGACACCGGGTGTTGATATCCACTGTCGTCCCCGTATTGCCCAAGGTCGTCAGCAGAGCTGTCCGTAGCAGCGGCAGGCGATGACGGGGAATGGCTTTTGACAGGTCATTGCTCCCTCCAGCGTTCTGAGCTGAAGCAACGAAAGAGGCCCAAGTCACTGCTGCCTCAGGAAGTCTTTGTGGGCAAAATGAGACACTCAATAAAGAGGTTTTTAGTGGTCAAACAAGAGAAGACTCCTGGCCACGTAGACCTGAGGGTGCAGAAACCCCTTTGTAACCTGCGAACCAGAATTCTTACCGTAACTCTTCACAAAGATCTTACAAAACCTGTTGTCACATGCCAAGGCCCACCTTTCACACGGTGTCACGGCGTGCTGGGTTTCGGCTGGGACAGAGTTAACGTGCACGAGGAGCTGGGAGGGGACCCGGCCGGACAGCCGACCAAACTGGCCGCAGGGCTATTCCATACCCCACGGCGTCACGCTCCGTCTCTAAGGGGGAAGAGCCGCTGCTCGGGGCATCGGGTTCCGGATGGTGAGCAAACTGCGCTGCGTGTCACCCGCTTTGTCCGGTCTGTTCTCCGGCCTGTTGTTCTTCTCTCTCCCTTTGCTGTCCCAGGGGACTGTCCTTACCCCAACCCACCAGTTTTACCTTTTTTTATTTCTCCGCTCGCCTCCCCGCCACGCCGGGGGAGGAGGGGTGAGCAAGGGGCGCGTGGTGCTCAGCTGCCGGCTGGGGCTGAACCACGACGCACTGCAAAAATTTCTGGGAGGAAATATATTCCGTGTCATCCTGAATCTCCTCCCAGATCGGTCATACTGCTGCTGGCAGAGAACAAAAAGGCGACGGCGATCTCTTAGGGGAAGCAGGCGGTGCAGAACCGTGCTCCATTTTAAATTCAGCAATTTCTGCCCTTCTCAAAGGGTTAAACCGATTGTCTTTTGAACTCAGGTAAATCTACAGAGCGTCACTTTGCTAGAAACAGCATCTAATTCCCATTCTAACTTAATGTGGCATGTGAATAAATTAGCGTAAGAGGGAAGAACAAGAAGTCAGTCCATAGGCAGTTTTCCTCATTCAGACCCCACTGCTACGCTGCTCTTCCTCCGTAAAGAGAAACCGTACTGGCTCAACAGCCAGGGCACGGCTACGCGCGCCGCACACAATATATACAATAGATACAATATATATATACAATATATACAATATGTATGCTGCTACCACGTGTCGGCCACATCCTCTTCTACGCAGAGCAGAGTATTTCCCCCCCTCTTCACTGTATGGAAGTAAATATTAGCAATAACAGTAAATATCCCAGCTTCTCTTCGGGGGTGTGTGTGTGTGTGTGTGCGTGTGTGTGTGTGTGTGCAAATTTCTCCATCAGAGATTATTACTCCCTGTCCACAAGGGAAGCAGGGTAACGTAAGCACGGATGGCCCCCAACTTTATTCTGGTCAGCCCTGCCAGCAGGAGCGTGAACGCTTTGCGAATGCCCACAAATGCCCCCTCATCCCATTTTCACTTCCCTGCTGAAGGCTTAAAGCAGCGTCTCCAGCCCTCCAAGATGAAGTGGAAGTAATCCGTTGTGCTTTGTCTCTCCGAGGCGTCACGCATTTGTCACCTGGAGAGCCTCGTGGCACTCGCTCCCTTCCCGTGAGCCGTGGGCTGCTGGGCGGCTGCCAGGGAACACGGCGCAGCTCCTTAGCACAAACCCACCTTCGCTGGCGTCACGCCGAGCCCCCAGGCTGCCGAGGTGACACGCGCCACGTTCTGCGTGTCCGTGAGGACACGGATTTCCCGCAGCGGGGAGAGAGCAGCAGCTCGGGGCAGCAGCATCGGTGCCGTAGCCAAGCGTGATGCAGCCCGTCCGTCACCGCAGCAGCGGCCGTGCCACCGAGGACGGCTGTGTCCAGCTACAGCGCGACAACACCCCGGCACTGCCGTGGTTACCGCGGGACGGCACGGGCAGCGGTAGCGTCGGCTGGTGTACCTCTTGCCGCTAGGAAGGGCAATTCACGCCCTGTGCAGCAGGGCTGTGCCACCGAAAGGACCCATCTCCGATAACATCTTGAAATACAGGCTTCAACGGGAGGGCTCTGCGTGGGACAGGGGACAGCGATCGAGTTATAACCTGAAATAACGCCGCACTGCAGGAAAACTTTAAATGGTTTCTCCCAGGCAAAATGATCCACGTCAAATACAATCTCACCTTTATCAAATATAAACTAAGAGGAGTTTTTTAATGCCTGTTCAAATTTTTCCATCATATAGACTGTAATTCCGTAAAAAAGGGGAGCCTTTGGAGCCTGCGGGTTCCAGCAATCCTATTCAGAAAGCCAACACCTAAGAGTATGATTCACGCAGAATTACTCTAGAGCAGCCAGGAAACTCCCACCTACACGCAGCTTACAGTCTGGAGGAGGATGCAGGGAGAGGTAAGGAGAAGAGCAGCAGAATACACCGAAATAGCAGGATTTCCATTTTTTCTATTACTGACCCAGCGCGGCTGCAGGTAAAGTGAGGGAGAGGCACTTTCAGGAACACTTAGTTTTGGACATGTCAGTAAAGCAAATCCATCGTTGCCTTATGGAGCATACGGTGCTCTAGCAATGGATTCTGAAAAATTCCTGACTCTGAGACCTCATTAAAATTTTTGTATGCATTTTTCACATAGAATCATAGGATCATAGACTCACAGAATCATTTTGNGAAATAAATCTCCCCTAAAGCTGTAAGGAAACCCTGCAATAATTGGGGTTCCGTCAAACACAGAACGTAAGACTGACTGGAAGTCCTACTTCAGTTAAAAAACACTCTCCTCTTGGTTTTAAAGTTTCAGTGGTGGACATTCCACCACCGCTTTTGATTTTGGTAATCTAGTCTAACAATTATTTGCTTACATTCACTATTAAAAACATATTTCTTATTTTTATTCTGAATTTCTCTAGCTTCAACTTCTGGTCTGTGCCTTTTGTTAAGCCTATCTGCTAAAGCTCCCTGGGATTATCTTCAGTTTCTCTAGGACAGATATTTTTAGAAATATCAAATCATTCCTTAACCTCTGTGCATTCTACTTATATTACTTGAGTCTTTGGATGTAAAGCTACGCATCTTCCCGTATCTATTTCCAGCCCTTTAATCACTTTTATTGACCTTCTCAAAGCCTTTGGTCTTCCTGCATTTGTCGTGAGCGTGGGTGCTGCCACTGCCGCGTTTTCTGACCGGAGGCTGCCACCACCACGCACAAGGGTAAACTCTTCCCTTCGCCCGTCAGCACGCTTGGGGTTACAAAACCGTCCCAAAAACGCCCCTTCGTCCAACCGCATCCCCCAACCTCCAAAGATTTGAGTCACTCTCCCCAGCAAACCATCCTTTCAGTCTTCCTTGTTCCTCTGGTATTTTTCTCACTTGCCTACCTGGCCTATGAGCAGTGACTCTGTACGTTCTCCTGCTCTTGAAGACGCATGCAAACAGCACAGCAGCTAGGCTCGATCTCCGCAGCATGTCGCTTGAAAGCACACCCTGCCCAGAGACCTCCCTTCTGCCGTTACTTTGAGGACAACGAGCTAAACCATTTTTTCCCCACCTGCTGTGTATGTGCTGTACTGATTCCCGTTTTCTAAATTATTCAATGCTCGTAATAAATGTATTATGCCAACAGTATCACTTTATTAATCAAAACTAATCTCATTAAAAAAGATACAAGCTGAGTCTGACTACACCAAACTGCCAAAAGCCGATGCTTGATTGGCATGAGTTACCTTTTTATTTACTGATCAACAGAATAGCTTATCTACTGCTCAGTTATTTCATTCACCACCCAAGTCACGTTGGTAAACATAACACGTCAGAGGTTGCCCTGTTTGACTTCATTCCCCGCCCCCCCAGCGCCTTGAAAAAAGAAATGAGATCACAGGAGTCTTCCTCCCGTGCTCTGGGAACGTTCCGATGCTCCAAGACATATCAACCATCAGCAGCAAGGGTCCAAATGAAGAAACTGTTTCAAAATGCAGTTTGGACTCAAAACGTAGATGGTGCAATTCAGCATCCTTTTGGATTGTCTCTGGAAGGAAAGTATCTCACCATCAGCGCGTCCCACAACTGCCAGAGCACAACCTGAAAACTACTCTCAAATACCATTGAAACCATTAGTTTACTTTCTTTGCTACCAATTTCTGTCTGTTCTCCTTCCCTTGAGACGTACAGTTGGTTTTTCGTCCCTTCCAAGCCTTGTTTTCCCTGGCACATCTGGCCAAGTATTCTTAAACTGTTCCTCATTATTAATATTTTTACGTTCACATTATTTCCTCAGCTGAAGTTGATTTTAGCTTTGTGAGACCGTCTCCTCTAAAGCATTTGCTGGATGTAGATGTGCACCTCGGTTACATGACAAACCAGTGCTCAAGGCATGGTCACCAACACCTCAATAACGACCCATTGTGGCCCTGAGCGATTCCTCTTCAGAAGTTGAGTTCTGTTAAAGAATCTCCCCTGGCTATGTCACCTTTCATGCTGAAAAACTGTTGTGAGGGGGTTGTGTGTCTTTTTTTTTTTAGTTTTTTTATTTATTTCAATGGTATCACTTACACAGAAAACCCTAAAAGTCGTATATCACTGATATAAAAACCCCAGTAGGTCAGCTGAGTCCTGTGTTCATTTCATTTTCATGTGATTTAGTGTTCAATATAAATCACCTACTGACATTATTTTTATACCAGACCACTACCTGTTGTTCCTGCAGTCGTCCTTGTAGTATTAGGCAGTATCCGGATTTCCCAATATTTTGGCTTCTTAGTGGTTTTTTTTTTTTTTTTGATTAGTTAAGGCTGGCAGCACAGAGCAGATGTCTCTGAGCTGTTGTGCTGCTGCCGAGAGCGGCTGGGCAGCGGTCCCGGTCACTGCAGAAGGTGCTGTGCCGTGTCCTGCCCGGCTGCCCTTGGCACCCCCTGCCCACCTTCCCGCAGCGAGCCCCTCTCCCAGCTGGCTCCCACCGCTGCTGCGGCACGCAAAATCCCAGAATTCCAGACTGGTTGGGGCTTGGAAGGGACCTCTGGAGATCATCTAGTCCAACCCCCTGCTAGAGCAGGATCACCCAGAGCAGGTCACACAGGATCGTGTCCAGGCGGGTTCTGAATCTCTCCAGAGAAGGAGACTCCACAACCTCTCTGGGCAGCCTGTCCCAGGGCTCGGTCACCCGCAGAGGGAAGAAGTTTTTCCTCATGGTCAGGTGGAACTTCCCGTGTTCCAGTTTGTGCCCGTTGCCCCTTGTCCTGTCGCTGGGCACCACTCAGAAGAGTCTGGCCCCGTCCTCTAGACACCCACCCTTTAGATATTGGTAAGTGTTGATCAGATCCCCTCTCAGGCTTCTCTTCTCCAGGCTCACCAGCCCCAGCTCTCTCAGCCTTTCCTCATACCAGAGATGCTCCAGGCCCCTCCTCATCCTCACAGCCCTCCCCTGGACTCTCCCCAGTAGTTCCCAGTCTGTCTGGAACTGGGGAGCCCAGCACTGGACACAGAACTCCAGATGTGGCCTCACCAGGGCAGAGCAGAGGGGCAGGAGAACCTCCCTCGACCTGCCGGCCACGCTCTTCTCCATGCACCCCAGGACACCGTTGGCCTTCTTGGCCACGAGGACACACTGCTGGTCATGGAGAGCTTGTTGTCCACCAGGACTCCCAGGCCCTTCTCCGCAGCGCTGCTTCCCAGCAGGTCACCCCCACCCTGTCCTGGTGCTGGGGTTATTCCTCCCTGGGTGCAGGACCCTACACTTGCCCGTGTTGACTTTCACTGGGTTCCTCTCTGCCCAACTCTCCAGCCTGTCCGGATCTCAGGAAAAAGGCGATGCTGTGCTTGCCGGTCCAGGTACGGTCTGCTACTGGTTGGAAGCAGAAAGCAGCGTGGCACTTCTCTACCAGCCCCTTCCCTGGGTCGTCCATTACAGACACAAACCACCAAACCAAGCCGCCTGCTCTTGCCTTTACCATTTCCTTGTCTAGCTGAGGGCTGAAACTGGTTTGATCCGTTAACAAATTAAAGAGTCCTAGCAAAACAAAGAAGTATTTTATCAAACTTTGTAATCTCTGTCCGAAGTAAAACTTTGGCTCGTAGGTCGGGGATCGGTTCCTGCAGCCTTCCTTCAGGCAGGCAGTCACACCACCACTGCCCTCGGTACGGCCCTACGCTCTCCTTAGGCAATTACACATTCTGCTCTTTTTTGTAGAACTATTACATTGTAAACTACTCATTTTCTTTTGTGAATGTTAGCGCACTTCAACATGGAAGTGGCACAGAGGAAAATCTAAGAAGAAAAACGTGAATGGATTCATGATCTGATAAGATTTTAAACACGAAATTGTTTTCCGTGAGGCTGAGCCGCAGCCTCGCTACAGAAAGCCCAGATTTAAGCTAAGTGACAGGCTCCACAACACATCCCGGCCAAGGCAGGGAGATAATTCTGTGGACAACGTACAATCTTGTCCTTGAGGGTCTGATGAACCCTTCATTTAGGAGAACACAGACTTCAGCTCGGAGTTGAACAGTAGCATGACAGACTAGTATTTTTTTTAAATTTAAGTTCAATTTCACAGAGAAAATCAGAACAAGTCTATTCCATTAAATCAGATCGGCTCCCCTCACTGCACGGGGCTATAGCAAGCCTTATAAAAGCCGGTAAATACTCAGGATCCAAGGCCTGGGAAAAACAATCCCACTGCTAAGCAGAAACTGGGCAAGCCCAGAGCTCTGCTGTCCAGGTGCCTGGCATTGCAATGACTCCGCCGTGCCGCGTTATGGACCTTCTCTGCTTTTCACAACAGAAAGCCACACGCGTGTTTTACCGTGCTCCGTCAGGCTTCACAATTCTCACCTTGCCAAGACTTTGACAAGCTAGCCTCAGCTTCTCCTCAACGACTGCACAAGCGCCCAACGGAGCGCGCAGAAGAGCCCGTCAGCGCCAGCGGCAGGGCGGTGGGAAAGGCCCCAGCAGCACGTCCCCGCACCGACCTGCCCCGGGTCACCAGACTGCGATGGAGGCAACGCTTCAAGGAGAATCTGGCATTGCCGAGGTCAAAAGAAAACCAGAAGAGCATCAGCTCCACTTCCTCCCAGAACTGCAAATTACTCAATACTCAGGAAACCAGGAGTGCTCCACTTCATACCAATGGTATCCCTTTGCTTTGCTCCTCTCTCTAGTATGTGCTTAAATTCAGACATATGCAAAGACTGAAACTTGTTCTCGACTCTGTTTAAAGCAGAGCTGTTTGGAGGCGTAGTTTATTAAACACATCCAGTAACAGAATTTGTTTGGGGTTTTTTTTGTCTCGGGCTTTACTTTTGATGCAGAAACTGGCAAACCGGGGAAGCAGGCTGATTCCAAGGCTGTTCAAACCAACACCAGTACAATGGTGTTTCATGAAAATCATTCCGTCGGTTCGACAACAAGGTCAGAATGAAAGGGTGACACAATGCCGTTGAGCAGAAGAACCCAAACCAGTGAGACCAGTAAGAACACAAAATCAACGCTCCCAGGCAACAGCCACAAGCTCGACCCCAAGACTGCTAATAGTAGGCAACACTAACTTGCAAATAAATACATTTAACATTAAAATTATAGAAACAAAACAATTGGCAATAAGTGAGAAAACAGTCAGATCCAACACGGTGAAGGTAAGACTGATTCATACTTTGACACGCTAATAGATCCAAGCAGAATATATAGTCAGGCCTTAGTCTAACTGCACAGAAACAAGATATTCTTACAAAACGCTATGTTGCAAATAATTTTTCTGAGAGACACTTAGACCAGTTACAGCATTGCAACTTCATCATTCTAAGGGCTCCTTTCTGCTGGCCTATTCCAAAGGCAAACACAGCCAGAAATACCTTGCTTCGTATCACCAATTAAGGGAAAAACAGATTAAAGTAGATACTCACACGATATGTGCAAGATCGAGTGGCTTTTCTGGCTGCTCAGGAAATACAGGACGAGGAGGCTCTCTACTTGGTACACAACCAAGTGATTTACTAATTGCATGGCTCAGCTTCTTCGCAGGCGATTTCTGTTTTTGAAAAGAATGACAAAAACTCGTTGACTATTACCAAGAGCAGGGTAGTGAGTGCAATCAGGTAACAGAGAAGTGTAGAAAGATGCATAGCACTAGAAGATTCAGGAATGTCCGGTGACGTTATACCACACCAGCACCGCTTTCATTTCCATCGATGGGAACCAGTTGAAAGGTGCCACCATGCCCTTCCCTCTGGCCTTTCCAGAGGCAACTGGTTTCCAAACACAACCTTCCAATTTTTTGTTCATTACGGGCAAAGCCAAGGTGAAACCCAGTGCTAAGACAGACACGAATGACCCGTTTCTTTACTTTCTTTCCCAAATTCACTTGGCTGTGCTAACGAATCTCACAGGAGCAGCTATCCTGGGATCGCCAAGGAACGGAGAGCTGGTCTGAGTCATGCGCTTACGCGTGGTTTAAGTCCAATGTTGTCCTACAAAATTACATCTCAAGTCGTGATTCCATCCCCTGAACCCAGGGCAGTGAGGTGGGAGGTCAGGTAACGCTTTTACGAGAGCTCAGGACTAACCTGGCAGTTCTGTTTTTCTGATCTAACTCACTCCAGGTCCAGGTATGTGTAACCTAGTGGCTACTTACTCCTACGTAATGTTTTTACTACTCCTGTAAGGCACTCCAAAGCAGAATTAGGACCAATTCTCAAGGCACATTCAAATTAAAATTCAGATGAACGCTGATTTAAATAGGAGGCAAGGCTACTCAGGACAGGAGTTACACATATAGCTACAGTTAATATAAATTAGTAACTAACAATTACTATCGATTACTAACAATGAAATAAACAATTAGTAATTAGCAAAGCAGTGAGAATCTTCAACTCTGGGCCTCTTGCCTTAGCAATAAAAGCTTTTTTGAGTGGAGAACCTATGCGTGAGGAAGTTGTTCCCCCGTAGAGTTATATAGTTTGTAGTATCACCAAATCCCCAACTGGTTTGGGTGGGCAGGGACCTCCCAGCCCCCCCAGTGCCACCCCTGCCATGGGCAGGGACACCCTCCACTAGCCCAGGTTGCCCAAAGCCCCATCCAACCTGGCCTTGAACACTGCCAGGGAGCCAGGGGCAGCCACAGCTTCTCTGGGCACCCTGGGCCAGGGCCTCAGCACCCTCCCAGGGAAGGATTGCTGCCTCACAGCCCAGCTCCATCTCCCCTCCTGCAGCTTCAGGCCATTCCCCTTGGCCTGTCCCTCCCTGCCCTTGGCACCAGCCCCTCTCCAGCTTTCCTGGAGCCCCTGCAGGGACTGGAAGGGGCTCCAAGGTCTCCCCGCAGCCTTCTCTGCTCCAGGCTGAACCAGCCCAACTCTCTCAGCCTGTCTCCAGAGCAGAGGTGCTCCAGCCCTGGGATCATCTCCGGGGCCTCCTCTGGCCTGGCTCCAACAGCTCCGTGTCCTTCTTGTGCTGGGGACCCCCGAGCTGGAGGCAGCACTGCCGGGGGGTCTCAGCAGAGCGGAGCAGAGGGGCAGAATCCCCTCCCTCGACCTGCTGCTCACGCTGCTGGACACGCAGCCCAGGACACGGGTGGCTTTCTGGGCTGCCAGCGCACATTGCCGGCTGATGGTGAGCTTCTCGTCCCCCAACACCCCAAGTCCTTCTCCTCAGGGCTGCTCTCCATCCATTCCCTGCCCAGCCTGGAGTTGTGCTTGGGATTGCCCCGACCCACGGGCAGGACCGTGTCCTTGGCCTGGCTGAACTTGATGCGATTCACGTGGTCCCACCTCTCCAGCCTGTCCAGGTCCCTCTGGACGGCATCCCTGCCCTCCAGCGTGTGACCCACTGCACAGCTCGGTGCTGTCGGCAAACCTGCCAAGTTGGTTGGGATGCTTTTTAAGTATAAAGTAAAATACTAATATCGATAGAAAACCAATAAGAAAAGAGAAAAATTCCGTTCAAATTAGAAAAGAAAGATGAGCTGGATGCCTGTGAGAATATAGTAGGGTGGCTGGTTCTTAACTGAAGATTTATTATCCTCCTTCAATTACCTTACAACTCAAAGTCAATGCTAACTGAGAACTCTAAAAACCATGAAGGAAGGCTGCCTCCGAGTTTGTGATTAATATAGTCTTGGGCAAAAAATAATTACTCACGATCATATTCTTCCCTGGAGTACACGTCACAGAAGATTCAAGTGGTAGCTACAGTCAAATTCCAGTCACATGCCTCCATCAGTGCCTAACACTGCTTTACAACAGGTAGTCAGGCCTGGTTACCACATTGAGACCATATAATTTCATAAATTAAACCGATTATTCAATACGTTGCAGCCTAATTCCTTCCAGGTTCTGGAATTCTTATTCGTCAGCCCACAGACCCAACCTGTGAAGCAGAAGGACGTGTGATGGCCATGGAGAGCAAGCCATCTCACGGCCTTCAGGTACCAGCTGAAACGGGCAATTGATCTTCCCAATACTTTATCTTTGGCGCTTGCAGTCTCGGCCCTATCAAGGTACCACTGCAAAAGTCTTGTGATGGGTGGAAGAGTCTTACGTCCTCTCACCAAGAAGGGCTGCAGTAGATAAACAACTCCTTCAGGTGAGTCCCCTGTTGGGAGCTCTGTAAAAGAGCATGTTCAGAAGCGCTTCAGCTTACTAATTCACTACACGTAAGTGCTAAAAAGACTTACTGATGGGAAGCTGATGAGTTTCTTTTTTCACTTTTTTTAACGTGTTGACAAAACCTGGTGGATTGCAATCAGTGGATGATCCTTGCAAACAGTGTCGAGATGCACGGCACTCTCACTATGAAAGGTTCTACAGATGATCAGCAGCCTTTAATTATTTTGAAATCCTATGAAAAACACAATCCAATCCTTACATTACTTCTTACTAATTCCACAGTAAAATCTGAATTACGCACACAAATGTGATGATACCAAAAGTAAAATTCTAGTTTTCCTAAATTAATTTTTCTACATGTTGAAAATTTCCACATTTATTTCTCTCCCAACTTGTTCTCCACTTCTCCTTTTAGAGTGTTTCCTACTTTACTCTTTTTCCCTGTTTGTCTTTTGGTTTCTGCACAGACCATCTATTCTCAGCATGCCTTTTCTGTGACCTCCTCTTTGCAGTATTTTTAGGCTATTTTAAAGGTTTTTTCCGTTGTGGTAACAAACACTACATCCTATTGTGCTACCCTGCCATTTATTTTGCCAAACAAATGCAGTGCTGTCTAGCATGCTGTACAATCGAGCCACTATTGCAGCTTCACTTTCCGAAAATTACAGGGGAAAGATAATTTCCATTGATCCCAACTTTTTGATAATGCTTCTCAGCGCAGCTGGCAGTGAAAAGAGCACAGCAGGCTGAACGAGCATGCTACTCACAGCAAGGATACCTCCTCTTACGGGGATCTCGTTTCCCTGGGAAATAGCTGGGTTTTCTTTCAATTACCTGAGTTTTGCTTTAGAAATTTCTAATAAAAACCACCTCTCTCATCACTGTTGTTAATCTTGACCTCCTGCCTTTGATCTTATCTGGAAGCACCTCTGCGTTCTGCAGGGATGGGGCACCCTGCCCTTCAGAAAAGCAGAAGATGCAAACAGAAAGCCCCAGAGTACCCCACCGCTCTCATCCGGCACTGCAAACCCTCAGGTAACAGAGTCCCCATCACCGCCAACCTCCCCAGATAACACCATCACTTGCCCATCACTACCACTACTGTATTTTTACCATCTTCTTCCTCCCCAGCCATTCATCTTGTTTCTTCTTGACTTTAATCTACATTTGTTAATAGCTGGGGGCAAACTGTGTTTTATGAAGTATCTGTGACTTCTGTTGCAAGAGGACCTCAGTCAGTTTGGACCTTGGATGTACTACTGCAAAATCCCTAGTATTAAATTTCAACTCCAAATACGTAGTTAAAACTAATAAAGAATTTCAGATTTCGAAAAGGTTTCGCACATCCTAGAGTCCAATTTATGGTCTTCTTCACCTTCAGCTTTAGATGGGAAAGCAGTTTGGTGTGCCTTTATTTTCAGAGACTTTCAACCACTTCACATTTCCTTCGGCTACAGAAGCGTAACTGTAGAAACCAGCCAAGAACGCGCTGCTCTGCCTTCCGCTTCATCCAGACGCTCTCCTGGGAACGGCTAGCAGGCAATTCGTTTTCTTTTACTTCCTAAATGGGCACGGTACATGCCTCAGCGGGATTTGCACTGCAGTGGCCATTATATCAGTCTGATGGTAAGCGTGGTTGATGATCCAAAAAAGTCAGGCACTTAAATGAAATACGTCGTCTTTATCTGGACACAACGCTTCAGTAAACTTCCTGGACCCAGGTACTCATGGCTTTGGTTTTCCTCCAAAATGGTGAGTCATATAGCAACCTTCTTTCCCCTATTACTGAGCATCTAATTGCCAAGGCATTCATGAAAGGTTCCTTCTCCGCATGATTCCAAGAGGTCCATGAGCCGCAGGGGTCAGTTTGGCTCCAGCAATGTGCCAGGAGCGCTTTGCAGTTCTGGGCGCATTAGCAAGGAACAACGGCAGCGCTTCTTCCACAAGTCCTGCTTTTCAGCACAACACCTCTTTTTAAATTTTACAGTCTTTCTGAGATTCCTGCTTCAGCAAACCCTCTCAGCCTTTTGCCCACCTAGACCGATCAGCAGAGGACACTTACCTTTTTCCCAAGTCTGTCAATAAATATTCAAAAGAAACAGTTTCTGCTCCTTTTTCATCATGCATAGAATACTAAAGCTTGTGCGAAACGTTTGCCACCAATTACTGTAAGTGTTTAAGGAATCAGTGAAGCTTCTACGTAGCACTAATTCAGGATGCAGTTACCAGACATCCCAGCGGATCTCCTTCCTCTTGTGCCGGTTATTTGAGATTTACACTTCTGGGTCTCCTGTCTTCTGAAACACCTATGAAGTCCGGAGCCAGAGGCGGACTGCTGAATGAAGGATGAATCCAGATAGCCAGAACTGTTTCTACACCACCACTTCCACCACCACTTTCTAGAGAACACATTTTAATAAATTTTTCAGCTGAACAAGAAAGGGAGGTCAGGACAGACGAGGCGGGTATTATAAAAGCTGTCTTCCTCCAGGCCCAGCACCGGCTGGCACGCACGCTTCCTGCAGCCCCCGCGGCAGTGCGCTGCAGAACTGCATTCCTCAGCCGAGCTACCGGGGTTCAGCAGCAAACACAGGATTTGGGATCCAGAACAGTGTCTACCTACCAGCAAGCACATTCTCCAGGCTCCAGAGAAAGCTCGAAAAAAGTAAAATCAGTACTTCAGAGAGGCTGGAATGTTTGGTCTCTTCCATAACATAAAAAGCTGAAGGAGACCCTGGCTCTGCTCTGTGTGCTCTTCAGGTGATCGGACGTTCCTCTTGTCCAGCCACAAGGCCGGGTTAAATACCTTCCCTATTAACCGCTGGATCACTCGCCCTGCGGCACTCATCCGCAGGTAGCATCAAATGCAAACCAAACACTCGGGGTTCGGTCGTTTCAGTAAGCGTATCATTGACACATCAGCCAAGGACTGGCCTGGATTCTACATTTTTATTTAATAAACAATCACGGGTTTATCCAACTTAGTTATAAATAAAGCCCAAACAAATATAACTTATGTAGGGATGCCTGCATAAGTGTGCAAATAAATAAAATAATAAAATAAAATACAAATAAAATAAATAACGTTCATTTTAAGTACTAGAACAGCTATTCAACTGATTTTCCCCGGAGACGCAGGAGGCAGAGCCAGCAGGTCGCTGCCCCGTGCGGGGCCGGGCTCTGTGCGGCAGCGAGCCACGCACGCCGCTCGGCAGCCCCTTTCTGACGGTGGGGGTTCAGCTGGCTCTCCTGGGAGATGAGGGAAATTCTGCGAAGGGACCGCCACAAAACCCACGGCAAGTGCCGAGCGCGTACGGCCGTAACCAAGTTCAGACACAATTGAGTTGTGCCTGCACCCGGACAAGCATCACCTGAGGAGTCGCCTAGACCTGCACAGAGGTGGCTGAGGTATGCACATCGGACTGACCGCTTTCTGCTGGGAAAACTAATGTTATTGATGGAAACCACTGAAAAACTGTTACACGGGCAAAAGGCGTGATCAGTAAAATGCAACTGTGATGTTCCGTATGTTTGAGAACCCGCTGCATCTGTATTGTGTGTTACCAGATCCTTTTCATTTCAGAATGGTTTAGAGATCCTGTCTCTGTCCACCTGCCTTCCTATCAGAGGCTACAGCTGCTAAAAAAAATAAAAATAAAAATACCTCCACCATGGAATTAAAAACCTGGAGTCTACAAACTACATTACCAAAAGCTGCCTTTCTACCTTTTTCCCATTGTCTTCTCATAAATCACATCTACCTCTACCAAAAGGGTCTCGTAAATAATCGTTACGATGGGCTTAGAAATTTGTAGGCATTAAAAATGGAATTGAAACTTGGTTGGCATGAACACTTGTTTGAAAATCGAGGTTTTAAGCTTACCCATTTCTCTTTCTTTCCCCCCTCCCCTCCAACATCTGCCTCATTTTACTGACATTACTTGTAATGCTATAAAATACGCAGGATGCAAACGAAGCAAGGGAGTGCCTCCACCCTTCTTCTAGACTGAAAATGAGTGAGCAAGCAAAAAAAAAATAATTTCCAAGTCAGTGCCCAGAGAGCTTTCCCTCCTTCCCAGCAGAGGAACTGCGCCGAGCAGCCGGGCGGATTAAGCAGAAAGGAGCCAGTACGTGTAAGGGACACACGGCAATGGCATCGCAAGGAGGAAGCTGGAGCCCCCCGTCTGCCCCCGCTCACCCCCAGTGTCCAGGCCTGTATCTGTCCGTGCGCGAGGGCAGCGTGCCCTCTGCTGGGAAATGCCGAATTATAAAAGGATTTCTCACGTCATTCGAAACTGGGAGCCCATGTGATGGTGGAAGTCCACACGTGGACAGCAACGTGACAGGGATGCAGAGCACCCGATCCGATACCGTGGTCCCTTTCGGCTTGTTTCTGGGGGATGGAGTGAAAACGTGCTCCAAAATCTTTTATAAATTTCAGGTAGTCTAAATGGGAAATTAAATGAACCAGAAATATGAGAGATGTAATTTTGAGAGCAAAATCTTATTAACAGCTACTTACAGGATCGCTAGACTTTAACTCGGGAGATGAAAGGGTCTGTCTGTCGGTTCAGATTCAATTAGTACCCAGCCTAATGACTTCTCCCCGGAAGCCACGGCTATTGTCACTATAGAAACAACTCCGTATTCGTTTGGTTTGTTGATACATACTCCAAAGCCACCGCCTTAAGGGTGGTTATAACACACATTCCATTATTTATGGCAGGAAGAGCGTTCTAACTCAACTGCGGTTGATAATAAGCCAATAAAAGTTATACCCCAGGGTATGAGCCTTTGGGGTGACTTGGCTCTTTCAGCACTTTACCTGGAATTTAGAGATGACAGGCGCTGCTTCGGTTTAGCAGACTAAACAAAAAATAAACACACAGAAGGAACAATGACTAATCTATACACTTTCAACATGAACAATTTGATTTGCAGTTCTGCTGCACGTACATAACTAAATGAATCAGTGTTTAAAGCTTTAAGAAAAACAAAATTGAAATAGCCCAGAAGGAAAAATTTGGAAAGTGTTTGAAGGTTTTTTTCCCCAAACAGGCCCCAACAAGCAGCGTGTTCGTGCAGCAAAACCTCTTTCAAAAACAGGCTTCTACCTGAACTTACATATAATCACTATAGTAATACATGTATTTATATATATTTTAAAAAATCACCATACTTTGTGATTTATAGTATCACAAATATTATAAAAGGCACTTCAGAATTTCAGGAAAAAGAACTGTATGAAAATACTTATTATTAATGCTTATTCTGGGTTTTAGGGCTCCAAAACTCTGAAAATACACCGTACGAGACTGAACTAGAACTGGCATGATTGAAAACCCAGGAAAAGAAATTTTTTTTTTTAATTGTATCAGAGTACCAGCTAATCTCTGCAGATCTGGTCAGCAGGAGTCTGGCTCTTCACTCAAGAAATTATTGTTGAGTAAACACACGAGAAGGTCATCCTACTTCAGCTGAAGCTGCACCAGTGCTGAGTAGAGCAAAAGAGTTACGACGGGCATTTTGCAGTCCCGTCTTCCTTTCTAGACACCGCCATAGTGTTTTCACAAGAGTCTGACGTTGCTGGTGCACGTCCAGTTCAGGAGCCACCGTATTCCCCAACCTGCCGTCGGCAGAACTGCTCCCCAGCCCTGCATCCTTCACAGAGCTTTGCGGGTGCTCAGTCCCATCTGAGAGATTTGCCGTTTTCTGTACTGACCGGCATCTTTTTTGAAAACCTAAGTGATCCCGAATAGACACCTTCAAATTCATCCCCTCACCTGGATGTTCTTCGTCGTTTCATCGGGTTCAGCTTTGCCCCTTTACCTGCAGCACGAGTCACCGGCCAATGAAGGCAGAAGTGTCCAACTGAAGACTCTTCTGATTCCCTGACGGATTTCGTTGTCTGTCATTTAACCACCACCACAGTCGAGATCCAAAACTAAGATTTTTGTTTTTTTTTAAATTAAGAAAGACTAATTTTCAATTTTCGTAAAATTAACATACAAGACTTGCAAAAGTTAAAAAAAGACTAAAAGAAAAAACATGTGAGAGACCACTCTCTCAAAAGAGTCCAAGCTCAGTTTGCAGGAGACAACCCAGTCTGTAGTGGGTCCATTCCGTTCAATGGAATTTTTTAGTCCATTTAAAACACTCAGTTGCTTGACAAACCCAGGAAATGGTTAAAAAGGCTCAGAAATGAGTTTCTAGAGCTAGAGCCAGAAATATTACTTCAGATGACAGGAACATAGATGCTCTTTATGATTGCCTTATTGTTTGCTGAAATCCCTTAAACTTCTCCAGTTTTGTCCTTGATTTCCATCTTTTGTCTCTGCTTGACCTTTAGATAACCTTTTGCCTCGTAATTTCATCTTTCTTTGATTTGCATTGGGATGGTGCTGAACAAGAAACGTAAATCTCTCTGTCACTCTTCATGCCTTTTAGTCTTCTGGCCCAGGCATACCTCCACAGCTGTCCTACAAATGGACTTGCACAAGCACAGCCTATAAAAGTGCTCCTTCCATTTCACCCACTGCCGCAATTCCTCGCGAGTACGAGGATCTGGTTTCTGTACAAGGCAGCCACATCTGCTGCTGCTAAAACTCCTTCCACAGTCTTCTGGACCAACTGTTTTTATCTATCGATGTTTTCACTAGATATGATATTAAAATCTACTCTCTTTCAAGGCTCCCAACTATCCCTGCTTTCTTTCATACATTCCTTTTGGTCTGTAAAAACCTGTTTCCCAATACAGTTTCCAGTAATCTTCCGCTTCCAGTTCCGTGCTTTGCTTAGTGCTGCTCCTGTACGTGCAATTCCCTCTTCTTCTCCATGAAGAGCATGGAAGGAAACAGTTCCAGAGCGACTACCTGGGCCTGATGGCAGATAATTTGAATCCTCGGCCTCCAGAGGAAGGTGGCTGCACCCAGGTTGTCTAGTAGGCACGGTTCCTCGCCTGGGTCAAGTCCCAGGCCTTACCTTACCTTAGGAGGTGCTGGGGAGAGTGCTGCTCGATCCTCGCTGACGCCAGGGGTTGTCCCGACAGTTGTGCAGTTCAGATCACGCAGCAACCTGCACCGTTTCATTTACCAGCCAGTCTGAATACCCTCCTTTTCCTTTATCTAACTTCCCGCTCTGCCAGCTCACATTATACCTTACAATCAACTTGCTCCGCACAGCCCAGCACCAATCGAATGCCTCAGAAGTTAATACTGAAACAAAACGGCGACGCTTCACGGATCCTAGCACGGGCACGGGCACAGCCCGCTGTCTAACCTGACTTGCTGCAAACGCAGGCCAGAGACTCCCGAAGGAAATATCCACATTTGAGACAGAGCTACTATTTAGATACGGCTTTGTATTAAAAACTCCAGACTGGATTTATACACTTCAGGAAATGATGGCCTACTGGTAGTTCAGATTAAACATTCCAGAAGTTTATTACCCATGTAGTCAAAACCTGACAATACTTAGGACCGTATTTTCCTGTCTTCATCTTCCAACTACTGAATGGTATATTAAGCCCCAATTTTCTAAATTAAACAGTAATACTATAATGACTCTTCCTCATAAAGGTAATTACTAATTATAATCCAATCATCATTTGAACTTCTCTTTGAATAAGTAAAAGGTGGGGCTTAATCTTTTGCCATAAAATAGGGTTTTATATCTAAAATTGTCTATTATTTCTGGAGATGCAATTATCATATAGTCATTTAACTGAACATTATTTCTCATATAATTTCTTTAAGGTTTTTTAGTGATGAGTTTTCAGTGCATATATTCACAATCGCCAGGACAACGACAATACTAACTTTTTCTCTTAAAGAAATACTGCCTTTCAAGATGCCACGTGGATCAAGTTCCTTCCTAAGCGCAGCATTCACGCTAACAGGTTAACCTTTCTGGGGAGGAAAGGGACTGCAACCTTTAAGTCTTGTTAAGCTAGAAGAGAGGAAAATATCAGAAAAGTGGGACTGAGGTGAAGCAGGGAAGAAAACACGCGTGTTAAGGCCTGTCTTGTGTCCTTTCAACAGCACTGAATACCACGACAATCATCCATAAATTAACTACAGGACTTGTAATAAAAGCAGTACAGTTTACCTATTTATACACTTTTGCTATCTGAAAACTTTGAAGAGTCCTACTGTGCAGTTCTGCTCTAAAACCTGTAACTTTCAGAATAAACGAGTACAGAGGTGGTTGTTTCAGCATGACAAACAAAGGTGAGTTACCCAAGAGGAATGCTCCTTCATCTGATGCTGGTTGCTATGAGGACCGTTTGCATGGCCACGCCAGAAGCAGTTTTGACAGAGCTGGTAGTTGTGGCACTGCTGGCATCGGTACCGGAAACCCATCATGCTCTCACACCGGCAGTACGAACACTCCACGGGATGGAAGACTTGGTGGAGATGGGAAAGAGAGGGGGAGAAAAAAAAAAAAGAAAAGTAATAAGTGAACTTTAGGAAAACCTTGACCATCAAATTTCATTGGAGCTACAAAACCCACCCCCAGGTTCTTAACCACTAAACCAAGTCGTTATTCTGGGCAGGTCAGGGATTTTGAGTGCAGAGCACCTAATTTTGGTAAGGTTAACCATAAGCGTAAGTTGATGATAACACAGCAGTTCCATCTCACAAGTTCAATATCTCTTCTTCAGATTTCTCCCTCCTCACACCCAGGAGTCTCCACGAAAGTCCAACAACACTGAGAGTACATATGAGTGGACAGCAAACGCAGGAGGGTTGTATTCACAAAGGTTAATTTCCACCCAAGGAGAGCACTTTGCCCTGGAGTCACCTGAGAGAGCTTTTCACAGAAGAGACAACTTCAAACCACGAAACCTCCCTCGCTCTTCCCTGACTGCGAGCTGCCTCTTGCACCTCTGCAGCTTAACCTGAAGAAATCCCCAACGTGCCTCTAAATCCTAACATCTCGAGAAATGGAAAATGAAATTAGGTGTGACACACAGTCACCATCAGAAGCAGGCCTAAACAAATAAAACAAACGAACAAATTAACGCTTCTTCCCTGTTCTTCTACCCATGAACAAACCACCACAGACTCGCTCCATTTAAGAGATAAATCTTCAGAATGAACAAAAGAGGAAAGTGAGAATGAGGTAAAGGAGATACCTTACTACGTCAAATGCATCTTAAAAGGTGAGGCACAGGAAACCAAATGGAAGGGCGGAGGTGAGGGGGAATTACAGGAGAAAATAGTTTAGCATTGCTGTGGGTCTAGAGCATAAGTAGTTACAGACGGGTATAAATAGCGGCGCTATGGAGAAGACCACAGGAAAAAAGAGCAGCTCACGGGTCAACCAGATGAAATTCTTTGATATGTCTATTACAAACTACTGAAAGACCTAAGAGAAATAGTCACAAAGAGTCTGAAGTTTTGATCTATGATAAAAATGATGACGTAGCTGTTCTAGCTGAGACGGTGCAATACTGCACAGGGCAACAAGGTGAATGCAGAGATACGCTGCTACTGGAAGGTCTGGCCAGTTCAGCGGTGCAGAAGTGCCGGCAACCTCAAGGGTGGATGCATGTGCCAAAAGCGTTGAAAACACATGGGTAACAATTAAAGCAAAGACAACTGGAGCATTGACCAGGTCAGGAATGCCATGGATAATTAATCCAAGACAATCAGGTGGATGGCACTTTATTGCAGCACATCACAACGCTGTATAAAGCAAGAACTTGGTCGTGGTAGGCGATTTCAATATACCACGTCCAGTGGGAATGGCCTGCAGAGGAACTGGTGACTTTATTTCTTTTTTTTAAATCAAAAGGTGGAGAGAGCAATGAAAAGAAAGAGGGGTTGATTTGTATCAAACAGTAGAAAAGAACTGGTTGAAAAAGATGAAGACAAGCGACCTTAAGTTAACATGCCAGCAGAAGAATTTTGTGAATTTTAGGAAGCAGGGGAGAGAGAACCTGACTTCAGTGCAGCACATTTCAGTAAACTCATGAGAATTAGCAGATAAGCTACAGGAAGAAACAATTCCACAGGAAAACTGAGTTAGAAGAAATGCCGGTTCCTTAGAGAAATTATGCTAAGGAAACTATCTCAGTGCAGAGAAAAGAGCAGGCTGCAGTAAAACACTGCTGGGGCTAAAATTAAGAGCTCCTCAATAACCTAAAATTCAAAAGGAAGCCTACAGAAGCAAAAACTGAGATGAAGTACTAATGAGGGCCAAAAGAATAACTCAAATATCCAGAGAGAAAGTCAGAAAAACAGAAGGAGAGAAAACTAGCAGGGGATTTAAAAGGGACATTACAAGAATTGTAATCAGGATCCTCAAAAGGGTGTGAAATTTTACCTATGTAACTACTGACTTCTCACGTTGTTTTAACTTGCAGGATACATACTGGAACAAAGAATAAAGCAAAGTACTGTAAGGTTCTTCAGAACAACAGAGAAATGAGCCATGGATGACATTTGCCAGATCAACCTGATGTCTTTCCACAACAGAGTAACTGACCTTGAAAATAGGGAACAGGCATCTTGTGTCATCGATTTCTCATTTTACTTCACTAACACTTACAGAACTGGTCTCCCCTGATATTCTCATGACAGAGCCAAATACACAACAGATGAAAGGACTGTAACTTAGATGTGAATCTCATTGGAAAAAGACCAGAAAGCAGTTAATTGTCAAAATGGAAAGATCTAATGAGCAAAAGGCTTTATTCCAGGTCATGCACTGCTCAATATTTTTCATAAACGGTCTGAACGATCACCAAAAATGTCCGATTCGGGGCAGCACATTTCAAGGCAGATGTGGGTTAATTATATGAAGATGAGAAAGCAATAGAATTGTCTGACCAATATCTGGTAGGCATCTCAGCTAGGAGCAGACTGTGAGAAGGCAGCATCAGACATGCAGGAGGTACTTACAAAAACACCGGCACACTCTCCAGAGCCAGGGGCCAAACCCCAGGTACTTAAGGGTTTAAACTGCAATAAGAAAAAACTCATGCTAGGATGTTAGGAAAAAACCTTTCTCACCCTAAAAATATTTAAACGTTGATCTCACCCCAACGTCAAGTCCAAAGAGGCATCAAAACTTTTTGATAGAGAGAGGATTTTGAGAAGCAGCGAGGCAAATCTTTCAAGAACATTTACATACATTCAGGTTTCCCCACCTTTTCAAAAATGTCTCTTCTCTTCCCCCCCTCCATGCATTTAGATCTCCAAGATGAAAAGGGGACAAAAGGACTCCAGAGTCCTGAGCCCAAGAATCAAAACCTTGAAAGTGATATGCCTGAT
Source organism: Aramus guarauna (assembly GCA_013400195.1). Lineage (NCBI taxonomy): Eukaryota > Metazoa > Chordata > Aves > Gruiformes > Aramidae > Aramus > Aramus guarauna. Next base: position 165,056 of record VXBL01008807.1, read on the forward strand.
TTGGGAAAGCAGTAACAACATTCTGACAAAATAAAACGTGAGGCAAAATAATAATGGCGACAGCACTCAAAGTTGTGCAAAGAGCACGCTCTAAAAATGACTGCCTAAGAGAAGAGTGGAACACTCGGGATCAGAGACCACTACATCACGGACAAGGTATCTGGCCATCAAGACAGAAACCAAAGAGGTGCACTTCTTGGTTGGTTTATTTGTGGGGTTTTTTTTTGGTTTGGGGTTTTTGGTGGGTTTTTTCTTTTTCTGAAAGTGACAAAGTTTAGTTATGGGTGGGAAACAAATAACCGAAGTGGAACAGCATGCTTCCTCCCAGCACCAACCTGCTCTCTTCCCCTTCCTGCCTTACTGGCAGGTGCTACGTCACGATCAAATGTAGATATTACTCTTTTCCCATTTTTTTGTTCATTTCTGAGGGCCATAAAATATGGTGTTGTAAACTTTATTTCTCTCCTCTCCTGCACAGACAACTTTCCAGCTCCCGTCTGCATAAATCCAACTGGACTGAAGTTGCCATGAAGTGGGCAAGTGAAAATGTTTTTCACGTCATTGATGTGTTCAAGTCACACTTGAACCACCATGCCCTCCTGCCTATGGACTTTAAGAGTTCACCTTATGCCCCGATCCATTTTTCATCTCTCCTTCCTACTCTTCCTTTCCTGCCTCTAAAATACTTCCAACCAAAATGCTCATGCTTCATTTTTCTCTACCTCAGTGATCGGAACATCTTTGTTGTTGTTGGCACCTCCTCTTTTGAAGGTGTCCCTTTACCCAGGGCTCCCTGCCACATGCGGGAGTGGGAATTCAAGCTTCTTTCCACCTTTCACTGCATCCAAGTCTTCAGCCTTTCCCTTTCCTGGTTGCCAGTACTCTGGACTCAAACTTCCTACTGGATCTTTCTTGAGAGAGACAACCTGCTCCGTCCCTCCGGCCAGCAGCCCAGTTCCCTATGGGAAGGGCAGGAAGGGCAGGGGAGGGAAGCAGCTACAGACCAATTCTCTGGTCTGGCTTTTCCTCCTTTTCCTGACTCCAGCTCACATATCTATACGCACCGAGTTTTTGCTTTCCCCTTGTTTCCTTCAGCTGACGCAGCCAGTGACTCTCCCTGTAGTAGATTCCCTTGCAAGAGTTCTGCCCCGCATTGTGGGACACATCCTTCTACCTCCCGTCCCACCTGACCCGTCCCAGCATCACTGACTCTGCTCAGACTGCTGCATCACAGAGAAATCTCACCACAACACTAACCTCACCCAGCAAAGCTGTGTCCTCTTCTCCTTTCAACTCTGCCAGCCTCCAAAATTCTCCTGGAAGTAACCTTCAACTCTCCGCTGCACCCTTAACAGTATTTTTGCCATCAGTATTCAAATCTTCAATCATCAATCTTCCAGTCACTATTCAAATCTCCTCTTCTCATTCCAATTTCTTCTGTGATCAGGACATACAAAATACTTCCAAATGAAAACTAGAACAATGTGATGGGACCTTTCTCCTCTTCTTCCCTCCTCTGTCACACTACAAATCTCTCACTGGTGCAAAGACGTTCTTGTGCCATCTTGTGCCGTTCCTTTTTTTAGTATTATTTTCTTCAGTCTGTTCCCCTTGCTCTCCAACATCCAAATATACACACGATTTAGGTTTTCAGAGTCCAAGGACAAAAAACTTTGACCATATTTTCTTCTCTAAGCCCAAGTTCCTTTGTCTCTAGGCTCACTGAATGCATGCTCACTGTCCGATGTCCCTCTCCTCTAGTCCTGATCTTCGTAAACCCCTCTGCCTCTCTCATTTCCACAGAAGCCATTCTGGTCAAATTCCCTCGTTACTGTTTCCCACCCAAATGTAGGTGTCTTTACCACTGATCTTTGAGCTGCAACCCCCAAATCTGACCTTCCTCCTTGTCTTGAAATCTCCATATACTGCCCTGCCTCCACGTATTCATCTTTTATCTTATATTTTGACTGCAGATGCCAAAAAATGCCAGTCTTTGCTCTGTCTGGACAATGCCCTTCCCAAGGGGGCATATGATTAGGGCTTCCAAAATAGGGTAGTAGCATAAATGATGGATTGCTAAAATGAAATAATGAGGAAGAGTTTTGGAGGAAAATTACAGATCCATATTTTGGACGTGTTGTTTCAAATTACCCTAATTTTAAAGATACATGAGAGAGCTAAGAGAGATGCAGGACTGAGTGATCAGACTGGTCTGGAACTGAGAAGCATATCCAAGTGGTCTGCTTACACACGACTGAGTATTTCTGTAGGAAGAACAGTATTAATAACAAAATGTAGATAGAACTAAGTGGGGGAAAAGAACAGAGCCTTTATTACATTGTGTAGAAGAAATTCCCAAAGACATTAAAATCTAGCAGGTAAAGGAAAACAAAAGTGACAGCTGCAAAATACAAGAGAAGAAATCAAAGAGGAGATGACAAAAGTAGAAAGCTAAAGCATGATGAAGATGTAATGATTCAACATTTTCACAGAAAAATGCGTCAGGGAAAACCTGGAAAAACCCCACTGTTGAAAACTCTGGCTAAGGCAGAACTAATATTGGGGGACAAATGTTCTTTTGCCATGACTATACATACAGACTTCTATTATACTATTCTTTTACACATGGTACTCCCAGCTACATCTATAAACAAGATGCACTGCTACAAGACTTTGCCTTGTGCTAGTGGACACAGGTCAGCAATATCGATGCACATACCCGTAACTTCTCAGTTCTGTTACTCCAACACAAAACACACACCAATGACACCGTTAGCTAGGAGACAGAAACCCCCCAAAGCCCGGTACTCCAAAGGCAGCACTCCTTACCAAGCTGTATGACCCGTACCACAGCAATCATGTCTAGGATATAGCGTACATGCTGAGCTCCAGGTTTCAACTCTGTTCTCAGATTTTTCCATGGAAACTATTCAAATGAGTGGAAAGAGATTCCAGGAGATTAAAATCAGTGGATAGAGCTCTGCTCCGGTGGCAGTCAGAGCAGGATTCTCCACCTTCCTATTGACTGCAGCAGGAACCTGACCTCCTCACTCTAACGGTTGTGAATACACCCAAATACTCTTTGGTCCTGTGTTCTGCTGCCAAATCTCTAAACAAAATCTAATCTCTGTGACTGAACATATTCTGCTCTGCTCATTGCAGTGGAACACTACTTTACAACCTCTGATCTACAGACCACGAGGATCCGATGGACTGCTCCCACGGCATCAGAGGTTATGAGGAGCAGAAGCGATCTGGCACATGCTATGCAGCAGCCTATGTAGAAGAACCTTTTAAAACGACCTGCATTCCACTGGAAAGCGTAGGGACCAGCACAACAGAAGAAGACTGAAATGCATTACAGAATTTGTACCCAGAAAAGAAATGATGGGCTTAAACCCTCACAGAACATCACCAGCGGGACACGCTCCAAGGTGCCAGGTCCGATGATGGCTCTAGCCAGGGCACGGAAAACCACAAGTGTGTCTCCAGACCCAGCCTAAGTTGTGCAGAGACTCTACTGAGTAGTAGCTTCACATCTTCCTGTAGGCTGTGAAAAGGCTGCACAGAATTACCGACTTACTACCCAAGTTACCCCAGACAGGAGTTAACACGCCAGGGCAGCATGGACTGAAGTATCTTTGCAGGGGCTTCTTGTTGAAACGTGCTCTGAGGTGTTTGCTATCACTGGCCCGTAGACACTGTGCCTCCTGGAGGGGTGGCACCTTCCCAATTACCACGATGTCTACGTCTACGGTGGTTTGTAGCTTCCTTTCCCCACAAGGCAACCATCTGGGGAATCTAAACACTTTACAACTGGTCATTAAGGGCGAGAGTTCACAATCAGAAGAGTCTTCCTTAATGACAGCTTACAACTTGGGCAGTGCAAGAAATTAGCTATTGCTGGTACAGAAGATTTTAATGCTACATTTTTCTTATTAAGCCTTTTTTTAACTTACTGAGAAGCCAAGGACAATGCAGACCTCCCACATCCTCTAAAACAAAAACTGAAAAAGTTCTGGCTCCTGAGTATTCATAAAAACATTGTGCCAAAATCACAATATAGAAAAAAGAGACACCAGTTTCTCGGTGGATGTCAGCCATATATTCAGAGAAGCAAATTATTTTGATCTTCTGGGAAAGGTGAAGATTTATTTGTCACAGAAGGCAGCCAAAGCTTGACTTATAATACCTGGCTGAAGAGCAGCTTGAGAGGGTTAAAAAACTGTTATGGAAGATTTTTTAGTTGGGAACTCCTAACCAGGAACTGCATTCTCCCTGCCACACATATGGTTTTGTAAAATTGTTGTATTTCAGGTAGGATACAATCCTTACCCTAGAGAGTCTATGAGCTAGCAAAGTATTTCTACAAACCTTAATACAAGCTTAAGATAGCAGCTATGGCAAGTTTAAAAGCTAGATAATTCTTTTCTGTATGCTTCCTTTGTTATAAATGGGAGAGGAAAACACCCATGGCCTGAAGGCTTCTTCCACTTGCATTTACAAAGGATCCTATTTCCACAAAAGCCTAACTCAACAGATTAGGACGCCCGCACAAAAGCATACTGCTAGCTCGCTGCATATTAGCATGCAAATTGAGATGATGGTTCTCAAAAACCCCAGGCTGGCCTATTTGTTTAGATCAATACTAGCAATTTATGGAGTTTATTTGATGCCTCGAGAAAGAAGATACATTATTTTTTGCCTGTAAATGTCATTTCTCCAGTAATACAAGCTCCGTTGAGAGCTTAATTGCCTTTTGCTTATATCAGAGTTGAAAAGACAACCAAGGAAACTGCAGAATTGTTTTCTGGTTCTTTTAAAGGTGTCAACCGAGGTGTTCAAGTGCTTCTGAAGTCACTCAGCAGTGAGTGCCAGAGCAATTAATGGGAATATTTAAAAGCTGTGAAGGAGACAAACATCTGGTTGGGAAGAAAGGTTAAACAAAAGCACTACGCTCCGACAAGGGGAATGCAGAGGAAACTAACTTGCGGTGGAAATCAAGAACTGCCTCCAGAGCAAGGCTACTGTTGAACACTACAGGGAAACATGTTCAAGACAGCAGTACCAAGGACACAAACTTAAAGGATGGATCTTCAGGGACTGAGCCCATTTTTATCAGATAAACATTGCTTACAGACCGGTGCTGGAAGACGAGAACCTCGGGGGATGATTTAGTGGGATTTCCATTGCAATCATACCTAGAAGCACAAGATTCCTGAATAGCTGAGGCTGGAAGGGACTCTGGAGATGTGCTCAAAGCAGGGCCAGTCAGAGCAGGTATGGTCAACCTGGCGACCTTTTCTGCCAAATCATATTCCAGGCAGTCAGCCCAGCCTGCCCTGGTGCATGGCGTCATTCCTTCCCAGGTGATGGACTTTGCACTTCCCAGTGCTGAACTTCGTGAGCTCACAAGCAAAGAGAGAGGCAAAATTAAGACCTCACGCTCTCATGAATCTGCACTTGGAGAATCATCTGATACATGTCAGAATACCCGACTTACAGCCTTGCAAGTCTATTCTGAAGCAACAGTGCAGCACTTCTAGTAAAGCACTGGCAGTAAAAAACCCCACCTGGGGAACACTAGAGAGTGAAGTTTACCTGGAGCAGGGAGGTTATTTATCACAAGCTGTCCTGTCCAAGTTTAGCCTCTGAACTTGAAGGATTCGGTCAGTGCAAGGCATTTGACATTGTCCCACTCAACATCCTTGTTTCTAAATTAGAGACATGGATTTGACAGATGGACCCCTGAGTGGATAAGAAATTGGCTAGATGGCCACACTCAAAGAGTTGCTGTCAACAGCTTGATGTCTAAGTGGAGACCAGTGAGGAGTGCCGTTCCTCAGGGGTCGGTACTGGGACCAGAGCTGTTTAACATCTTTGTCGGTGACATAGACAGTGGGATCCAGTGCACCATCAGCAAGTTTGCTGATCACACCGAGCTGTGTGGTGGGTCAACACGCTGGAGGGCAGGGATGCCATCCAGAGGGACCTGGACAGGCTGGAGAGGTGGGACCGTGTGAACCGCACCAAGTTCAACCAGGCCAAGGGCAAGGTCCTGCCCGTGGGTCGGGGCAATCCCAAGCACAACTCCAGGCTGGGCAGGGAATGGATGGAGAGCAGCCCTGAGGAGAAGGACTTGGGGTGTTGGGGGACGAGAAGCTCACCATCAGCCGGCAATGTGCGCTGGCAGCCCAGAAAGCCACCCGTGTCCTGGGCTGCGTGTCCAGCAGCGTGAGCAGCAGGTCGAGGGAGGGGATTCTGCCCCTCTGCTCCGCTCTGCTGAGACCCCCCTGCAGTGCTGCCTCCAGCTCGGGGGTCCCCAGCACAAGAAGGACACGGAGCTGTTGGAGCCAGGCCAGAGGAGGCCCCGGAGATGATCCCAGGGCTGGAGCACCTCTGCTCTGGAGACAGGCTGAGAGAGTTGGGCTGGTTCAGCCTGGAGCAGAGAAGGCTGCGGGGAGACCTTGGAGCCCCTTCCAGTCCCTGCAGGGGCTCCAGGAAAGCTGGAGAGGGGCTGGTGCCAAGGGCAGGGAGGGACAGGCCAAGGGGAATGGCCTGAAGCTGCAGGAGGGGAGCTGGAGCTGGGCTGTGAGGCAGCAATCCTTCCCTGGGAGGGTGCTGAGGCCCTGGCCCAGGGTGCCCAGAGAAGCTGTGGCTGCCCCTGGCTCCCTGGCAGTGTTCAAGGCCAGGTTGGATGGGGCTTTGGGCAACCTGGGCTAGTGGAGGGTGTCCCTGCCCATGGCAGGGGTGGCACTGGGGGGGCTGGGAGGTCCCTTCCACCCAAACCAGTCCGGGACTCTGTGGTCCGCCTTTATAATTTCCACTCACAAAGGTGGAAATGTTTCACAGTTCTCACAAGTTCTAGTGTCAGATCACAACAGAACGGAGGTTCATCAGCTAGAGAGCCCTTCAGTGGCAACCCTAGCAAACAAGCTCCAGCATCTGGGAGGCCATCGGTTCCCCTCCCTCTGAGACTGCTGCTGATTTTAGCTTACCCTGGATGTGGGAACCCGTCACTACGAAATCACATAGTGCTGAAGCCTAGGCGCCAGCTGTAACTTAAAATGTAAACACTGACTGTACCAAATTAATTAAGGGCCTAAATCGATGTCTGAAACTTAAGCCCCTTCACTAATTGTGGAGCACTATGAAACACCTCCGGTATTTTGTCTGGGAACCTAACGCCTCAGATTTCAGCTCCAGGATGGCCGCTGGGAGCTGCCAATCCCTGCCCTATCCAGCGCTGGTCCCCAGCGTGCCAGGCCTGGAACAGAGTGGTCCCGCACACGGCACTGAGCGGCGGCTCGGGAGCAGAACCGGAGGCAACGTGTCGAATGGCAGCATCCCATTATCAAGTGATGGATGAAGACTGGAGGATCTTTGTGGCCAACTCTCTCCTCCAAATCAGCGGACTGGTTTTAGCTGGCTTGTAAGGCTGACCAAAGTCTGACTGAAGGCATTAATACAGCACAGCATCACACCCAAATAAAAGATGAGCCTGGTTTAAACCAGCATTGATTTCTGTTTCTTTCATGTTCTTGCCTCTGTTTTGGCAAAGTTTTCAGATGAAAGCAGGGGACAGGCACTCCTGCAACCTCCCGCAAGCCTTCATTTCCACAAAAATGATGGGGGTTTAATAGATGCAGATGGTAAAACATACACAAGCCTTACAAAGTAACTTCATATTAATTTGACACAGAATCCACAGCAGTAGCCATTGTCAGCACAAACTTCACATCTTCCATCTTCTGCTTTTTAAACACTGAAAATGGCCATTTAGTAGGAGATACTCAATGCAGACCTATAGCAACAATGAACTCTTGCATACATCCCGTCCCAGACTTTAAACTATCAAAGCTTCTGGCTTGCTTTTTCCTTAGTGGCACATCTGTAATCAGAGCGGTGTCTTCCCTCAACGTTTCTTTTCCCACCGCGTGTCCCAGGAATCCCAAGCTCATTCCTTCTACTGTCCCCATCCTTCAAATCTGCTGTTTTTACCTTTGGTGGTCAGGCCCCCACACCAAGCTCCCCTTAACTTCTTTTCCTGTGGGACACAATCCAGACTTGCTCTCGCCCACCGAAGCCTGCTGTAGCTTGGCACATCCCTCTGAGCATCAGCTGCAATGATTTCTCATCAGCACTTTTAAGCAGAAGAACTGCTGCCTGACTCTGGAGCAAAAATACCACTTGCACCAGAATAAAAGATTCTGAGGAAAAGAATAAATATTGTAGTAACTTAGAGGGCTAGAACACTGGCACAAATTGTCAATGGTAACATAATTCAGCAAGCAGCTTGGGAGGGAGCTGTAGAACAGGCTGATAAGAATTAGAAACCTATTTTTAATGCCGCAAACATTAAAAGTTACCCTATCAAGTTATCTGAATGCTAAACCTATGTGTAACAACCGGTGTGTGTAACGTAGGGTTAAATCCGGTTGGCAGAAGAAATGAATGGGGAGAATCTCGGGCTGCTTGGAAGCAAGCGTCAGAAGAAGGGGCCCTTGTGCAACTGCTCCCAGTACAGACGGCTGGGCTGGGACCTGCACGTGCTGGAGCAGCCACATCGCGCAGCGGGGGTCAGGGAAGCTGTCAGACAATATAGCAATGCCAGCACTGATCTATAAGGATGGTAATATTCTGGGTATCTAGTAATTTCTTCCAGGTACCTTCAAGCAGAAAAAAAGATCAGACTATGGATTACCTCCAGATCCTTCCACTGTTGCACTTCTGCCCAAACACTATGTTTAAACATTTTCCCCTTGCCTAAGCTCTGTGCAATTCTATCCTGACCTGTAATTCCTATAAACAGTTTTACTGCCTGTTTCCTTACTGTCTTTATTCCACAGTGTGTTTTTCTTGAAGAACAATTTTATAAGGATAAGAGGATAAAGGAAGAGGAAAACAAGAAGTCCTTCCCTTCTGCTAGTGCAACCTGTCCCGTAAGGGTGGGAAAGACACCCCAGTACTGTAGTTTACCCAATATTTTAACCAGATCAACCTCCTCACCTTTTTGCTAAGTTTTCCCATAAGATTTGTCTATGTAAAATTGCTCCCCTCAAAATTCTTTCAAAAAAATCACTTCTTTAATGAGATCCACAGTTACCAGGAAACATCTGTAAACACATAGAGCAACTGGGAAATTCACCTGCTCTTGTGCTGCAATGAAGAAGAAAAGGCCCGCCGAGCATCGCAGCTCCCATCTCGTTCACTGCTGAACAAACGCAGCTTAAATTCACAACCAGATATGCTTTGCAAGAGGATCAGGAGAAGACAATGAAACAAATGCCAAAACCCAGCGTATCTAAACCACAGCAATACCTAACCACGGCACAGGCATAAATGTCAAGAAACAGAGAACGTAATAGAGATCGTGACACTCCGCTAGAGACAGGCTGCCAAGCTGTGCCAGTAACCAGCCAGGCAAAGCCAAGGGCTTGAGTTTACCTGCCTGGGTCTTCAAAGGGAGAGGTCTGCACACCGCGAAAGCACTACAAATGCATGCCATGGAAGAAGAGGTAACAACCGGTAGGGCAGGGGTTTTGAAGGATGATAACATGATTTTACTCTTTGGGAAGGAAACAGAAGATGAAGTTTAGTTTATGGGTGAAGGGAAAAAAAAGGTTGTTTTTTTCTAGAACTGACAAACAAAACATCATACACATATACTGTGTGCAACTGTACAATAAATTAAACACACCACTTTTCTGGCCACTGAAAAAACCAAATAGTTTCGATACACGCGCACAACCTTCTGCAGGAAACCTTTGTCTTCCCTGAACTCCATAAAGCCCCCTCAGCCAGATGACACTCTCATCACTCCTTCTCACTGTTAATCTTCAGTTTTCCATCCCTTATTGCTCCTTAAATACTTTCCATAGGCAGGAAACCCCAGACATTTTAGCTAAGAAAAGGTCTGGAAGTGAGAGGAGCCGAGTAGCTCGCTCCCATAGCGAGCACTGAAGTGACTCGGGTGCTCAAATGCCGCTCAAGACAGACATTTGAACGGGTACCCAAATCTTCGGGAGTGAGCACTTCAAAGCGTATGTTAAAGCCTTGTTCAAGTGAAGGTTTTTAAAAGTTGCAGAATAAACGTGAACATTTAGACAGTATCGTTTTTCTGCTGCTTTGTTCTCATCTTCCACTACTAGCAATGCTAGAACTCTCAAACTAATCCTGTTTTGCATTGTTGCTGATGATGTCAAAGTCAGTCTTCATCCCAGAAGCACAGAACACTTTTTACTCCAACAAAAGTCTGGGCTTAAATGCTCTGCAACTACCACTGGACAGTGGGAAGGACGAAGGCATTAAGCGCTTTGTTACGTGAGAAAGGACAGGGTATTTACACATGTTGAACAGAAACCCTGCTCTGACCAGATGTTTCAAACAAGAAAATATTCCATTTACCATTTTCAACATGGGCAAGTCTGTGCATGAGAGGCAGCCACACAAGGCACTGAGGAGGTGGGTCAGCCATCAATGTGTCTAAAAACATGTTTAGCATGACCTTTTTCTGCAAAGAAAAGAGAAATAGAACTTAATTATATGAAAAAAAATCAATTTTATATACCAAAAACTACTTCAGACTTAAAATCTCTCTATGACTCAAATTCTGTCTACCAGGAATATTTCATCTGCTATAAAGAGATAAAAACCACAACTTCTTTGCTCAGGGAGTTTCAATCTATGTTAGGCAAACAGTAACGCCACAGAGAAGGTATTAGTAGAGACAGGATATAATTATGCAAAAATAAATGATAAACAGACGAACAGAAAGCTCCAAGAAAGGGAGGACCGGCCGGTCGGGATTGGCTCCCGAGCTGCAGTTAGAGATTCTTGTTCTGCAGAGGGATACAACGCGTGGGAGCGGAGGTTCTTTAACAATGGAGAAAACACGAGTTCAAACATACAGCCAGCACTGGAAAAAGCAGACACGCAGAACAGTGTTATGACAACAAATAGTAATACACAATCCATGCAGTAAAGGGGGGTTTTTAAAGGTAAAATAAGAAAAATAGCGGGAGGAGGAGAACGAGGCTAAGTCAATAAAAATGAAATTGAGATGAAATCGTTAGGAGAAGGAAGTCAGGCATGTTAAGAGTAACATTTTCTAAGGTTTCCAATTCAAGTGAGCAAGAGAAAATGCCTGCTGCAAATACAAACAGATGGAGAGCGCTGGTAAGAAAGCCAGCTAAGCCTCTTACGGATACAAAAAGAGAATACGTTGGCTGTTGCGTACAATCGGCTCGATGCTTCAGCACTTCTGACAGGCAGAAGACCAGCCGGCACCGGTTCTTCTCACCTCAGCGTACGGCAGCGCTGCTCCAGAGAGGGGACGCCGAGCCGGAGGAGAAGCCAGCCTGCTGTTCTCCTGGCTGTCAACTCATCGCAGCCTTCACTTGCAACTACCACGCCAAAAATTAAGGTGTGTTTTTGGTGGTCATGGGTTGTTTGGGTATTTTGTTTTGTTTGGTTCTTTTTCTAATTAAAGAGAAGGTTTATATTTAAAGCATCCATATTTTTGTGATTAGTGGCAAATGTATACATCTAATACCTCTGCAGCTAACTACACTGGCGAGATCAAACGGAATTGTAATCATCTATCCCAGTTACCATTAAGGAAAGCTCTAAGAAACATTTAATCTGACTTCTTCCAGCTTTTATAAGGTGTCCTTGTTCCAGTCTCTCTGCTTAGTAAATGAAAAGCTTTTCCTGAGTACTTAACGGCTGCTCCAAGAGAGCCCAAGGAATTCCTTGGCCAGACACCACGCCAGCCTTGCCCTCCCCAGAGCCACGCCGTCCTTCGGGCTGCCAGCAGCGACGCGCAGCCAGCCCGCCTGCCCTCTCTTTGGGGCAAGAAATCCAAAATCTTTTAACAGACCCACGCCCCGGTAAGGCCGTGAAACACTCCCCGTGTGCTGAACCAAGCCTCCTGACGGAAGAGAAGCACAGGTCTTAACTGGGGAGGGAGTGACTGTGGTGCGCCATGGCTGCTGCTCGCGTAACCAGGAACCGCTGCGCCGCCGATGTTAAATGGCAGCACCCTCTGTCATCGATGTGCAGATTGTACGCCTCAAATCTTTACATAATTACCTAGTCGCTTCCTTGTACAACCTTATAAAAATGCCTCCAAGGTTCCCTATTTGGCCTTGGCTCTCATCTCTCATACAAGAGTATGAAGGTTACTTCAAATAATAAATACTGCTCACAGATGGACAAGTCTTCTGGAGACAAGACTCAGGATCATTAGACATCACACCCATTTTTAAAAAGCATAAAAAGGAGGGTCCTGGGAACTCCCGGTCAGCCTGACCTCCATGCCTGTTAAGAACACGGAGCAGATCCTCCTGGAAAACACTTTGAAACTTATGGAGGCCAAGGAGGAGATGAGAGACAGCCAGCATGGCTGCACGAAGGGCGACTCACGCCTGACTACTCTAGTGGCCTTCTGCGATGTGAGTGCATCCATGGACAAGAGCAGAGCTACGAGGGCACGTACCCGGACTTCTGTAAGGCCTTTGATACCGTCCACCACAACATTCTGGCCACTAAATGGGAGAGATATGAGCCTGATGGATGGACTGATAGATGGATCAGGAATTGGCTGGATGGCCACATCCAAAGAGTTAGTCAGTGGCTCGGTGTTCAAGTAGAAACCAGTAATGAGTGGTGTCCCTCAGGGGTCTGTACTGGGACTGGTACCGTTCAATGTCTTAATCACTGACATAGACAGTGGGACTGAGTGCACCCTCNCTTTTTACTGGTACCTGTAGCGACAGGACAAGGGGCAATGTTTTTAAATGGAAAGCGGGTAGGTTTAGACTGGATGTGAGGAAGACTTTTTTTTTTTATGCTGAAGGTGGTGAGGCACTGGCACAGGCTGCTCAGAAAGGTGGGAGATGCCCCATCCCTGGAAGCATTCTAGGTCAGGTTGGATGGGGCTCTGAGCAACCTGATCTAGTTGAAGATGTCCCTGCCCATAGCATGGAGTTGGACTAGGTGAACTTCAGAGGTCCCTTCCCACCCAAACCAGTCTGGGATTTGATGACTCTATGATTATATATATGATACTTGCAATGGCAGAAGAACCTTAACCTAGCAGGAGAGCTTCTTTTTGCTACAGACAAAGATGTTCCTCAAAGAAAAAAACTGGTTCTCTTTAAGCAGTGAGAACCTTATGAGCTGTCAAAGCCCGTGTATGGAGTGATGCAACTTCCACGTAATTCACCAGAGGGCAGTAGGGACACAGGCTTTGGGGTTTTTCCACCGATACAGGTGGGATGTTTTGCAACCAATTGACCAAAAAAGAATCATGTAGCATTATCAGTACTACACCTTGTCCATCTGGGCATAGGTATTCTCGGTAATGGCTGAGCTGCCAGGAAAGCAGACAGCAGTCGCCTCCTCCTGGAAAGTCCGAACATGTCAGAGAAGGAGCCTAGGTAAAGCCCTTTCTTGTAGCTGGTCTAACATTTCCTACTGGGTTCAGAACCCAACCGTGGAGCAACCACAGAAACGTCACTCAGTCACCATTTGTGATGCAAACTGCATCAAATAATCTGACGGCAGGTTCCAAATTCCAAGAACAGAAACTGAAAATTAGTAATTATGAAGGCACCACCAGTCAGGTGGGTCAAATGCTCCCTAGGAGAACAAACACATTTCTGCATAGATACTCTCAGTAATCACCTGCTTACTCTCTATCCTACTATAATAATTGTTTATACCAAGTGCTGTTAGCATACCTACTTGTTTAACAGCTCTGTAGGCTCAGATCTTGCAGGCGGGTGCAGTGGCAGGTTATACCAATGCTATTCTTACACTGAGAAGAACACCACAGGCTTGCTTCAACAGCAACAACTCAGCCAGGTTTATTGTTAGACTGCCAACATGCTTGTTTCAACAAGAGGTTAATGCATGTATTTCCCCACAAAATACTGGCAGAAAACCACATCCCCTGAGCCAACACAAAGATATGTGATTTTTAACTCTACAGCGATCAAAACAAGTTACACCGGCCTAAGCAGCTGGTCTTAGACCCCACCTGTATCCCTAACTGTCCTGCAACTCGTGCTTAAACTGCAACTCTAGAGTATACTCATGCTGTCCTTTATTCACAAGACCATCCTCTCCTTAATAACTAGATCCTTATCGCTCGCTTTGACAAGACTGCACACCCCGACCATCCTTCTGACGCTGTGGAGCTTGGGCAGTCGGTTCAGCTATCAGCCACACCATCCATGACGCCTAAGCCAGGCGATGCTTTAGCAAAGCTTTTACATGAGCAAGGTACGTGGAAGTCAACGCCTACCTAGGCCTGCTCGTATAGTTTGTGCTGCGGAGTTTCAACAGGATAGTGTCCAGTTTGACTCCACAGAAGCCAAGCTCCTGGCTCCCAAGTCTCTGAAGCGAACTCAGCTCACACTGCAATTAAACTGCTCCATAAACGAGAGATGAAGTGGACACATATCTGCAATGACAGGACAGGCTGTGATATAAGCACAGACAGATTCTGACTAAGGCAGGGAACGTCATGGTGATCCAATGTCTCTGACAAATAGATGGACTGTAGCCAAGTGAACAAAAGTCTTAAGTATGACATGATATCCTACATCTGCGGAAGCCCCCACTTGACCCAGAATAGTAAATTATTACTGGAAGCTCTTCATACATCTGGAAGCCATCGCCAAGAACGCAGCTCTTGCCAAAAGCATCCCAATAAACTCCATTTTGTGTAGGCAACAAGTTTGAATTATTCCATCTGTGACCCAAGAAATGAAACCGAGTTGTGGCACGTATATGATCCCTGACACTTCTTTGCCTATCTGCCCTTTCACCACTCAGGCAGCAGTAAATTATTAGCCTTCTGCGCCTCAGAGAAGTGGCTCCCAGAACCAGGACCTCCATGAACAGCCAGGAACCACAGCTGGCCAGGAAGGATTTCTCTCTTGGTAGTTTAAGTAACATGAGGGAACGTTCCTGGCACTAAAACTCAAGCAGGCATGCTTTTGTGTTATTAAACCTGTGCCTGGTTTAACCACTCTCCCAAATGATTCCAGCATCCAGATCAGGTGTTAATATCAGCTAGAAATCATTTTTAATAAACAGTTTGCATGTAACCACCCTGCTTGAGGGAGTAAGAGAGTTTAACAGCATGGATGTGGTTAGACCATTCCAGTCAGCCTTAGGACCACAGAACAGCTCAAGGCACTGTTTAGTTAACTACTACAGATGTAGCTTAGATGTCCGTCATGTCAATGCCGAAGTCTGAAACCCCACAGCTTTACCAAAGCCATCTGGACAGGATTTCAGCAAAATGATAGCCTGTCAAAGAGGAATATCACAGAAGTACCTCTGGGAAGCTTATTTTCAGATCTGAGAGGCATAAGAAAATGGAATTAAATATAAGACAGATTATCCATCCACTTCCCAGGACCTGTTTGTTTCTGTTTTCAAATGAATGGAAGAACTGTCTTGGGGTACAGTGTATATCCGGATTAATTAAAAAAACATTACCACTCCCTACAAACCTGGCCTTACACTAGGGATTTTGTTTTGCTGAATAAAACTAGAGCAAAGGAATTTCTAAAAGTGAATCAATATGAAGAATTAGCTTCATGGTTCATGGGAGCCAAAGTCACAGAGTGTTAAGACATGCTGCAGGCAAGCCATGTGCAAATTAGAGAATTGTAGAATCGTTAAGGTTGGAAAAGACCTTTAAGATCACCGACTCCAACTGTGACTCCACTGACTTAACCTCACCCTGCCCAGCCCACCACTAACCCATGTCCCCAAGCACCACATCTCCACGGCTTTTCAATCCCTCTAGGGATGGGGACTCCACCACTGCCCTGGGCAGCCTGTTCCAGGGACTGACAGCCCGTTGGGGGAAGACATTTCTCCTAATCTCCCATCTAAACCTTCCTGGCACAACTTGAGGCCGTTTCCTCTTGTCCTGTCNGTAAGACAGAAATGGTCACTTCCAGAGTGTGGGCTTCCAAACAAAACCAAACCTCCATCCCCATTCCCTCTGCAGGCAGTTGTTCAGCCTGGAGCAGAGAAGGCTGCGGGGAGACCTTGGAGCCCCTTCCAGTCCCTGCAGGGGCTCCAGGAAAGCTGGAGAGGGGCTGGTGCCAAGGGCAGGGAGGGACAGGCCAAGGGGAATGGCCTGAAGCTGC